>OY986435.1:139839938-139979039 GCA_963920525.1 Dichetophora obliterata
TGTTAATATTAGATCTGTTCCCGTACTCGATTTAAGTAGCTTGAAGTTGCTTGAAAGCTTTATTTTGAAGCTCGAGAGAGAGAGGAATTACATGCAAAATGATACTCTTTAATCTATTACAATTAAGTAAATCGACTACGGGAACAGACCTATTGTCATGCTATCAGATCCTGAGCAAACTTCTGATGAAGACTTAACATGTGATGATGAAAGGCCCTCAGTTTCCTTTATGGCTTCAACTACAAGATAAAAAATGCAAGTAGAACTGCCAACAGCAGCTTTTGATGAAGACTTCAAATGTGATCCTGAAAATTCCTCAACTTCCTTTTTGGCTTTAGACACAAGGGAAAAAATGCGAGTTGAACTGCCAACAGTAACTTCTATATGTGACCGAACTGGGGTTTCAGACAGAGTTGCTGCAGCTGTCGCTAGTGCTGTTCTTAAAGATGTTAGAATGATAACAGAGGAGAACAAAGGTAAGGTAATTGATACGATGAAAGTTGGAAGAGCGAGGATTCACCAAGTTGGAGAAAATAAGGGATTATTCTTTGATGAAAAACAATATAAAGCAATTGTGCAAGAAAAAAAGGAAACCAATTTTACAAAAAGACTGTCTTCGAAGAACATATTTCATTAGGGCACGTTCATCCTTTTTTTTTTTAGGATTCGCCCGGAGGTATGAAATCTTCCAAAGATACGTATACCCGTCCTATACGTATGCACGATTTACATTCTAGATACTGCCCGGATCAGTCGGGACAGACAGAATGCACCTACGTTCTAAAACATATCCCCTATTGGCAATTAGTATTTTCCACTTAGCACATTAATTGGCTTTTCAGCGGAATTTAAAAATTAAATATATATTAAACGCGTATTTTAGTAAATTTGATTCTATATAAATAAGCAACATCGAAATAAAATAATAGTGATTATTAATTTAAGGTACTCGAAATAACAATCCTGAGTTCAAAAGCAATCAAAAACACTATACTCATTTTAACTGGTTTGCGGCCATTGTCCAACCCAAGGACCTACGTGGAAATGAGATAAATCTCAAATCCGCCAAATCAAAATCCCAATTAGTTGGATATGCATTTGGGCCAACGCAGGCATAAGCTTGTGTGGAAAAGAGATATACTCTGGCACACCAGTCCAGGTGATAGTGTGAGTTCAGTCTAATTTCAAAGCAGGAAACCACGTGAGCACGTAAACCCCAATTCGATTTAAAACTAAAATATTGAATAATTAAAAAGTAATTTTTAAAAACGATTCATATTTGATGGTGCTTACTTTATAAAACATAATATCGAGACAAAAAGGAGAAACAGAACAATCTCAATTACCAATATTACATTGTTATAAAACTGCGTTAGGTATAATAGGATGAAGTTAAATTGATTTAATGATTTAAATGTAATATAATTTTCCGTTTTAAGACGTCTACCGAATCAGAAAAATTAATCATGTCGAAGTTATCATTGAAATCACTGCACATACATCGTAAAGGTTCATGAAGAGCGTAATTAAAACTGCACTGACTCAACTTGAAAAACAGAAAATGTCTAGTTCCTCTCCTTGGGATGTTAAAATTTAGAGCTGAGATGAGATTTTCCAAATTAATCTCGCCACGAAGTAATTTGTACAGAAACATGACATTTAGCATCATTCTTCTGCTTCTTAGGGAAGGTAGTAAAATAATTTTAAGGCGCATTTCATACGATGAAAGCATAATATTAGGGTTCCAACGACTATGACGTAACGCAAAAAGTAAAAACTGTTTTTGAACGGATTCTATGGCGTCGATGTAGACATTATATTGTGGGTTCCTTATAACTGATGCATATTCAAGAATTGGCCTTACGAGAGAGGTATATAATAATTTAGTAGTAAAGGGATCACTGAATTCTTTAGATCATCTTTTAATGAAACCAAGGACTCCTCTTGCCTTATTTATCACCATATTAACGTGGAGATTGAAGCGAAGTTTTGAATCCATAATAACACCAAGATCGAGAAAACTGTAAACTATTTCTAGGTTAGTGTTATTTATAGTGTTATTTATGTTATAAGCAGATCTACTCGAGAATGTCATTTGCTTACTTTTTGGGGTACGTCACTCCTGATTTTGGAACAGACGAAGCTATAAAAGATAGCATAACAGCTTATTTTAAAGGTAACTTTAATTTCAACATATCTGGGGCCGAATTACAGCATCCGTGAACGAGCAAAATTGTACAAGATTGATAGGCACTTGTCTCGTCGTGCCCTTCGTAATTTTGCTCGATCACGGATGCTGTAATTCGACCCCAGATATAATTGCTATGGGATGTGATGGAAGAGCCATAAATACTGGAGTTAATAATGGTGTAATCGCTCTAATAAAAAAAGATCAAAATAGGTCCCTTCAATGGCTAATATTCTTATTTCACTGTAATAAGCTACCTCTACGCCACCTGTTTTGTGCATTAAATGGAAAAACTAAAGGCCAGAATGAGCCTTTGAAGTTGACTTAAAGTTGACCGAACTTCAAGTAGTTAAGTTCTCTCCAATACAACAAAACCTTCCCAATTTTCAAATAAAAGAAAATTTAGGCACAGATCAAAAATATTTATTTCTAATGTATATATTAATCTCGAGATAATCTTAAAATGTTAACAGAGTATGTTGTAAGGGTGTATGCTCCTATTTGGTTTCATATTAAACTTGAACCGTCATGTACAAATGGTTCCAAACATTTTTGGAGACTGATAAAGTTTTCTCGTTACCTTAAAGCCACATTTAAAAATATTTGACCCAGTTATTCAAAGAAATGGTTACTACGCTAACCCAGAAAACGTGCTTCTTAGTATGTTATGTGATGAAAGAAAACCGGTAAGAGAACTAGGAACTAGCCGACTTCTGAAGGAAAGATCGGATCATAAAAATGGATTTAGGAAGCTTGTGATCCCCAAGCTCAATTTAAATGATCAAGATTAATAATACGGAAATAACAATCACAGAGCCCTCAATGACAAAACACATAACTGACGAGGATTTAAAAAAGTATAGAAGTGAAGCAAGAGAACCCAGTTGCCACTTGTAACTTTCTTTCAACTAGAGAAATTTATAGAACTTGTTACAGAGTCAGCACAAAGTGTCTGTGGTCCTGAAACATAAATTGCTTCGCAAAAGATTATGGCAAGATTTTAGTTTGGAGCTGTTACAAAAATCGTCTTAGCCATAGTTAGGCGTCCTCATCTGGTATGTGTTCGATCTTCCAACAGGCAGGTGTGCCTGCCGAACAGGAGTTTAATTCTTTATAAGCTTTATCTCTGAAAAGACCAACTGGGTAGCGCTAAATGCTAAAATAGAGTTAACCGAGACGCAACAATAAGCGAACAGTGATTTTGTAAATAGGTATCTATTGATTGCTATTAAAATCAACATTTGATTTAAAAAATTAAAACTATAGTGGAGAAGAATTTTATAATTTTCTCTTTGATTTTTTTTTTTTTTTTTGACGAAGAATTACGTCTTACAGCGCGGTTTGTATGGGGGTCATTTTCACAAATTTTTTCAAACACATTTAGAAAGCTTAGTTGACACTTGGGGGTATACGTACAGCCTTTAATATTCATCGTGCAAACAAATATATGCCAAAATATCAGTTATAGTACGAATAAAACGAATATCTATCTTTAGAGTTTGTCACTTAATAAAGTCACATAACAGCAAAATCTAAGAAGAAAAAAAATGCATATATTCGTATGAGAAAACACAAGCTGAGTAGCTGCTTACGCAGTTGTTGTTGTTCTTTTGGTTCGCAATCGTGTCGTTGTTGTTTTGCTACTTTTGTTTTCGTTTTTGTACCCAGCAGAAAAGTGGATCATCCTATGAGCGATCTGGGAGTGCTCCCTGAGGAGCAGTGGAGTGCTCCTTATTGATCCAAGCTGGGTGTATTTTGTGTTCTTTTTTAACATTGCATGTCCTAGGAAGGGTAGCGCTCCAGAGGAGCTCAAAAGGAGCGATCAATAAATGATCCAAATGGATCAGCAAAGGCACATTTAAAATGTTTTTTTGTTTTTGTTTTAAAAGATCAAAGAACCAACACATGCGCCTTATACAAACAAGGTTTGGTCTTTGCCGTGAAAGGAAAGTGATAGATTAGCTAGAGGAATTGATTGGAACCATACGTGAATTATTGATTAGACGAAACAGACGTAAAAGACAATGCTTTCAATCGCTTTTTACTGAGGCTAGTGTGTGTTATGCCTTAACCTCGGCAAGCATTTTCAGCCCTTAGTTGTTCCTGTCCTTTAACTCCACATTTTCCCACAATTTAGCTGTCGATTTTTAATTTTCCATAATTCTTAAATGTAGGAAAGAACAAAGAAAGTGAAAAGAACCATGCCCGAACCCGGAGTCGAACCAGGGATCTTTGGATTGTTACTCTAGCGCACGCTCCACTAGACTACAATGGCCGATTTTTCACAGCAAATAATGATCGAGTTTCTTACAAAGCACATGCCTCAATTTATGTGCTTTTTTCATTGATTGCTCGCCTATTGATTTTTTAAAACAGTAAAGGAGCACAAGAGCACAAGTGCTTACTTTTTGATAGAATAAAACAGCAAAAGGGCGCTCTGTTGTTGCTCCTCATAGGAGCGATCGCATGTTTTTTACTGGGTAGTTCGTTATTTGTTTTGTTTATTTTCACAACGATAAATACAATAGAGAATACAGATGCGTGTAGCTTAGAGTGGACCTTGTACGGGACCTTTGTATGGGGGACCTTTGTATGGGGAAAATTTTCAAGCACTTCATGGAGCCTCCCAAAGGCTCAAGCTGCGCTAATGGATGAAAATAAAAATTTGTGTAAAATTTTAGTAAGATCGGATGCATATAAACCCGTGCGCATACGTCTTAAAATTTGCATAAGTGCATGAAAGAAAAAAAAATTTTTTAATATTTTCATTTGTAATTTCATTTGGAATAAGGAAACAGTTAAGATTTTTTTGTTTTTTCCAAATATTTTTCAGTTTAATAAGGTTATTCACCTCAAATTACTTGAATAACTCAGGGGGACAACATTTTTATTTTTGGATTTTCCCAGCAATATTTGTAATATTTTCGACTAATCTTAGTGCGCTAAATTCAAAACTTTTACTACTTTTTTTCTAGCATCACCAGTTTTTGAGATAAGTTCCTTTGAAATCTAAAAGTTGCAATTATAAATCTTAATTTTTTTATGTTTATTTAAGTTGAAGAGAATAAAAAAAATATTACAACAATAACAACTCAATATATATATCGGTACATAATAAGAAATAAAGAAAAAAAATCTCTATACTTTAAGACCTTAGATAACCCTGCACAAAAAGAAAAAGTTGACTTTGGTCATATATAAGAAGGTATAATTTGTCCACGCTTCTGGTTGCCATTGTGTTAATAACTTTTTCACTTAGATTAAACTTCCCGCCCTTCAACTCGTTCAATTGTTCGAACAAATTTTGATATAATAAAATTTCACTTAACTTTCCATTGAATTGAAAATAATAATAGTTTTGAAATCAGCGCACCAAGATTAGTCGAAAATAATACAAATATTTCTCCAAAAAAAAATTTGTCCCCAAATTTCTCCAAAAATCCAAAAAAAATTTTGTCCCCATAAGTTATTCAAGTAGTTTGAGGTGAATACCCTCATTAAACTGAAAAATTTTTGAAAAAAACAAAAAAATCTTAACTGTTTCCTTATTCCAAATGGAATTGCATATGAAAATATTAAACATTTTTTTTTCGTTCATGCACTTGTGAAAACTTTAAGCCGTGTGCGCACGCATTGCATGCATTTGATCTTGCTAAAAATTTTCACGAATTTTTTTATCATCAATTACAACAGTTTGAGCCCTTGGGTGAACTTTTTAAAATAAAGTCCACTCTAGTATAGCTATAGAGCCAGTATGTATTATAACTACGCAGGTTTGCGCACGCGTTACTATGAGTGCGTTCGTTGTTCTTTGAAAATCTATTTATTTTTGAAATACCATAATAAATTCGAATTATTTCTGTTGTGCATTATATTTTTCCCATATTAAAAACATATTTTGTTAACTAAAATTGTAATTTTAAACTACTTTTAAAATATACATATATGTTTATGTTTTATACTACAGGAAATATAAATAATTAAAATTTTTCCGATATTTATTTCCATTTATTAAACAGAATTTTAAATTACATATAGTTTTAACCAATATAAAAAATGAACAAGAACAAAAAATTTATTACTAAAAATATCAAACGTAAACTTTTTATAAAACAAAACAAATTTTTACATGAATTTAATGGTTTTAACAACAACAACAAATTTGTTTTTGAATAATTTTTATTTAGAAGATGAAATTTTTAAAATAGTTTTGAAATATATAAATGAAAAAACCAGTATTTTTCTCTATTACTGTATAAAAAGGATTTCTACTTCTATACTTACGCTACTATCGAAACTGTGTCTTTTTTATTATTACTAAAGTATATGTAGACTAGCTATGTGAAAAAACCAAAATCATAAACATATCTACAATTCTATTTTCCAGCACGATATTTTGAACAGTTTTTAGGAAAAAAATGTTAAAATTCGTGAGAATATCGTACTTTCTGAAAGAGTGTGTCAAATTAAAGATATATTTAGTAAAAGTTGTAGTAGTACTATTTAACACCTAAAATTAATAGTATTTTTAAAATTTTGTAATTCTAGAAGTTTCAGAACTGCGAACGCTCATTTTTCAAATAGTCGAATTTTCACGATAATCGCAATTCTTCTGCGATTGCGCAGGTTTTTTATTTATGAATTAAGCACCAAAAAAATGCTATTAGAAGTGACCTATAAAAAAAACACAAAAACGATGCACCCTACTGTATAACTCATCATACCCACGCATATGTAAGGTGTGAATCTAATATTATTCAAATAAACACAACAATAAAAAGAGAGTAAGTACTGTCGAAACTGGCTTAGTATAGCAGCCATTTTGAGGGCTGGAAAGAAATTATTCCAGATAGAAATTTTAAATAGATATAATGTTTTTTTAAATAATGTGTGTAAATATATGTATGTATATATAACACTAATATAATATAAACCTGATAAAAGTGGTTGAAAATATGAAATACACAAACTGAATAGAAGAAAGAAGAATGTACATTTCACTAAATAGCAGCTTTGTGGTAGTTGACGGAAAAAGTCTTTTATTCAAAAAGTGCACTCTTCAGATATCTAAACTTGTATTTTTTCGAGATTTAACGATTCTGGTTATATTTTTTTTAATATTTAAATATTTAATCCGAAAAATTTTAAAAATTTACTGTTTGGTTCCAAAATTTAAAAAATTGATTTTTTATGTTTTTGCAATTATAAATGAAATATTTGTATTTTTTTTTTTTTGTTAAATTCTTATCTATTCAAAATAAAACAATAAAAACAATATCTCAATTAATCGAACAAGTTCATTGTAATTTGAGTACAAAAAACTTCATTTTTGAAACACTTATTTTAGGTGACACAGAAAAGCTATATTACCCCAAAAATGCATCAGTAGGTAGCTACACTTTGTTTTCTTAAATTTGAAAGTATTCTTTATAAAATATTCAAAATCATCGGAGGTATTATTTCTTATTTTTTCATTTTTCTTTTTTAAATTTGGAAAATTTTTCCAATTTTACATGATTTTCCATCGAAAATTTTTCACACAATGCAACATTATAATTGTGCAAAATATTAAAATTCAAGTTAAATTAAAAAACCTAATATAAACAATGCTTAAATCGGTGAAAAATTGATAGTATATTAAAAAAATACTCCTGAAATAATAAACAAATTATAGACATAAAACCTCAACTTCCACATCACTCTGCGGCAACACTAAAATGTTTTTAATAATTTATTTCTATATTTAAATAGTTTGAAGTATTAACTTTCAAATGGCATTCATAATTTGTTCAATTATTGCATTTTTTTTCTATTTTCTAAATTGCCACCTCGTACTCTGTGCGAAGTATCTGGAAGTGCCTTAAGGAAGTCGATAAACGATATATAACGTACTTGCTTACAAATACCAACAAAACTACGACGGGTGGCCGACAAAGGCCCATTTATTAAAGTTCATTGATTAAAATCTACTTATAATATAATAATTTAACTAGAAAGTATTGTTTCAGTATATGTTTATACCATATTTTGAATTTGTGATGTGAATAAACTCAGTGCAGATTTTTAGTTATAACCCGTTACTATCAAAGCTTAGTTTAGGTGATATAAAAGTATGGGACAAAGAATTCTTTAACTCAATGCACACTTAAATTTATCCTTGATATAACAATAAATGCCAACACAGATTGTTATATTATTATACTATACTTAAATAGTACTGTGAAAAAACCCCATCTCTGAAAATTCCAGAAAACCCAAAGTGGAGAAATATAGCCTTGTTGTCTTGTAATCACCAGTTATAATTTATTTTACACTATGAACGTTAATTCACACCAAGCAAGGACATTTAATTTGCAGCAGTTATTTGAAAATTAATTTTAATTATTCTTAATTAACAGCAATAAATATTTATTTATTTATTAGGCTTCTTTTAAATCAAAGAAACTTTTTTAAGAAACTTATGAAACTTATTTTCATAAGAAACTCATGCCTTATTAAAATCTAGCGAATGATTCGTATAGTGACAAGCTCAAATGCCCGGCAAAGCTCAAAGTTCGTTGCTCTTCTACCAAAACGTGTTACAGAAACATAATAATAAACTTAACTTAAGGAACCTTCGATGCTAAGCATCTAATTAAAATTGTATTCATTGTACTTACTGTTCAGATGCGGAGTGTAGTAAACCTATCTATACATTAAAAAATTCTTATTCTCAACAGCGTGATTTTCGATTTGTACAAATTTAATTTAATTATAACCGCTTATAGAGGTTAAAAAAAGCCAGATAGCCAGCTTCAGAGTACTTGAAGCACCATCGATCGATTCTTGCATGCGTTCGTAGCACATTCGTCTACGGAAACTACAGACATTAAATGTTTGACGAATACCTTTATTCCAGACTAACGTATAAATTATTAAAGCGCATTTGGTATTTTTAGTTTGTGTAGTAAGATGTTTTCAAGTTGAAGTTATTGAACCGCTATCTAAGGTTAATGGACTTTTATGACCAGCATTAAAGTGAAGTCATCATTACTTACACGAAGATCATCTTAAATGCATGCCTTCTTTACTAAGTACAAGTGTATTTCTTTACTTTAATCAAACGGGAATTCCAAAATTAATCATTAAACTCATTCCAAAATCTTTTAAAAAAAGACTTTCGTGAAAATTTTTAGGTTGATAGTAACTTAATTGTTGTCTTTTTTTGCAAGAAATTAAATGTATCCAAGACTATAAAAGTTAATAAGTTAGAGTGAAGGATTATACAGGCATACCTTCTTTTGAAACACAATTAAAGGCACTTTACAGATTATACCTAGTCCTATATTTAGTACACCTGTAATTATTTTAAGAAACACAACAGAATCTTACAAAATTTTAAATTAGAAGGTCAACGAAGATGGATAACATATCACATTAGATGACGATGTTGGAAATCCTGCAAATAATTTATCATCAAAGTTCAGAGAAGTTATTTGTTCTAGTCCCGTGAAAACACATAAAGTTGTTTTAATTTCTGCTTGAAAAATTTTGTTTTTATCATATAGACTAAAGATAGGGAAAGTTGCCTACGGGAGAAATACCCATTTGCTTATCCGCTGCTTGCGCAACAGCGAAGCAGGAGGAGAATTGGCTGCAGCACAGCTGTGAATAAAGTTTCATTTTCTTCGTTATCGCTAGTTGGAACAATTAATCGAATGTCAATAACAATGAGCGCTTACGCAACCTTACGTTTTTGTCTTTTGAATCGGATGAATAACGAAGAGTTTAAAAAGACTTAAGGCCAGAAATACATAAAATTAAGGTTCGAAACTAAACATTTTTGATATATTGGGGTATGTTTTAATAATAAAAAGAAATGTGGGACTTAAAAAAGTGTATATATATAGTTATAGTGTAGGGTGTAAGGATAGATCTCAGAATTGGCGTGCATCCTAGCATTGACGTAGCATGAAATAAAGCGAAACCATTTTTTTTTATAGCGACGTTACATTATCTTGTATATGACAGAGCCCGATTTTCGAAAAAAAAATTTCGAAAATGGCGTTAAAAAAAACGTAAATTTTTTGAAAAGACAACTACAATGCAAATTTTTAATGCAATTTTTTTTCAAAAATCACGCCATGGCATATTTTCATATATATTTTAAAATGTATGTGTGCAAAATTTTAAATTGATTGGTTGAAATTTGTTTGAGTTATGATGCACACCATTTATAAAAATGCTGTTTTGAGGAAAACACGTCAAAAATTTTGGGCTTAATGGAAGCCGGTTGCAGCTTTCAGACTTTTAAAGCTTTCAACATTCGGCTTCGAATTTCGCCTTAAAATTTTAAAGTATATTTTTAAGATGTTTCTGAAGTAGTTTATCGATGTTGCAATATTTCGATTTTCAAAGAACTTTTCATGTATTGCTGGCCTTAAAGAGACGGGATGGATTCCAAGACCGAAAAAAATGTCCAAATTACTCAATTTCTTAAAATATTAAAGAGACAGCTTTGGAGAGTATATAGAAAAAATTTCAAGCTTTAAACACGATTTTCTCAAAACAACTTATTAGAAGTCGGTGCGTAACATATTTCAAAAAGTAATGCACCGATCTTAGTGAACTTTTGCAGACATCTTAAATATGATAAATACTTACAGATGAACGATCGTTTTTATTAAAAAATGTTCTTACTTTTAATTACAGGCAATAATAAGCTAATTTCTTATGTAAATATGGTATCCCTAAATTCAAAACCTCGTGAAAAATCGAAAATCGTATAGTTTTCAATATAATTTCGTTCATCCGCACGTGAAACTAATATTTTAAATAAATGACTTTGATTATTTTGATTTCAGAGAACATTATGAGACCAGGTATTACGCACTGCACGACACTTTTTTAAGAGCCGAACTACCGGCCGAAAAAATTCCTACATACATAGTCTCCAAAGATAGCTCTTCAATGTGTAAAAAATAATATTCACTCAGAACTGAAAAAACACATCGCAAAGATCTATTTTTTTCGGCCTCGGAAACCATCATGCCCCTTAATATTGTTAAGATTTAATGAAGCCAAAAATCGAAGAGTGCAACTTTTTTGATATAACCTACTTAGTAAATTATATGTAATATTAAACTTTAATAAAAACTTTAATGAAAAATATAGATTGTTAATTAATGATCTATTCAGTTATTACATGAATTAAATTGCGAGCTTTAGATCAAGTTAGTTTTTAAAAAGGCAACAACAACAATAACAACAACTCTGTATAGAGGCAATCACTTTCCTCTTTAGTAGTCTTTGAGTGATTACGCTGTGATCAACTCACTGTTTAAATTTCTATATTACTTCACAGATTAAGGAACGCATTCATTTGAATTATATGGCTACTAATCATGACATTTAAAAGCAGTAGGCTATTTATAGATCACCGCCATCAACTCTACCAAGGTTGCCATCTGTTCTAGTTGTTGCTTTATTTATTTCAATACTCATTGGTGTTCGACCGTTTTTCGAAATGCACCATAGAAATGAAACGAGTTTTTTTGCTTCGCCAGAAGCTAGTGTTCTAACTGAAAGGTGGCTATTTTCACAACCAAATGTTCAATTACAAAAAATAGTAAATGAACATTTGGTTGTGAAAATAGCCACCTTTCAGCTAGAGAACTTACTTCTTAAAAACTTACCTGATCTAAAGCACGCAATTTAATTCATGTAAAAATATAGATTTTTATATATCGACACTTTTTTTTTTGTAAATTTTTTGATTGCATACAAAAAAAAATGCTTGATGCTTGCGCATGCCCAGATTTTGAGTTCTAGGTACGGGGCTGGTTTGAATGTTCCTTGGCTTGAAAAGTAAGGTTGGCCTTATAAAAATGGGGAGATTTTTCAAAGTGAGTTCTTTGAAGATTACTGGATCGTTTGTTTTGATATATAAATAACTAGCTAAAAATAAATATCCGCTGCTTCGCCTGCGATAAAAATATTAAATACCATGAAAACATTTTAAGTTACCTTCTTTAAACAGTAATTGCAGCATATTAGGAGTTAAAAAATTTTTTAAATTTGTGATTCAAAAATGTAATTTTTTTAACTTAGATTCTGAACATGAATATATTCTTCTTAAGTTTTGAAAAATTTCAATTATTATGACATCAAACTTTTGGCTATTTCTAGAAAACTATAGATGTTCTCAGTACAACGCATTTTTTTAACAGAAGTCGTTGATTAATAAAAATAACGGTAAACGAAAGATTTTTCGAAAATATTTTGTACGTATATCTAGTATATTGAAAAAATGCCCATCAAAATTAGATCGATATCTTGAAAACTGTAAATTTTCTCAATGTAACACATTTTTTTAGCCTTAGAATGAGAAAAAACGGTTTGCAATTCAAATTTTTGAATTTGCAAGCAAACATCTCCGCCATTTTCAAATTGATGTTCTTCAAAGTTCTTCTTTGTCTGAAAGGTCAATTAAGTAAATTTGGAGAAATGAAAAAGATTAAGCGTTATTTCACCAATTCATTGTTTTATATTGTTTTCACAAATCCTCTCAAATATTCAAATTGTGCTCAAAAAATTGGCCAAAAGTTATTTATGTTGTAATTTTTTTTTTAAATTTCCATTTTCATCACTCTTTAGTACATATCATTTATCTGCAAAAATTGCTTCATTTTGACACAAAATTCAATAAACAGTTTCTATCATTAAAAATTATGGGCTACTACACTGAGAAAAGAAACATACTTTAAAATTAAACAAAAAATTTTAAAATAGAAAGTTAACTAATTTGTGTTTTTGCAAAGCAATATTTAAAACAAGCGTGTATAATTTTCAACTAAAAGTTCATTTCTGTTTTTTGTATAATTTTTTCTTATTATTTCCTTCTAATAACAAAAAATACGTCGCTATCAGAGATTGAATTAAAAAATTATGTACATTAGAATCATTGAAAATTATAGCCAGCAAACTGAGACCCCCGTGGTGTTTCCTGTTCAACGTCAAACTGAAAACAGTTAGTTTGGCGGCTAATTTGAGCGGCGGGCCTCCCTAGGCTTAAAATAGGTTATGCATCGGGTTTGAAGCCCACCCGTAAAAACCCATTTCAATGAAAACTAATAAGAATAGAAGAAAACTGATCCCCAAATCTGATGACGACTTCCGCAAACGAAAAACTGATAATGATTTACGGATATGCACCTGGAATGTCCGAACCCTTAATTGGGAAGGTGCCTCTATCCAACTGACTGATGTCTTGGAAAGATACAAAGCTGATATCACTGCTATCCAAGAAATGCGATGGAAGGGGACAGGGTTGCATTCGGCATGCACCCTGTGATATCTACTACAGCGGCCATGCGGAGAAGCACGAGTTTGGATGCGGATTTGTAGTTTGCAAGAGACAACGGCCCCACGTCCTGCGATTCACACCTGTGAACGAACGACTTGAAATAATCCGCATCAAGGTTAAATCTTTTAATATAAGCCTAATATGTGTGCACGCTCCGACAGAAGGCAAGGATGATGAGATCAAGTAAATTTTCTATGAGCGCCTTGAAAATGCTTACGAGCGCTGTCCCCGTCACGACGTAAAAATCGTGCTTGATGACTTTAACGCTAAGGTGGGCAAAGAAAATATTTTTGGTCCAACAGTCGGAAAGTTCAGCCTCCACGGAATGAGGCTGATTGACTTCACCGCAGCACGAAACATGGTCGTTAGCAGCACTAGATTCAAGCATCCCAATATTCATAAAGCCACCTGGATGTCCCCTGATCAAAAAACAAAAAATCAAATCGATCACGTTTTGATCGACGGAAGACACTCTTCCAGTGTTTTGGATGTACGCACGATCCGTGGTGCAAACATTGTCTCGGATCACTATCTTGTCGCAGCCAAGATCCGTACACGTCTGAGCGCCGCTAAAAATACACGCAACCCTACACAGAGAAAGCTAGACGTCGACAAGCTGCGATCGAAACAGACAGCCGATGCTTTTGCCACTCGACTCTCACTCATATTTCCAACTCCATGCATGCGGCTGCTGAAGAGGTAATTGGCTACCAACGCCCTCGCCGAAACCAGTGGTACGACCAGGAGTGTCGCGACATCACTGCAGAGAAAGACGCCGCCTACAAAGCCACCCTGCAGTAGGTTGTAACGCGCACTGCTAAGGAGCGATACAAAGAAAAGAGGAGGGAAGAGAGACATATTTTCAGGCGGAAAAAAAGAGAGGCAGAAAAGCGCGAGCAGGAGAAGATTGAGATGCATGGTGACAGGAATGAGGCCCGAAAATGTTTCCAAAAAATAAGACACCTTGCCGATGGTTTTAAAACCGGGGCCTCTTCCTGCAAGGATGAAAACGAGAATCTAGCGACAGATGTCCAGAGTACACTGACGTTATGGAGGGAACACTTCTCTAAGCTTCTAAATGGCGACGCTGACAACAATCCCACCAATAGAGATGATATTCCGGAAACCCCAATTTTGGATGACAGCGTTGAGGTTCCGCTGCCCGACTATGATGAAGTTCTGACAGCTATAGCTCGGCTTAAAAATAACAAAGCCGCGGGAACTGATAGCTTACCTGCTGAGCTGTTTTAGAACGGAGGCGAAGCTCTAATTAAATGCATTCACGAGCTTCTATGCAGAATATGAACGATAGGAATCTCATTCCGAACGATAGGAATCTCATTGTGCTCTGCCCAATCCACAAGAAAGGCGATCCCACTATCTGTGCCAATTACCGTGTGATAAGCCTTCTTAATTTCGCATATAAGGTCCTGTCGAGCGTTTTATGTGAAAGATTGAAGCCCATTGTAAACGAACTGATCGGATCTTATCAGTGTGGCTTCAGACCTGGAAAGTCCACCATCGACCAGATTTTCACGCTACGACAAGTCTTGGGAAGACTCAAGAAAAACAAGTCGACACCCACCATCTTTTTGTCGACTACAAAGCCGCCTTCGACAGCCCAATAAGGAAGCACCTGTACTCCACCATGTCTGAATTTGGTATTCCTGCAAAACTAATACGACTTTGCAGGATGACACTGAGCAACATCAGCAGCGCAGTTAAAATCGGGAAGGACCTCTTCCCACCATTTATTACCAAACGAGGTTTCAGACAAGGTGATTCCTTATCTAGCGACTTTTTTAACCTAATGATGGAAAAGATCATCCGAGCTGCTTATCTGAGAAGTAGTGGCACAATATTCTACAAGAGTGTTATGCTGCTTGCCTATGCTGATGACGTCGAATTCATTGACCATAATACGCGCGAAGTCAGTGCAGCATTTTCCACATTAGAAAGAGAGTCAAGTCGAATGGGTCTGGCAGTAAATGCAGTGATAAGACGAAATACTTAGTGTCAACAAACAAACAGTCCCAGCGTCTTGGAATTCACGTTACCGTTGACAATACCTTCGAGGTTGTGAAGGACTTCGTTTATCTGGGATCCAGCATAAACTCAACCAACGACATCAGCATTGAGATCAAACGAAGAATAACTCTTGAAAACAGGTGTTACTTTGGGCTCAGTAGGCAATTGAGAAGCAGAACCCTCTCTCGACCAACGAAAATGACGCTCGATCAATCGCTCATCATGCCCGTCCTACTTTATGCATCACAAACCTGGACGCTGAGCAGTTCAGATGAAAAGAATTTAGGAGCATTCGAGAGAAAGATTCTTCGTAAGATCTACAGACCAATCTGCGTCAATGGCGAGTACCGAATACGGTGGAATGATGAACTGTACGAGCTGTACACTGACATCGACATAGTCAAGCGCATTAAAATCGAGCGTCTTCGCTGGCTTGGTCATGTTCAGCGCATGAAAGACGATGCTCCATTGAAGCAAACATTCGATTCGGTACCCAGCGGCGGTCAACGCAGAAGAGGAAGACCGCATCTTCGTTGGAAAGACCAAGTAGAGGACAACCTGACGAAGCTTAGAGTTTCCAACTGTCGCCAGCAAGCGAAAGACAGAAATGGCTGGCGCAAATTCTTAGATGAGGCCAAGACCGACATACTGTTGTAGCGCCAACTAAGCAAGCAAAGCAAGCAAGCAACTGAGACCCCGATTTTACATTTGAATGTTTGAAAATATTTTTGAATTAGTCTTACAAATATTGAACATAAGATGAGATACGAACTAATTTATTTTTTGATATTGAAAATATTTCAGGCCGCAATGAAACGCAAACTTCATCAAATGAAGTTAAAAAAATTCGTATTCGGGGGTCCCAGGAGTCGCTGATCACGAATCTGACTTCGAAAATTCGAAAAAGTTAAAAAAATGTCATCGAAAAAAATGGCGGTTTAGTTTATTTGTTTTAAGTTTAATAAGAATATCTTTAAATTATGCTTTAAAATATTTGTTTTAAATACTAAAGTTTTTCCATTAAATTTTTCGTTTTAATAAATGTGTTTAGACTTAAAATTTTTACAATGAAAGTATATTTAAAAACATTGTTTTGAAAACAAAAACTTTTGTTTTAAATTAAACTTTAAAAACATTTGTGTTTAACTTAAATGAAAATGTTTCAAGCTCTATTTCAAAAACAAATTCGTTTAATATGAACAGAATTTCACTTAATTTTAACACATATTTCCCTCAGAGTATTATTTCTTGGATAAAATTTTATTTTTTCAAAATTTTATTATATTTTTTTTACAATGTTCTACAGTTTAAAAAATAATTTCTGTAAAAAAAAATTGCACATATTTCAAACTATTCCAAAGTTGTGTTGTACTATATACATAGATCTATGTTTTAAGTCATTTAATTATCTCTATAGCATTTTTATTGATTAAAAGTATTTTCCGGCAGACGTAGAACCCGCAGACCCCTTACTGCTATTTATGAATTTTTATGCTATTCGGAAAATAAATTGTATGCATTCTTCAACCATTTTTAGTATAGTTGCCGAAAGTAACCATATGAACTGAATTACCAAATTTTAGTCTAGTTAGACCAAAACCGTCCGAAATATAGCATTTTTGATGATTTGTGGGCGGCAATATGAATGTGGGAACATTTTTACGAAACAAATCGACTGCCAAAATTTGAGCTCAATTAAGCTTAAACATAGCTCTCTTTGCTGCACTCCACGCTTATCCCTTGAAAAGTGGGCGTTACTAAAGTGGGATACTCCCATGCTTAGCACAGTTGTCGAGAGTAATCATATAAACTAAATCACAAAATTTTAGTTTAATACGATCGAAATCGTCTTCACTCTACGCTTATGCCCCGAAAAGTGTTCGTAGCTAAATTGGTCTACGCCCATTTTAAGTAAAATAGCCAAAAGTAACCATGCGAAGTAAATTACCATATTTTAGTCTAATACTACGTTCATGACTCATTTCAGCCCATTCAGCCAAATAGGAAACGAAGTCATCTCATTTCATATAAAAATTCTCAGTTGCAATTCAACTCATTTAAAACAAATTAATGAGATTGGATCAGGGATAGAAAATAACGATTATTTCCAAAAATTAAATCGAAAAAAATCAACATGTTCCCATTGCCGGAGCACATTTTGGATAACTTCATTATGCTGCTTAATGCAACCTCTATCGAAATAAGATATGATTTTTATTTCTTGAGTTTTACCAATAAAAATTGTTGCTCAAGAATAAAAATTGTTCCTCAATTTTTATTTTTTTCGCTCAGAAATAAAAGTTATAACTCAATTTTTATTTTTATGCCCAGAAATAAGAATTATTTGTTGAGTTTTATTTTTTCGCTCAAAAATAAAAATCATGTGTCGAGTTTTACTTTTTTTCCTCAAACATAAAACTCAAAACACCACACAGCTTTGTTGTTGCTGGCGCATGCTCGCCTTGAGTGTGCCTTGTGTGCGTACGTAAAAAGTGTGTTTTGGGGGGTTTCAACATATGGCACGATTACGATAACTCGGGCGCCGTAATTTTAAAGAGATTATTTGTTAAAAACCACAAACAAATTAATTTGGTCGAACAAAAAATCGATAGCTTAACTAGTTATCGAGTTATCGATTTTTAAATTTTTTCCCTTGGTAAAAGATCTGTTCAATAAAATATCTATATCTTTTCCAATTTTTAAAAAATATAGAAAATTAACATGTCATATGAAAGATAATTTTATAGTCTATTCGAAAAAATACACATCAAAAAATTTTAGCAATAAATTGAATTTTATGAGTAGTTTTATATTATGGTTGCTTTTCAGTTGTGACAAAACCATTTTTTTCTCAAAAATTTCCATTATTAATATGCAAAAAATACATTAGATATTTAAAGACTAAAGTTTTATCTTTCATCAATCAATCAAATTTCAAAATCAATATTAGTTTTTCAAATTAACTGTAAGTTAAATAGGTTTGTTGCAAGGATAAACTATTTGATTTAATAAAATAAAAGCTGTTGACCAAAAGTGATCAGCTAAAAGTTTAAAATTTTTTCACTGGCTAGAAATATTAATTCATATAAATATTACAGCTTCAATTTTGCCTTAAAATAAAATATAAAAAATAAATATGCTTGAAAAAACCACATACAAATTAAATCACTCTTAAATGGTATACATCAAAGATAAATTTTCAAGCTTAAATAATTCAAAAATTATACTAATAACGGTAGTTTTTAGCATACATACATACAAATATATACATACAAATAGCTATGAAATGTGAAATACTCAATGGATTTTATTGACTTAACATTTTTGTAAAAGCTTATTTAATTATCTTAAAAAAGATTTCTTAACCAATATAGCAAGAAAACAAATAGAAAGTTTCCTAAGGGGATCAATGAACACAAATATTGTATTAAACAAATCGATAACTCTTACACAAATAAATAAATCCATTTGTCCTTCTCTCCCATTTCAATCCACTGAAATTGAACTTTTTAATTTAATGTAATATTTAGTTTTTCTACTTAAATCCAGCTATACTCCTTCTTCAAGTTAGCTGAAAACTGTTTTATAATTAGTTTTAGTTGGTATGATATTAGATTACGGGAGGGTAAAACCCCTTTAATCCCCTCGTCGTAATAAAGCGCAGGCCAAATAGTTAATAATTCTCAGAAGCATACACATGCGCTCAAGAATTATCACATGGAAAGTTGCCAGTTCTTATTCCCACAAAAATTATCTTTTTCCCACAGCAATTCAAAAAAATTCCCACGTGGGAGATTTTTACTAAAAAATTCCAACCAAAAACCCTAAAGCCATAAAAATCACACCAAAAATCCCACAAACCATAAAAAATAAATAATTCAATTCAATTCATAAAATTAAGCAGTTATAAAATACTATGTTTCCATGGCGAATTAAGCCGGTGTTAACTCCCATGAAAAAGCAAGTTGAGTTAAATTTCGAAAAATCTCCGAAACTCTACGAAACTTGTTGATTTATGTGGCTTCTGTAATTTATCATAATACAAAATGACGTATGGAAGATTTTTTTCGAACTCTGCACAGACGTATACTAAGTTTTGTTAGTAAAATCACGAAAAATGGATATTTATACAAAACTACAAACTAGTACTTAATAAAAAATAAAAAATGCAGAAAACGTTTAAAATGTTTAGAAATCAATATATGTCTCTGCAGCGTAAAGGTTGACTTGTTAAAATTTTTAACGTTTTCTGCATTTTTTTTACATTGAAGTAAACATATATATAAATATAAATTTTCGAGATTTTTTTAAAAGAAAAAGCAATAAAAATGTTAAAAGAAATTGACGAGCCCAAATCGACTAAGCTATCCAAAGTTTTGACACTTAATTGTCAAAATCAGTTGTAGTGAGTACCACCACTAAATTAACAGATTGCACAAATTTATAATAATATTTAATAATATTAAAAATAATATTTAATGTTCGAAAATCATTAAAACCGTAAAATTTATTCATATATATATGAGGAAATAAAAATAACGTGTGGAAAAAAACTAGTTTATGCTGTGCTATTGATTCCTGTAGCAACAGAAAATATAGAATTTTTTTATTTTTTCACATATATATATTAAAAAAACTAAAATCAAAAGTAAATTTGAAATTCCCACATTGTGTGGGGTTCTTCGAACTAAAGATGTATTTAGGAAAAAACTATGTGAACTGCACCAATTTCAAACAATCGTCAGAAATCATAAAAAAGTTTTATCAATATATGTATAAAAAATAATTTTATTTCATCATTTTTGACTGTTCGAAATTTGCCGTTTCATTAACTTTATAATTTAAATGATTTTAGTTAATAAATGCAATTCTTTTTGTTTTGCTTACAAATACTTTGTTTCGAATAAAATAATGACAATTTTAAAGCACACATTTTAAAAATATACGTTTTAGTTCTTTTTTTTTAGTTCCAGGTTTTTCACCAAAAAGTTTCTTTTCTGAAATTGCAAGTTTTTTAAAAAAAATATGGCAACACTGACTCACTCATATTCACTTAAATTTTGCCGGTACTTACAACAATCCGCTCAGTATGAGTTTTTAGTGAATTTGTGAGCAAGATTCAACGAAAATTCTTGGGGATGACTGACATCTGCAATAGCAATGCTAACGAATACGAATATTTCATTTATGTTTTGCAAATATTCATAACAATGCAAATGTGATTAATTTACATAAAACATAAGAAGCCAAAATTTTTAAATTGCATTTGAAGAAAATTCGATAAGCATATGCTTAGAATATATAAATAGTCAAAATCAAATAATAATGAATATTATAACAATACGATGAATTAAAAGAACTATATAAATAAGAACTCATGTGTCATTTTTTTATTGTATTTTTAAGTATTTTCTGTACATTTCCAGAAATTGTATGTTTACTTCAATGTAAAAAAAATGCAGAAAACGTTAAAAATTTTGACAAGTCAATGTATAACTAACTACCTTTACGCTGCAGATACATATATTGATTTCTAAACATTTTTAACGTTTTCTGAATTTTTTATTTTTTATCAAGTACTAGTTTGTAGTTTTGTATAAATATCCATTTTTCGTGATTTTACTAACAAAACTTAGTATACGTCTGTGCAGAGTTCCAAAAAAATCTTCCATTCGTCATTTTGTATTATGATAAATTACAGAAGCCACATAAATCAACAAGTTTCGTAGAGTTTCGGAGATTTTTCGAAATTTAACTCAACTTGCTTTTTCATGGGAGTTAACACCGGCTTAATTCGCCATGGAAACATAGTATTTTATAACTGCTTAATTTTCTGAATTGAATTGAATTATTTATTTTTTATGGTTTGTGGGATTTTTGGTGTGATTTTTATGGCTTTAGGGTTTTTGATTGGAATTTTTTAGTAAAAATCTCCCACGTGGGAATTTTTTTGAATTGCTGTGGGAAAAAGATAATTTTTGTGGGAATGAGAACTGGCAACTTTCCATGTGATAATTCTTGAGCGCATGTGTATGCTTCTGAGAATTATAAACTATTTGGCCTGCGCTTTATTACGACGAGGGGATTAAAGGGGTTTTACCCTCCCGTAATCTAATATCATACCAACTAAAACTAATTATAAAACAGTTTTCAGCTAACTTGAAGAAGGAGTATAGCTGGATTTAAGTAGAAAAACTAAATATTACATTAAATTAAAAAGTTAAATTTCAGTGGATTGAAATGGGAGAGAAGGACAAATGGATTTATCTATTTGTAACTCTTACTCGTAATCGATTTGTTTAATACAATATTTGTGTTCATTGATCCCCTTAGGAAACTTTCTATTTGTTTTCTTGCTATATTGGTTAAGAAATCTTTTTTAAGATAATTAAATAAGCTTTTACAAAAATGTTAAGTCAATAAAATCCATTGAGTATTTCACATTTCATAGCTATTTGTATGTATATATTTGTATGTATGTATGCTAAAAACTACCGTTATTAGTATAATTTTTGAATTATTTAAGCTTGAAAATTTATCTTTGGTGTATACCATTTAAGAGTGATTTAATTTGTATGTTGTTTTTTTTCAAGCATATTTATTTTTTATATTTTATTTTAAGGTAAAATTGAAGCTGTAATATTTATATGAATTAATATTTCTAGCCAGTGAAAAAATTTTAAACTTTTAGCTGATCACTTTTGGTCAACAGCTTTTATTTTATTAAATCAAATAGTTTATCCTTGCAACAAACATATTTAACTTACAGTTAATTTGAAAAACTAATATTGATTTTGAAATTTGATTGATTGATGAAAGATAAAACTTTAGTCTTTAAATATCTAATGTATTTTTTGCATATTAATAATGGAAATTTTTGAGAAAAAAATGGTTTTGTCACAACTGAAAAGCAACCATAATATAAAACTACTCATAAAATTCAATTTATTGCTAAAATTTATTGATGTGTATTTTTTCGAATAGACTATTAAATTATCTTTCATATGATATGTTAATTTTCTATATTTTTTAAAAATTGGAAAAGATATAGATATTTTATTGAACAGATCTTTTACCAAGGGAAAAAATTTAAAAATCGATAACTCGATAACTAGTTAAGCTATCGATTTTTTGTTCGACCAAATTAATTTGTTTGTGGTTTTTAACAAAAAATCTCTTTAAAATTACGGCGCCCGAGTTATCGTAATCGTGCCATATGTTGAAACCCCCCAAAACACACTTTTTACGTACGCACACAAGGCTCACTCAAGGCAAGCATGCGCCAGCAACAACAAAGCTGTGTGGTGTTTTGAGTTTTATGTTTGAGGAAAAAAAGTAAAACTCGACACATGATTTTTATTTTTGAGCGAAAAAATAAAACTCAACAAATAATTCTTATTTCTGGGCATAAAAATAAAAATTGAGTTATAACTTTTATTTCTGAGCGAAAAAAATAAAAATTGAGGAACAATTTTTATTCTTGAGCAATATAAATAATACTCAAAAATAAGTCTTATTCCTGAACAGAAAAATAAAAATCAAAAAATAACTCTTATTTTTGATGAAAAAAATAGAAATCGAAACATAATTCTTATTTTTGAGCAATACAATAAAAAATCGAAAAATAATAATTAATCTTTGAGTTTTTGGATATCTCTTATAAGAATTACGATCCCTGGATTGGATACGGTCTTTAAATTTATTACAAACTATTTCGGATGCATCCAATGGAGAATGTATAAAAAACACCAAATACACTAAAAACAAAGAAAAACGTCAAACAAATAATTTTATACACGTGCATCATTATCAATATCAACCAGTAAAAACAAATCAAAGAACCAGTTGTCAAACGAAATGAAATACTTTCGCAAAAAAAAACCAATGTAAGCGCTTTTGAATGACTGATTCCAAATGAATCCTTAGGCCTTATTTAAACGTACTATTATACGACCAAAACCGTTTGAAATATAGCATTATCATTTATTTTTGAGCGGTAAAAGGGGGCGTGGAAACTAATTTTTAGTACAACTGCCGAAAATAACCATACAAATAAAATTACCAAATTTTAGTATTGTACGACCAAAACCGTCTGAAATATAGCATTTTTAGCATATAGTAGACGTGAAAAGTAAGAGTTACAAAATATCAATAGAATATCACAGATAAGTTGAAATAACAAATCATTTGGTACCTATATCGTCTAAATCGGTTCAGTGGTTCTTGCCTGATTGCCAAACATCCGTGCAGTGCCACAACACTTTTCATAGTATAGAAAGATAGACAGTATAGATAAATAGACTAACACAATTTCAAGTCAGGAAAAGTTAGCTGGCAAGGTTGCAAAATATAATTTATGCTTATAACTGAATTTGGGCAATTCCCCTCAAAACACTTGCCAAGAAAATTAATCAACACTGTGTGACAGCAAGAATCTCTCTGAAAGCAAATACACAACATGACTGCCGTGTTATATTGAGAGAAGCTTTCGCGAAAAAGAGAGAAACCTTTATTTACTGTTGTGTAGTGCTCAGTGTTCGGATTTAACTGCGATTGCAGTAGATCTACTGCACTTTTTAGCAAAATTTAGTGTTCTGATGCGTCTCGCGGTTTTTCCAAATCAACTGCGATTTATTCGCAATAAACATTTTTATGGTTATTTTTTGATATTTTTGGAGTATGTAAATATTGATGTTGATTACAAAAATGTAGTTTCAAGACCCATTACATCTGTTTTCTGTTGTTTTAGATTTGAAACAGAAGAAAGTATTCTGTCAGATAAAGCTGTCATTGCAATAAAAAAAATTATTTTAAAGTTTTACATAAGTTTTTGCGACCGAATTAAGAATTGATTTGCTTTAAAGGACCGTAATTGAATTTGTCTACGGCAAATATATTTTGAATCAGTAAGAAATATGTTTCTCCAACATTCAAATATATAGTAATGGTATTCAATGAACGACGTATATATACTAAAAGCGTATATAGCTATAAGTTTACGCTAAGCACTTCCACGAACCCACCCTGAATAAAAACCAATAAATTTCGTACTTTTATAAAAAATAAATTGCCATCATGAAATTATTTTAAACTGTACAGAAATTTTAAATCCTTTAATGGTTAGTGTATTTTTAATTTTTTAAATTGTTAGATTTAATTGAAATACTGAAAAATTGTCAAAAACAAAATTAAAGTACGGTCTTATAATTCGCATTATAGGTACTGTATACACCAGGTTTTTGTGCCGAAAAATATTGTAATATACATAACGTAGAATTATTTTTTTTTTTTTTTTTTTATTTATTTCAGTCTACGGATTTTTTACAATCTTACAGACTATAAGGATATTTGATCTTAAAACTAATTAAAAATAGTGAACAGTATTAGTCTAAATTGGTGCTCAGACACATTAAATTTTAACATATTAGAAAGACTGTTGCACAAGTGCATGCATCTAGCTATTGGTTCATTATTAGCATAATTGGTCCTATGGAGATTTTCTTCAAACATACGAATGCGCCTCAAATCCCTTGGTGCATTATAAATTTGAAAAAGATTTGACAGTTCAATGCAGTTAATTTTACCAGAGAATATGTTATACACAAATAAAAGAGAAAAGACCGATCTTCTGTCTTTAAGGGATTGCAATCCAAGGAATTTACGACGAGCCTCATATGTGGGAAGACCATCAGGCCAGTAAAGCTTTTTAAGTGCATATTTACTCATTAGTTTTTGAACTCTCTCTATTCGGTTTGATTCAATAATATAACACGGGTTCCAAACAATCGAACAATATTCGATTATACTTCGAACCAAAGAAACATATAACGATTTTATAGTTAACGGATCTTTAAAAATTTTAGTATGCCTTTTGATAAATCCAAACATTGAATATGACTTAGATATAATATAATCATAATGGCTTTTAAAATTTAGCTGAGTATCAAAAATAACCCCCAAATCCTTTATCTCAACTTTGCGCTCCAAAATACAATTATTCAATGTATAATTGAACAAAACGCTATTAGTACATTTAGTATAAGAAACTATACAACATTTTTTGATATTCAAGAACAATTTATTTGACAGACACCAACTATGCAATGCGGAGAGATCACTTTGGAGACATATGCAGTCAGACTCGTTCGAAATTTTAAGAAATAGTTTGACATCATCAGCGTACAAGAGACATCTAGCAAAATTTAAGTGTTTTGGTAAATCATTAATAAAAATCAAAAAAAGAAGAGGACCGCAATGGCTACCTTGTGGAACTCCTGACAAAGCATCAATTGCAACGTCCGCAATAGTTGACCCAATTTTTACATAAAGCTTTCTATCTGTCAGATAACTTTTAAAAAAAGCAATTAAAGTATCCGACAAACCGAACTTTTTTAATTTGCTTAGAAGAATAAAGTGATCAACTTTATCAAATGCCTTAGAAAAGTCAGTGTAGATGATATCTAACTGACTACCGTTCTCCATTGCATTAATAATGTTTTTCGAAATAAGCAGTAAATTTGAACATGTTGATCTCCCAAGAAAAAACCCATGTTGAAATTCAGAGATGGCACACTTCACATGCTCGAATAATTTGATTTTTAATATATGATCAAACAATTTGGCTATTGTGCATTGTTTCACAATGGCCCTGTAATTATTTACATCACAACGATTACCAGTTTTAAAAATCGGAACGACCAAGCAAATTTTCCATAAATCTAAAAACATGCCTTTTTTAATACATAGATTAAAAATGAAAGCTAAAGGTACAGCAATATTTTCTGCACAAAGTTTAAAAAACATTGGCGGGAAATCCCCATGTTCAAATGTAAAGCTAGGTTTAAGATGATTAATTGCTAAAACTACGTCTTCTACACTTATATTAAAGACATCCAAAAAATCCATATTTAGGTTTTCAAAATTGAGATAATTTAGATTTGTTGATGATCTATGATTCTCATACACATTTTGGAAATATTTAGAGAAAAGAAAGGCTGATTCTAGAGCATTATTAGATTTTAAACCATCAAATTCCATACTGGTTGGATACCCACTGGTTTTTTTTTTAGAATTTAAGTACTCCCAAAAATACTTTGGATTTGATTTTAAATTACTTTCTACATTTAAAACATACGTTTTAAAAAGGAAATTATGAAGGCAATCAAATTCATTCCTTAATCGAGTAAAATGTAATTGATCTGCTAAGCAATTAGTGTTTTTGAATTTTTTAGCAGCTTTGTTTTTAAGATTTTTTAACTTTGCTAATCTCGAGTTAAACCAAGGTGGTTTATTTCTTACGTATTTACTTTTTTTAGGAACAAACAGAGAAGAAGCAAACAAAAGTTTAGAGCAAAAACTTTGATATGCGAGAGACGGACTATCCATATAATATAAAAATGCCCAATCAACAGAGCTTAAGTATTCATTAATAGCTGTAAAGTTACCTTTTGCAAAATTTAATTGGATTAAAGAGTCATTATAAGTTGAATCAAACTTGTAAAACCCGAGTTCAATAAATATTGCATTATGATGAATGCTGTTATTAACTATGGGTGCCAGGTTTTCTTTGCAAACCACTTTTAGATCGTTACTGACAAAAACTAAATCTAGAATTCTATTTAAGCCATTCTTAGTCGAATTTATCTGTTGAAAATTATTAGAAAAAAAATAGCTCATCACTAAATTTTCATTATCAGACTGCAAATTAAATGGTAAAAGATTATTATCATCAAATACCCAAGATATTTTACCTAAATTAAAATCACCCATAACTACAATATTGTGATTTGATCTAAAGCTATCGGCTAGAAAGTTGATGTTATCAATATGCTTTTGATAAACTTCTGTTATGCTATTTGGTGGAATGTACGATAAGAAAAAATAAATAATATCTTGATTTGAAAAACTTATTTCTACACAAATCTGTTCAATGGTTCCATCAACATTAGGAAGTTTTATTAATTTACTATGCAGCTTATTGCACACTGCCAATAATACTCCTCCTCCTCTTGCTCGGCCAGTAGATAAACTGCAGCGGTCAAATCGGTATACGCTATAGAAATTGTCGAACATTTCCGAAGATGAGATTTCAGCATGCAGCCATGTTTCAGTAATAGCAACAATATCATATTCACGAAGAGCCATAGCAAGTAGAAGCTGTGATGTTTTCGTGCGTATTCCGCCCATATTTTGGTAGTAAATTGAATATCCTGAAGCATTCGAAGACTTTTGTCGCACAGTGTAATCACCAGGCGATGTCGATATATTTATAGGAGCTGAAGAGCTAGCCATACGCGGTGTTAAGCATTGAAAATGCAATGTATTGGAAGCATTATATAGCATTATAATTATATAGTTATATATATTGTTGCAATCGGTGCTTTTTTATTGCCAAATTGCTCCGGTCCTAGGAGGCAGGAGCAATTTAGCGCATAAAAATAACACGCTTGCGATGACAGCTGTCGGTAGCCTACCATCTTGAGGTTGGAGATTAGAGCTAAAATGGGGAAGAGAAGTTTTGCTCCTCATAACCACCAAAATATGCAGGAATTTCCTTTAAATGAAGGGATCACTCCACAAAATTTAGTTATTAACAAGGGGTAATTAATAACAAGTTAGGAGTTAAGATTTATGATTCATAATTATTACATTATCGGATGGTGGTTGAATTGAGAAGAAGCTAGTATAAAAAAAAAAACATTTAAGAAAAAGCTTAAGACAGCTTTTAGCTGTGTTGAGTTAACATTAAAAGTTCATTTTTACATTTCAGTGCTGCCTTTTGGCAGTAAAAACAGTAAATTCTAATTCAGTAAATTTCAGTTTTAAATAAGATTTCGAGTGGCGTATATATGCCACCCGCCTTGCACTGGTGCAACTTTGTAACTTCTTCATTCTAACATCTCCTCCAGCTGTTTTAAGGCTCGGGGACTACTTTGCCCAATTGTTCCTTCGGGTCGTTGTTGGAACCTTTTTCGCGTTTCGCCCGCAAATCCATTTCGGTTTATCGAAGTAGGCTCAATGGACGCCGCTCGTGTATTAACCGTTTCGGGACGACAGGGATGTTTTTATCCCAGAAAAATTTGAAAAATCATATCTCTGAAAATTCTCACACGATTTGGTTGAAAACCGTCCCAAATCATTATTTATATTCTTCTCTACAAAAAATTTAATATAGCTGTCAATATAACACATCAAGCTTATGTCAAAAGTCATAAATCAGTTCGCGCGGTTTGAGTTGCTAATAAGACCATCGACAAAAGCTCAAAAAACAAGTGTTTTAATTGTGGAAAAAAGTGTCATTTAGTAAAGTTGTTATTTCATAGAAAATATAATCGAAAACCAATAAAAAGATATTTTTCTGAATTTGCGGCTAAGGTAAGTTTCGTGGGATAAAATCATCCCAAAACTGTTTATTTGTGGGACGTTAACATCCCAACCGTACTCATTCACGTTATTTTTCTTAGAAAGATATGGACGGAAAACGTAAACTGGCCACTCCAGAAATTGAGGATTTTCTTAATAATTCAAGCAATGATGAGGATGATCCATTTGCTGCTAGTGAATCTTCTTATAGTCCCAGTCAGAAAGGCAGTAGTGCTTTAGAAGAGGAAGAAGACACGGATCATAGTAATGAAGGAATGGAAATTGTTGATGCGAATGAAACAGCAAATGATATTTCCGATGACTCTGACGAAGAAATATTTGAAGTGGAACGTCTGGATGAAGAAATTGTTTCTGATTGGCCAAACAATGTTATAATTTGGTCAAACCCCCTACCAACATTCACACCACGATTTACAGTTAGTGAAGATCGCACCGTTAGCCATGGAGGAATACCTCGAGGATTGAAGCCTGTGGAAATATTTTTCAAGCTGCTGCCTAGAAGTTTTGTTCATCACATTGTTCATTCTACTAATGAAAGGATTGATATTTTCAATAGCAGCCATCCTAAAAACAAACGTGCAAAAACCGATTCGGCGAAATACTTATATTGCTTGGATGTACCTTTGTTATGTCATATAATCGAGTGCCATCTTTGAAGGACTATTGGTTGAATAGCACGTCATTGGGTAATGCATACATAAAAAAAGCAATGTCCAGAGACCGGTTTTTACACGTTATGTCAAAACTTAATTTTTCTTCCTTATCATTCCAACCTGATCCAAAACCAAAAACTTATTTCGTTGATGATTTGGTAGATTGTCTAAAAAAAAACTTTCAAAAATATAGATCAGACTCTCCGTTCCAAAGCATTGATGAATCTATGAGAAAATTTCTAGGCCGCTCTACGTTGAAGCAGTATATGCCACTAAAACCTGTAAAGAGAGGCATAAAACTATGGATGCGATGCGACAGTTTGACAGGCTATACGTACGATTTTAATATATATTCCGGAAAAGAAGACCATTCCTATCAATCATCCACATTAGGCGAACGCGTTGTCATGAAATTGTCAGTGACTATCAGACACCCTGACACAACGTTGTGCTTTGATCGCTTTTTCACGTCAGCAAAATTAATTAATAATATACCGTTTCCAGCCTTAGGTACTTGTATATCGAACAGAAAAAATTTACCATTTTTTACTGAGAAACTAAGCAGAGGAGAATATGTCTTCAAGAGCAATTCGTCTGGTACTTTGGCAGTGGTTTGGCAAGACACAAAACAGGTTATGCTGCTTAGCAACTGCCATAAAGCTTCAGTGGACACTGTTACAAGAAAACAGAAGGATGGCAAAAAAATAGATATAACATGTCCGGATATTGTAAAAACGTACAGAAATCTAATGGGTGGCGTAGATTTGGCGGACAAAATGAGTACGTTGTATGAACTTGACCGGAAGTCAACGAAATGGTGGCGAAAAGTTTTCTTTCGGCTTATGATGACATGCGCTGTCAATGCGTGGATAATCCATGCGGAAACAAATCATCCACGGCAAAAAAGAGAACCATTTTTGGGATTTTTAGTGGAGCTTTCCGAATCTCTCATTGACGAAGGAAGCAAGCGAGCGAAAATACAACGCAAAGTTCGAACAGGACCCCTCAGCACTATGAAAAAACGTATGAAACAAAATCTGGGGGACCATTTACCAACACGAACAAACAAGCGACAACGGTGCGTAAATTGTACTAAAAACGGAAAAGAAAGTCGCACAAATCAGCTTTGCATTGCCTGCAACTTGGCGTTTTGTAAAAATGTTTCACACCTTGCCATAGAAACTAATTAAAATAATTTTATGCTACAATAAATATTATAAAAGAATAAAATAAATTGAAATAAAGTAAAATATATTCTGATTTTATTATTCAAATTTTGCTTTTCAGGTGTGTTTGGGATGTTTTTGTCCCAGGACGATATCTCCTTTTCGGAACGTCCTAAAAATATATTATGAAATTACTTTTCTTAAAACAACATTAGGAGACTATATCTAAACTCTTTTTTAAGATTGATGGCCACAAAAGTTCTCGTCCCGAAACGGTTAAAAGTGATCCGAGCGTGTTTATAGTGGTGGAGGAGCGAATGGTGCAAATCCCCACAGACATTGCACACGGCCTTGGAGGAACATTTTCCGATGGTGTGCGACCTAGTCAAGCAGTTTGAGCAATATTCGTGCTTGCGTATAGTCTGTCTACGGTGCAAAGTATCCATCGCCAGAAATTGTTTGCAGAGCCGTATCGAATGATACTTTCTGCAAAGTCTGCATTGGTACAAGTGACTAGAATAGAGAAAAAACCAAGAGATAATACAGTATAAGTAACATGTCATGTTTTGTGTGTAGAGAGCATAAGTAAATCATATTCCTGTGAATGGGGAGTGAGCTTATGCATATTTATATTGTACAGAGTTGATAGAGAGGCAAGAAAACAATTTAGGTGTATGGAAGCTGAGAAAGCGTTATGCAAGCTTGATATTACTGGAATATTAACGCAATTTTTGATGAGAGAAACTTAGAGATAAATATTTTAATTGGAAGGTGAAATACAGAGTTTTACTATAGGACGAGTAACGACACTGTTCTGCGTTTTAATGTCTGCTGTTCGTACCCGCTTATTGGGTCCCAGATACATTTTAACAATGAGTTTCCATTGGGTGGGCAATTCGCCTCGTATAACGACAAAATCTTTTAAAAGAGGGATTTGAATCTTTTAACCACTGCTTCCTACAACCCGCCAATATGAAGGGCAGTCGGTGGTATGAAATTTTATATTGTTAGTATAAAATATATATACATTAGTAGTAAATGTAAGTACATGCTTGTAAATAAAAAAATTAAACTACTGCGAACAAATTCGTTGACTGCGTTTTTTTTTAAATTTACTGCGACTTATGAATTTTTAAGTCCGAACCCTGGCAGTGCTGCTTGTTAAATGTAAGCATAAAATAAAATGCTTGATTTTATAATAATTAAAGAATAGACTTTTCGAAAAACTTAGTAAGCTTTGATAATGGAAATTATCATAGGAATTGAATTGAACAAAGAATTATAAAAATTATCAAATTGTATTCAAGAATTAATATAAATAATTATCAAAAAATAATCAGTTCAGCAGTTACCGAGCTTGTCTGGCTGAATATTTTATGCGTCTTCTTTTATATAAAAGTGTAGATATATATATGCATACATATATACTATATCCCGATAATATTTTGCCTAAGGAATCTATGTTCGTTTCATATAAAAACAAAATGAAAATTTTCATTTTGTTTTATTTAGCACGAACAAAAAGTTTTTGAAATATTTATAATTTTCAAAATCATGTTTTAGAACAAGTAGTTTTGGGTTTTACATTGTTCCAATAATTTTAGTGTAAAGATTTTACTAATTGATTTCCTGACACCACATCTAGCAGTACTTTCTTAGCAATACCTATTATCTAATGCGCACACACTTTATAATAAGTTTTACATTAATTTTCAACTTTACTACGGACGGTTTTCATTCAATTCATGCCAGTTTTTGTTCCAGCTTAGATATATTTTTTCCCACGTTATCCGTCTGTCGGTATGTTTGCTTTTGACAGTCCGTCCACTACATATATTAATTTTGCAACATAAATCAGACCACAAAAAAAATCAGCTACAGTATTATTAGATTTCTGCAATGAGCAATTTACTGTGTATGGTAGATGTCATCAGTGGCTTAGCGGCCATGCCCGAACAAATGAAATCCAGAACTGTGTACAGGTAGTAGAGGCCTCGCAGTATTCAAGTATTTAAGAAATACTTGCTTACGTCATGTGTCCATTTATTACTGGTTTGTTTTCAGTGTGCTCTTTAAAGCGCTCATTAATACATACTCAATCTAAATATGGGAGAGTATAAATGTGCAAAGCTACCCGACACCGCAATAGAAAAAATGTGAAACACTATAGCAGAGGAAAGGAGAGATAAAGCTTTATGCTGCTTGTGTGTCTAACAATTTAATGAAGCAATGATTTGTATGTTTTGTTTTTTGGCTACTTTATAAATTTAAGTTTTAATAACTTTTTAGGAGTGGTTTTAAAAAATAAAGGACGCAAAATTTTAAGGTTAACATGTAGCTTTATATAAGTGAAAGAATTACTAAAATCGGTTCAATAGTTTTTAAGTTTAGCGTCGTCGCAGATACGTGAGAAGCCTTTTACATAATAGTATAGGGTATATATATGTATACATTAGGGTGTCCCTTTTTGCTTACAGTTGCTCAATCTTTGTTTGACTTTGGTTAAAGGTAAAATCAAATATGAACAGGTGGTTGAGTATGGCTGCAAAAAAGAGTTAAACAGGAATAAAAATTAATAAAAATATTAACATTTTGCAATTGTTTTTTGCTTAAATTAAACCTTTTCTCCTCGTGATACATGGCTATACCCATACCAAAGACTTTATAACTGTTATTTATAAAATCGTTGCTCACATAGATCGACCGAAAAAATACATATTTTCAAAACTTTAAATGCGCATAGCTTCGGTAAAACAAAGATAAATTACCGTTTTTTCTTATACTTACTTAACATTGAATAATGTTTAAAACTGCATACTAACAGCCCTATTCTGGCAAATTTACAATTGTAAACTAGTATTTTGAATACTTCAATGTGTTTGTTGTAATTTTTTGATTTCAAAATAAAATTTGAAGGTCAAAAATAATAAATTTTGATAAAAATTGTCAACTGCTTTTTAGTTATTGACAATTTTGTTCAAAAATTTTGTTTTTTGAGCTTCAAATTTTGTTTTGAAAACAACAAACATATAGAAATATAAAAAATACTGGTTAAAATTTGTTAATTTGCCAGAATAGGGCTGTAAGATTTTATATTAAGAGAGAAAATTTGGAGAAATTTAAGGTTAAAACAAAAAAAAAACAAAATTTAAAAAATAACTCCCTTCTTTGATTCTCCTATTAAAAAAGCCGCTCCATTTTTCTTTGTGACAAACTTTCAAATTCCGCTTCAGCCCCCCAAAATTTGAAAAAAATTTGCGCCCCACAGTGTTTTGATTTCATACATTCTTGTGCCAAAAATGGTAAACATTGACGGATTTTGATAAAATTTGATACAGAGGCGTTTTAAGGTGCTATTAAGAAAAATTTTACATGCCGAAACCAAAGCCATTTCACACCGAATCACAAGCTTTTTTAGCCACCCGCTTTAAAGAATTATCGAGTTTTAATTTGACACTTTCCGCATTCTCCGTAAATAATTGCGGTGAGTGAGAGAAACGCACCATATGGAAAATCGTACACGTGTCTACGCTGGACATGGCGTTATGCCCCAAAATTTTCCTTTTTTTAAATAAGAATACAAAAATTTCCCAATATTTCGTTTTTAAAAATGAATAAAACCAGCAAGATTTTCAGACCATTTTTCCAGTTTTAGAGACCTATAACTCATATACCAATTGCGAGCGGCCAAAAATTTATCAGATTTGAATTTAGGAGGTAAAATCCTATATAATCCGCAAAAATTAAGAATAAGAGTTGTCGCTATTCTTGAAATGTTCCCCGCATTTACATCAACTGACTTATTTCTTTTTTCAACATGCATCAGTTCTAGCAGCATGCAAATTACTAAAATCGAGTTTGAAAACATATCTATTCTAGCTGTAACCTGGCGCGTTGCTGCCACGCCCCCGTTTCCAAACACCCATAAAATGTTATCAGTGAAACGGCATGTCTAAATTGTGGTCGAATACTGAATTCTAAAGCTGTGCGACCTATAACTCCAAAGCTATTCGATAAATCAAAAGTAACTTAATGATAAAAGCCATACATTTTGATTGGAAAGAGATATTGGGGTAATTTGTTCACATAAATTATCTTGGAGGCTTAAATTTTTTGTAAAAAATATAAAACAACATTTTGGAAAAAATAAATTTCGCGAAAAAAATCAAAGTTATTTTGATGACAAAAACAGTAATATAATTTTTGCGCTTAGCTAGAAGAATTTTTGCAAATAAATGCTATGCCATATGAAAGGTAGCCAGATGTGCAATTTTTAATTGATTTCGTTTTTACAACAACAACAATTTTTGAGTCATTTTTTGAGTAAAAAGTCAATATTTTGGACCTTTTTTGACATAATCATAAAACATATATACACTGACTTAACGGTACAGTTCAACCTATTTTTGCGAAGTGATTTTATTGAACTTTTGAACAAAAAAATTTTTAATGAAATATATTAATGGACAGCGGAGATATTTGCATCGAAAGACCAAACTTTGATTTTCATGTCGTTTTTTTCTCATTCTTAGGCAACGATGTTTTATGAAAAAGTCGTTATTCTGAAAATTTCCCCAATTTTGAAGATATGTGCATGTTTTTGATGTCAAAATAACAGAATTTTTTTAAAATTAAATACAAAAAAATCTCCGATAGTAAAAAGTTTTATAATAACAAAATTACCGTTAGTTGAAAAATTTTAAAGGGGGCGTGGCAAAAACTAAGTATGTAACATTTTAAGTTGGAACGCACTTAATATGTATACCTAGTTTGAGCAAAATCCGTTGAGCCGTTTAGATTTGTATAAAGGCCAAACAAACAAACAGAAAATGAGTTTTATTACTATAGATAGTCAATTGTATGAAAAAATAGATTTTTAGCCATAACTTTTGATTGGAAAGAGATATTGGGGTAATTTTTTCACATAAATTATTTTTGAGACTTGAATTTTTTGTAAAAAATATAAAAACAACATTTTGGAAAAAATAAATTTCGCGAAAAAAATCAAAGGGGGTACCCTTGTTGTTTTGATGACAAAAACAGTAAAATAATTTTTGCGCTTAGCTGGAAGAATTTTTGCAAATAAATGCTATGTCATATGAAAGGTAGCCAGATGTCCAATTTTTAAAAGGTTTAATTTTTACTACAAAAACAAATTGTTCAGTTGTTTGATTTGCTCGACGTTTTTTTTATTGTTAACTGAGCCGTTTCATTTGCCTCCCGTCTTACTTCATGTGTTTGTATTCATCACAAAATAAACATTTTCTTTGGCAACTTACCGTTTGAAAATAGAATTATACACGAAATGATCAATCAGAATAAAATGAACAGCGTATAAGTATTGATTTTTAAAGTAATGCACCTACAAATTTAATGCACAATTCGAAATAAACATTTCGATTGATTGTTGATGCGCACACAATCACAAAGAACATAACCATTCACAATGTGCACTTCATGAAACTCCACTCACCTCTATGAAATCACTTTTCGTTGGTAGTTTTTATAAAAAAGCGTTTCAAACTTCTGACGGGACAAATTCTGACGGAACCAGCATATAAAATTATGTTCGTTTTTAATGTGTGACAAAAAAAAAATTGATACAAAAAAAAGTCATCGATCATCCAGAATGCGTTGTAAAGTAGCTCCATACAAAATGTATGGGAAAATGAATTTTCTTCATATTTTTTTCGGAAATTTTTAGGGAATTTTTTTAGGTATTCTTCTCGTTTGGCCGGAGACCAGTTCGAATTGGTATGTACCATCGAAATCGGTCCAGCTGATCTTCAGTTATAAGCGTAGTAACTAACGCCACTATCTTTTATATATATAGATATTTATTTTTTTTTAAGTGAAAACTTCTTTAGGCGCGTTGAACGATTTTGGTAGAGGGTAAATCTTTAGTTTGAGTCATCGTCTTTTTCCGAGTAACTCTCGTCATCAATACAGACAGCTAAGATAGCAAAATAGGAAACTTAGACAGCATAACCTCAAAAAATGTTTGCATGTATTTGTGCATAAAAAAAATCAACCCCGATCGTCACTCCTGTTCGATCGGCCGCAATCGGCCGCAAGCTCACAAAGAAACTACTTGGCAACCCCTGCAATTAATGCATATAATCTGTTTGTTAGGCTGTGTGTCAAAAGAAAACATTTCAGTCGTGGTAGGATAGAAAATATCAAGTTGAATAAAATTTGTGTGTGTTGAAATAAATTTGTCTTTTTCGCTGTGTCGTTTTGACGTTTCACATTTCGGTCGTGTTTTAGCGCAAATATTTTATTTAATTTGCATTTTATTCAATTTGCGACACATTTAATTCCAGTGCTTGTGCTTGCAACTTATTTCGTAAACTTGTAATATTGTAAACTTAAAAAACTTAAAAAATGACAAAATAATAAAAAAAAGAACGAAAGTGCTTGAGTTTGTGTGTGCGTTTGTGTGGGCGAACGATCCCCCGGTGTATCAGTAAGTGCAGCAAAGTTAAATTGGCTTTCGTTTGCTGGCGAACGTCCTCCAACTGCCACCACGTCCTCCAAGTGTCACTACCATAATATTAGCAACCATCAATAAGTTCCTCTTCTGACGCATCGTTTTTTTCCTCCCTTTGCTCCGCTGCGAAACATTGAATGATACTGTATTTTTCAATGTATATGTAGAGCTGCTGTAGGTTAAAATAAAATAAATTTAAAATTTTTGATATTTGTGTTTTGTTTGACTAGCCGTGAAGTCCCTTTTGATGCTACCACTCATAGTTCAACTAGACAAGATAGTGTTAGGGCTGAATGTGTTCTCTTTCTTAGAGCCAATTTTTCAGTGCAGGTTTAAACTCTAGTCAAATTAAACTGAGGTTAACTCACCAAAATTGGACGTTTAAACTCGATTAAGGCAAAAAAGAAATATCTAGTTAAACCGAGTTTAATCGTCCAATTTTTGTGAATTAACCTCAGTTTAATTTAACAAGAGCTTAAACTCGCACTGAAAAATTGGCCCTTAGTGACCATAACTCAGCCATTTTGGCCAATTTTTGCTTTCATATTGCATTCTCATTTATTTCAGGTTTTGTATGAAATGTCAATTTCGTTTTGACAGTTTCGTTCACCGGCTCTAAAACTACTTTGTCTAATTTTGCCATTCCACCACTTGAGATTTTGCTACCAGGCAAACAGAAAACGTAGCAAGCAAAATGCGATTTATTTTCTGACGTCGCTTCGTTCATCCCCTCTAACGTTTCGCAACCGCTGTGAACCTTTCCATTCTCACTGTGTTGTTATTGTATATTAACCATGTAATTGTTGTACAACAAAAATGCAGAGAGAATGACATGATCACAGCGGTTGCGCAGCGTTAGAGGGGATGAACCGATTTGGCGGCGAAAAATAAATAGCAATTTGCTTGCTATTTGTTCTGTTTGCCTGCTAGCGAGATTTAAAGTGGAAGTATGAAAAGAGACTTCACGATAGTCTAACAAAATACAAACATGAAAAATTGAAATATAATTTTTTTCAGAAGTAAGCTCTGAAGTCTCTTTTAATGCACCCCTCCACTTGAGATTTTGATAGCAGGCAAACAGAAAAAATAGCAAGCAAAGTGCTGTATATTTTCCGATGCCAATTTGGTTCATCTTCTCTAACGCTGCGCAACCGCTGGAATCTTGTCATTCTCTTTGCGTTGTTGTTGTAGATTTTCTTGGTAGTTATTGCAGTACAGTAAGCTTTAATTTTTTGTAGATGTTTACTTGTAGCTACAGTCAGCATATGACATCGGACGCTTTTAGAAAACAGTTTATGCATATGAATGAAAAAGTATATATATTGGTAAAACTATTTTTTTTATTAAAAGTGTTACCGTATCGAAAATACATGTATGTAAAAAAATTGTTTATATATATGAACTATATAATATATATAAACAATTTAGCTCATTGAGGAAATTTTAAGAGTATTTATGTATATTTATATAATAACAATCACGTAATGAACCTGCAAAATAAATTAATATTTTCAGCAGCAATTGGATAAATAAAGTCTGCTTATCCTAAACATTCTATTTTTAAACTCTTTAGCATCAATTTTTTATATGAATTAAATATAATTTACGTGCTATAGATATTTCTTAATTTTAGAATATTCTATTTTTAATACACAAAGCAATATAGATAAAGTGTACATGTATATTTTGTTAGTGTTATGATATAAAAAGATATAAATGAGCTTTAATTTTTTGCATTAATTCAATAATGAAATAATTTAAATAAATTATTTTAATGATATGTGTTTTTGATATGGTAACACTTTTGCTTAAAAGAAATAGTTTCAGTAATATATAAAAAATTTAATAAATTGCTATAAGCTCTTAACAAAAATAATTCTAAATTCATATGCCGACTGTAGCTACACAATTACAATTCACAATGTCTACAAAAAAATTTCCAGCTAACTGCGCCAACAACAATTACCAAGGAAATCTACAAACAAGGACCTACATAGAAGAACAAGATCATAGCGGAACTTTTAGAACTTTTTGATTTTCATCCTACATGTAGGACGGGCTGCAGTATGAGCTTTCGCACATCCTAAATGTCCGTCCGACCTTTCAAATCCGTCCAACATGTAGGATAGTCCGAAACCCCCTATTAGCATGAAAATTCTTATATAGCAGTAAGGCGGTCCGTGGCAGGACAACGTCTTCCAGGGAATACTAATATTTTATATATAGGTTTTCGCTTCGGTCAGCAGTCCCCTCACTGCTATACTTTTTTTAATTTAAAACGTATGAATAAATATATAAAGAGGTACATATATAGATGAGTTTTGGGTTCCATTCATTTTCTAAACATATTTCAGAACCTCCCTGCAAGGCTTGATTTTAAATCCTGTATGTAATATAAGCACGTGACGCTAAAAAATCTATAAAATTCTCAAAATGGGTGGACGCCTGTTAAAAAACGTGAATTTGAAGAAGTATAAAATGAGTGTTTCACATCCAGTTTCCTTTATAAATTTTAGTCATAAAAAACTTTTGACTATAATATATTCTAATGTAAAAGTGTTTTCTTAACAAGAATTTGCCAATATATTTTTTTAAAAATAAGTGCTTGATTTAAAATTAGCCTACTTTATACAGAATTTCTTAATTATGCCTAGGCTTTGCCCTTGCCTGGATCGCTGGAATTTCCTTAAATTTTAATGCTGCAAGATTGTGAGCAATTTTATTAAGTTTACAAAAAATTCAAAATTATACAAATTGTATCATCTTTAAAACAGAAAAACGATTTTTTTAAGCCGACTTTTGGGAAAACATTTAGTTTTTAAATTTACTTTACTTTGTTTTCATCTTGTGTTTAATAACTTTAAAACATAAATATGCTTATTGTCCAAGTTTATATGCGATATTGGCTTAAATGCCTCTTACCATTTGTTGCTCCTAAGAATGATCTTATCATTCCTGATATCATTCCGAAATTTCTCGTACGAATTACTTCGTAATTTCTTCCATTACATTTGTAGTATTTACTAATGGCCTCGTACTATTTAGTATTAGTTGAGATTAAAAAAATTTACAACCTCAATCTTTCAGTCTGGTTTGTTGAACAATTACCGTATATCAGGAAATGTATGATTGCAAGGTGGTCGTAATCTACTGAAAGAGTACGTGGCCCGTAAGCTAAAAAGCCGTGGTTCAAACCCCAGCTCAGATACAAAATACATTTGTTTTTGTACGAATACGAATAAAATATTTGTAAAATGTACCAAACTTCGCCCAATCTTCGAATCCTTTTCGTGACTGAAAACTACGAATAGCATTCGTAAAAGGGACGCAGTTTTAAGTAATATTTACACACAAAATTTTTCGAGTGTAAGAATACGTACTGAAAAGTTCCTGTGAAACAAGGGTAAATGAAATGTTATCGTAACTTTTTACTGCGACGGGTACAACATACTATTTGAAAATGCATGCATGGCTTAGCTTAGCTTTTTTTATAAATATACCTTAAAAGAGGTATTTTTGAGTTCTCTTCAAAATATATTAACATATATGTATAATGAAGATATCGTCACATAAAATAAAAAAAGCCGTAAGTTACAATGAACTCAAAGTCGACTTTTTTATTGATGCACTTTATCAAAATACATTTTCCTGCTAAATTTTACACTCCTATAACTGCAAACGACGTTTTTATTAAAAAAATTTCTTAAATCCCTAAGTTTGAGCGCAACTTACAATTATCATTACAATTTAGAAAGTTTTTTGACTCTACCATAAATTTTTTTAATTGTAGCTTACGGCTTATTGATTCAATATGAAGGTATTTAAAAAATTGTCACTGCCTAGGCGCCCCCTTCCCCCCTGAGGACGCCCATGAGCATGCCACTTGCGTCGTGCAAGCTGGATCTAAGACAACATGTCTCAGAAATGGCTAATTTCAGGTGGAAGTATAGTACCACCTCTAACACTACTAGACAGATGTGGCCTTGTTTTACTGAAAAACGAACGATGAAGATCTCTCAAATGGCTAGAAAAGATCTCGCCATTCTAATAGGCGTTATAACAGGTCTTATAAGTAGGCATTCCCTTAGAATGGGGGTTCATGCGACTATCTCGCAGAAGACATAAGCATCCAGGTAGACTCTGTTTTGATGATCTCAGGGATCTTAAGGAGGTACACGTTAGGCGTCTACTGCTTTTTATTATTAGTACAGGTTGATTCCACGGCAGTGCTTACGAGAGCAAGAGGGGAGAAATGGATACCCTTTGGTATCTCAACGGACCATATAGCTGTAGCTCGTTCCTGTAACCAAATTGGCAAGTTACCGATATGTGTGACGTCAGCCGTTATCGATCCCTAGTTACCGATTTCGTGACAACTAATGTTTGTGTACGTTTAAATCGGTAAAAACTCGGACCGTAATGAAAAAGAGCACAAATCGAGAAGAAAAGTTGCGAAATTGAGTCACATGACAAGCAGCTGTTTACTCGAATATGTTATTTTAGTTGCGCTAAAACTTTTTAATAAATAGGTGTTTGTCTTATTAATAAAAAGTGAATATTTGCAGTTTTAGAAAATTAGTTATGTTATAATTATGTGTATAAATGGTTGCGGAAATAATCAACGATTATGAATGTAAATAATTTTACACTTAGTGCTGTGCACCAAAAACTTAGCAAATATATGCAACCGGGTACTTTTTCATAGCTCAAACAAATATTGTTTTGCTAAAATTTTTAACTTTTGTTTAAGTAGGCATTATTTATAAATTGCATTACCTTTAAAATTAAAATGTTTTTTAAGAACAACATAATATTTCAATCAGTAAAAAATTCGACTTACATCAACCATTTTTAAAGGTAAATTTCGAGTACTTATAACTTAATAATACACAACATTACTGACATTAGATAAATCAGTAGAGTTCTCGCCAGTGAGAAAAGTGACACATTGTTATCGATTCACTTAACTTACAAAAACAGTTTTTTTAAAAGGTTCCATTGAAATTAAATCGGAACATGTAATAGCTTATCGATTTGAAACGAATGAATCGAACAGAAATCGATTCAGATACGTACAGAAACATTGCAGGCGAGAGTGATATCAAAGTGACGTCAAATCGGTAATATGAGTCGGTAACTACGATCGCTACGAGTTACAGGAACGAGCTACTGGTCTATGTGGGCTGGTCTTTGACTGGGCGCCACCCTAACCTTACCTAATGGCATATGCACTCATAGCTTTTTAAACCTAAAAAATTATAACCTTAAATGCCGTTTTATGCAGCAAAGATAATTCCCATTTTATATAATGTTAAATTTTTAATTAATAAATTTTTATTACAATAAAATATAAATGTTTTATTTTCTGAATTCTTAAGCCACGAAGTGACAACACGCAGTGATAATGGCCGCATTCTAGCCGAAAAAGTGCTCAAGTAGCGAAGTAGCATAAAATATTTTCGCTATATAAATTGTGACATCTCAAGGAACATGTTCTGTGAGAGCATACCATTCAGCCCGAAAGTTGTGGAACAGTTCTTTCCGCTGAATGCAGGCAATTTCAACTGAGATTTTCTTTGCAGATGTGTAAAAAAAAGAGGCACCAACATTGCCTCACATTAGATCTTTTTTCGTACTCGATTCAAGTAACTTGAAGTAGCTTGAAAGCGTTTTTTTACATATTTTTTAAGATCGAGAGAGAAGAATAACACGCAATATGTCACTCTTTATTCTATTACAATTACTTAAAGTTAGTACGGAAACATACCTATTCACATGCGTCTGCTTATGTATTTAAATAACTGTTATTTTTCGTAACTTTTAATATATGTTAGAAATTCGAATTTTAAAATGACAAGCCATATAAAGCTTTCTGTGCAGTAGAGGTTGAAATTCATACTTATTCATGAATTACTTTATTATTTTCTTCCATCTCTTGCGGTTCAGCATTAATGTATTTTGGAAATTTTCTTCAACGCTCATACTTCGGTCAGTGGAAAGCAATCAAAAATCTAACACAATTGTCATCTAGCACTTTTTTCAATGCCTCATTTAACATTGCAGCCCTTACCAATCCGTACATCTCCGAAATTCTAACAGAAATAAAAAAAAATATTAAAATCTTTATTAAAAATTTATCCGGCATAAGCTTTTTAAACGCCGAATGACGTGTTTGTTTTATCTTCCCTGCCAGAATAAATTGACTAAGGTCTGAAATGTTGGAAAAGGTTGGACATAGCCGAATAGTTAATTTGCTTTTTGTTTATTTTGAAAAATCACAGATTACCGTTTTACAAAATGTATGATTATTTTTATTTGCTACAATTTTCAGTTTTTCCCCGCCTTACTTAAGATATAATTGTAATTTATAACATGTTTTTTATTCTTAGCAAATCATTCATACATTATCCAAGTTTATTCACATGTGGCTAAAATTGGCTAAATGGAGTTACATGCAGACTTTTAGCAAAATGTACATTAAGCAACAACAACAACAACAAACTGTTCAAATATAAGGTGTGTCAACTGAATTGCAACAACGCGAGCTGTTATTAGTTTGTATCTGCAAGATGCCGAAAATAAATCAAATAAACGAAGAAACTCTGCTGCGCGAAAAGCGGCAATTTTTCGAGAGTGCAACTTAGCTTGCACCATGGTGCAGTAAGACATGTTGCTGTTGTTGTTATTATTGTGTCCTATATTCGTATGCTTGGTAAAGTTTACAGTCTACTTAACTATCTTGTAGTTCCTCAAAGTCTTTACTTTCCAGCAGGAAGCAAAAACAACACTAACCAAAAACGTACGAGTGCATTTTTGTTCATTTATATGCAGATTAGATGAAAAGATAGAGATATGCGTCTAGTGTGGAATTGGAACCACACGCCCGGCCTAGTTTGGCCTGGCCCAAACCATTCAAGTCAAGCTAAGCATAGATATTGCTGCTCAAAACGGCTGTTTTAAAGTTCAACTGGAAGTTTGTGTGTGTATGTGTTATATACAATGTATTTTTGTAACATTATCCTATGATTGTCGCGGTTTTTTACAAAGTTCTTTGAATATTTTTTTTTTGCCTTGGGTCGCGTTCAAAGGGGTCGTTCACTGCTCGCGGCAACAAATCACAATTACAAATTGGGCCACAAATATTTTAACTTTGAGTCAAATATGCAGCGACATAGCAGCAACAGTATTTTTGCGATTGAAGCAAAAATAATAACCAAGATTATAAAAAATAAATATGTAATTCTATGTAAATTTCTTCTGTGCGTGTACAAATGGTGTGTATAAGTTATTCGGCCCCAGCTGAAAAACGGTGGTGTTCAAATGAGTCAGCAATAATGAATGGGTTATGAGCTTATATTTTCACTTGGAAAAAAAATATTTTTCTTAAGTATGTGACAATAACGTGGTTCTATACGGTAAAACTGAATTTCATGTATTCGGTTCTGTGGAAGTTGAGCATAGCTTAGCCACTTTAAAGAAATTAAAATTAGTCATATCTTCTAGAATTTTTGTAAGTAATGAAACACAATTTTTGTGAAATACACATACTAGCATATATTATACTAGAAAATACCCGCTGCTTCGCCTGCGATAAAAATATTAAATACAATGTAAAAATTTGAAATCTTAAAATTCAAGTATTTCTTTTTGATCTTCAAATGCAAAATATAAAAATATTTGTGTTTCCTTAATAATTAAAAAATGGTATAAATATTAAAAAAGTAGGTAATTATTTAGTTTGAATTACCATCTTACAGTAATTGTAATTGTGACATAAAGTTGGTTGGCCTTTTCTGTATTTTGATTTTTTAATAAGTCCTGCATAACAGGATTATAAAAAATAGTGGTAAAACATTTTTAAATTTGTAATTAAAAAAAGTAATTTTTTTACTTAGATTCTAAACATGAATATATTCTTCTTAAGTTTTGAAAAATTTCCATTATTATGACATGAAACTTTTGGCTATATCTCGGAAACTATAGATTTTCTCCGTACAACACATTTTTTATGAAAAGTCGTTAGTTAATAAAAGTAACAGTAAACGAAAGATTTTTCGAAAATATTTTGTACATATATCTAGTACAATATATTGAAAATTTCCGTTATTATGACATCAAAAGTGTTGCGATATCTTGAAAACTACAGATTTTAACAATATAAAACATTTTCTTGAGAATTAGGATGAGAAAAAAACGATTGAAATTTAAATTTTTTAACTTGCAAGCCAACATCTCGGCCATTTCAAATCGATATTCAACAAATTTCCTTTGTCTGAAAGGTGAAATAAATGAATTTGGAGAAATGAGAAAAGATTAATCTGTTCAATGTTTTATATTGTTTTCAAAAAACTTTTAAAATATTAAATTTTTGCTCAACAAATAGTACAAAAGTTATTTTTATTGCAATTTTTTTTTCAATGTCCTGTTTGTCCACTCTTTATACATATCATTTATCTGAAAAATTGCTTAATTTTGACACAAAATTCAATAAACAGTTTCTATCATAAAAAATTACAATGTTTTACAGCTTAAAAAATAATTTCTGTGAAAAAAATTTCTAATTTTGCAAACTACATTATCAAATTTTAGTCTTATACTACGTAAATATTGAGTCGAATGACTCATTTCAGCCCATTCAGCTAAATGAGAAACGAAGTCATTTCATTGCCCATACAAATTCTCAGTTGCAATTCAATTCATTTAAAACAATTGAATGGGATTGGATACGTTCTTAAAACTTATTACAAACTATTTCGAATGCATTCAATGAAGAGTGTATAAAAAAACACCGAACACACTAAAAACAAAGGAAAACGTCAAACAACAAACCATTTTATACACGTATATTATCATCAATATCAACCAGTAAAAACAAAACAAAGAACCTGCTGTCAAACGAAATGAGATACTTTTGCAAAAAAAGAACCAATATAAGCACTTTTGAATGACTGATTCCAAATTAGTCATTTGGCCTATTTTAAAGGTAGTATCATACGGCCAGAACCGATTGAAATATAGCATTTGCATTGATTTTTGGGCGGTTAAAAGGGTGTTGAAACCCATTTTTAGTACCGCTGTCGAAAATAACCATACAAATAATATTAAAAAATGTAATCTTGTACGACCAAAAACGTCTGAAATAAAGCATTTTTAGCATATTGTAAACGTGAAAAGGAGGAGTGGCAAAATATTAATAGCCTATCACGAGTTTGTTGAAATAAATTTGGTACCTATATCGTCTAAATCAGTTCAATGGTTCTCGCGTGATTGTCAAACATCAACGCTTTTAATAGTAAAGATAGATAGATAGTATAGATAGATAGACTAATATAATCCCAAGTCGGGAAAAGTTAGCTGGCAAGGCTACAAACCATAATTTATGCTTATAACTGAATTCTGGCAACTCCCCTCAAAACATTTGCAAAGAAAATTAATCAACACTGTATGACAGCAAGCAAGGTTGATTAATATAGGTTAAGTCACTTGAGAGAAAATCACACTTTTTTCAATTTTGTTTAAACTTGCAAAGTAGCTGTTAGTTAAAAATTGTACAGATTCAGGTTTTTTTTTTATTTCCTTTCATCCATTTTGACAGTCCGATGGAGCTTCTCTCAAGTGACTTAACATGTATTAATCAATCCTGACAGCAAGAATCTCCCTGAAAGCAACTACACCACATGGCTGTCATGTTATATTGTGAGAAGCTCTCTTGACAAAGAGAGGAAACCTTTGTTTGCTGTTGTTGTACCACTTTTACCACCGAAGGCTTATAATCTACCACTATTTTCACCATCATAAAAAATGTTTGATGAATTTGTTCTATGAAATACTTTTAATAAACATATCACTAGAAAGCTCAATTGTGAATATCATTAGATTTTGAAATATGTTTGTTCTTGTGAATGACATTGATATTTTGACGTTGACTATCAGCTGTTAACAAAACACTTGCGCGGGAGGCTTAACGGGGCACGAATCGATAAACGTTACCGTCCCAGTAAACTCACAACTTGCTGGAAAATTATATCTCTATTTCCTGCGATTTGTGAGCTTACCGGGACGGTAACATTTACCGAACTGTGAATTAATTGGGCCTCAAGGGAGTTAAAACACATATATAAAATAAAACTAGGCTCCTGCCCCTAAACTGGATTTGTCTCATATTGTTTTTTTTTTTATTGACTGAAAGTTTGTTCGTTTTTATTCTATTTTTTGTTTTTTTTTTATATTAAATATATACTATTATTGTTATTGTAAACTGGGCTATGTATATATTTTTTTAATATAAGAAAAATAGTTATTATATGAAATATCAAATCTGCTACTTTTTTCAATTTACCACACTTTTTGAGTCCAACCTACAACTAAAAATGTTTTTCAAGTCCGTGCACTGACTGCTTTTTAAATGTAAGCTTTAAATAAAAAAAAAATTTGTAATAATTAAAGAATAGACTTTTCGAAAAACTTAGTAAGTTATGATACTGGAAATCATCATAGGTATTGAACAATCAAGGAATTATCAAAATGTAATCAAAGAGCTAATATAAAGAATTATCAAAAAATAATCCGGATAGCGGTTACCGAGCTTGTCTGACTTAAAATTTCGTGAGTATCCTTTAATACAATATAATAGTATAGATATAGATGTACTTTGTCCCGATAATATTTTCCCTCAGGAATCTACGAATAAAAAGTTTTTGAAAGACTTATAATTTTCTAAAATCATGTGTTAAAATTAGTAGTTTTGGGTTATACATTGTTCCAATAATTTTAGATTGAATGCGGACACACTTTATAATAAGTTTAAATTACATTCATTCTCAACTTTACCGCGGCCGGGCATAATAAAATTGGCAAAAAGCAATAGTTTTCGCTCCACCTTACTGTAAATTTATGTGTCAGTTTTTGTTCCAGTTTAAGAATTTTTTGTTTATTTTTAACTATTCGACTGCATTTTTACATGTCCGTCTATTTACCTGTATTATTCCTGTATATTCCATATTATCCGCCTGTCGGTATGTTTGCTTTTGACAGCCACTACCCATTTATTTAATTTTGCAATTTAAATCAGAGCACACAAAAAATCACCTAAAGTCTTATAAGAATTCTGCAAAAAGCAGTTTACTGTGTAAGGTAGATGTCATCAGTTGTTTAGTGGCCATGCCAGAATAATTGTAATTTAGAATTGTGTACAGGTGTTGGAGGCCTCGCAGCTACATTGGATTTAAGAAATACTTGGTTACGTCATGTACCCATTTACCTTTGGGTTGTTTTCAGTATGCTCTTTAAAGCGCTCATTAATACATACTCAGTATAAATGTGCAAAGCTACCTGACACCGCAATAGAAACAATGAGAAAGTCTATAGCAGAGGAAAAGAGAGATAAAGCTTTATGCTGCTTGTGTGTCTTACAATTTAATGAAGCAATGATTTTTATGTTTGATTTTTTGGCTACTTTATAAACTTAATTTTAATAACTTTTAAGAGTGGTTTTAAAAAAATGAAGGATGCAAGATTTTAAGTTAAGCATGTAACTTTATGTTAGTTAAAGAATTGCTAAAATCGGTTTAGTAGTTTTTAAGTTTAGCGTCGTCGCAGATACGTGAGAAGCCTTTTATGTAATAGTATAGATAGATATATATATATATAGAAGAATAGATAATGTAAAAAGAAGTGTTCTGCTGATGTCAGCAAAACTGCAGTAGTTCTTGTGCTAGAACAAAAAAGAAGTGTTTTTTAATAACAAAATGTAAATCTAAAGAAATACGTAGGGGGATTTTAAAAATATTAAATTTAAAAAAAGGATGTGTTATATAGTAGTAGTCAAGTGTAACGACCGAAATTTGTACGTATTTTCATTAATTTTTTATTATAAGAAAAATAAAATGCGATCGTTTTGAAATTTTAACATGTTTTTATTGGTGTCTTAAAATGTAAAAAAATATTTTTTACTTCATTTTACATAAATATGTTTATAATTATTTATCTCAAAGAAAAGTCCTCAAAAATAAGGTTAGCTGTGCAAGGAAAGCACCCAGCCTTCCTTAGTCATCTGAAATAAAAAATTCAAAGAGATTCTTTTTCTATAGGCTTAATTGTAGTGCACCAACCTAAAATATACATATTTAAAAAATAACAAAAATGGCGGACTAGTAAAAAAATAGTTAAAATCTAATTTTTTTATATGTTAAAATGTTATATGTTTATATGTTATTTAAAAATTGATTGTTTAAATGTTCTGGACCTACAGTGGAAAAAACGTCTGACTTAGGTTTAAGTCATTTTGACTTTATTATTTCTAAAGCATATGCTATTATGGCGTTTGTTCGTAGAAATAGTTCTGCCTTTTCTGACCCATATACACATCAAGAATGATAGAATAAGTGATTACGCTTTGCGCAGGTCCGTTACTTCTGCTCATCGAGTTTGACAACCAGCTGTGCAGTTGACTACGTCACAATATTTTATTTCTTTGAGAAACGTACTGCGATCGGTTGTGTTTTATTTAATTGTGTATATATCGAAGTGTGTAAAACATATTAACTTAGCAAAATTTGTTTCATTATTTAAAAACTTGTAACTATCATTTATTTGTCCTTTCAATTCACAGGTAAATTAATGGAAATAAAATATCTGGGAATGTTTAAACTACATCAATTAAACTCTTAATAAACATTTTTATAAAATCCAAGTCGAAAAATAATGCTCACTGAAGTTCGTTTCTCAGACAAATTTTTTTTTTTACTAAGCTGCTTACTGGCTGTAATAAAATAATAGTAAAAATAATGTTTGCAAAGGAGTACTTAATTAATTTACCTTCTTCTCGTTCCAATAAATTGCTTCTTACTTCTTTTATTTTAATTATACAAACTTAAATGTATGCCATTTTCATTTTTGTGTAGAAATCGTATGCAAAGTGAACGCTCTCCAAAACAGCATTGATATTATGACGTACATGCGCAGAACGACAATTTTGTTGTACTCATTTTCTTGTCTTCAGCGCAATCTTTGTATTCTATCATTCTTGTATACACATAACTCATCTTTTGTTAGATCTGAACTAGAATATGCCTCTTTAATTTGGAACCCTTTCTGTGCAGCGCATATAAATCGCCTTGAACGTATACAAAAAGGTTTTACTCGCTATGCTCTACGTGGCTTAAATTTTAGTAATCCTCTTCTTCCATATAATGCTCGTTGCTTACTTATTAATCTAAAAACTTTGCAAAGTAGAACAACAATACTATCGCTTCTGTTTATTTTCGACGTAATAACTAATGAAATTGACTGTTCACCCCTATTAGCGATGATAAATTTTAATATTCCTGTTAGAAGCCTCAGATCTTGTGATTTATTTTATCTTGGATTGTTAAGAACTAAATATGTATTAAAAGCTCCTATCAATCGATCTTTAATTGAATTAAATAAGTTATCTAAAAACATTGAAATTGATTTCGCTTGCTCTAAAATAGTCTTTAGAAACCAGTTAAATAATTTCTATCGCTAAGCCATTTAAATTTATCCTGATATTTCAAATTTACTGTTATTATTTATGTGTAATCTAATTGTTTTTTTACTTAATTTTTAATATATTTATTGTGCAGTCAGTTAGGAAATAATTCCATTGATAAAATAAAATCAAATAATCAAATAAACATATAAACCTCGCTATGCATGTCGGTTGGATAGTTTTTAGTCAGTGACTCCCCGCAGTTTGGAAAACGTGGTATCGATAAAAACGTGTTTAAAGTTTTTACAGCACTTTCATATACAAGTACGGCTCACAGTGTTTTGATTTCATACATTCTTGTGCCAAAAATAGTAAACTTTGACGTTTTTTAGTTCTATTAAGAAAATTCCAAAAAATGGTGCATATCGAACTAATACAACCCCTCCCTCCCCTACAAAATGAAACTGAGATACAGGAAATGTCGATATATTTCAATGGTTTTATATTTCAATAAATTTAATACGGTTTCGTCTTTTTGGCTTAGTCAGTTTTAAAACATAGTTTACATAGACTCACTGACACCCCTCCCCTTCCCCTCCCGTACAACCCGATACAAAAATTTTGTACAATGTTGTATTTTTGGCTTATTAATACAATGTTAGAACATGATGCATATTGAGACTCAAATGACTACCATCCCCAAACAGCCTACTAACCGCCTCTTACACCTCCACCCCAACCTGTACAATCCAAAACTGGAAAACAGGCAAGCATCCACAGATTTCGACTAATTCTAAGGAAAAAGTTAGAAAGGTTTTGTTTTTTATAAGCAAGCTCATAGACAACCAACATTATTCTATCTAACATTTCTAGTTTAACAAAAATAAGAAAAATTAATACAAAAAATGGAGTATAGCGTTTTATACACGCTGTATATACAGAAGTGAAACTTCTAAAAATTATGGATATGAGAGATTTTTGTGAAAGAGACAGAGAGAAAGAGAGAGAGCATATTAAAAGAAATGCAAAACAAAATTTGCATAAAAATATTCTGCTTATTTAATTGTTTAATTTAATTTAATTTAATTTAATATTCTGCTTTAATTGGTAATACTGATTTAAACTTTTTTTATTACTTAAATATGAGATATATGTCAGCCATTTGCTATTTTTGATTAGTAAAAATTGCATATATTTTAGGGAGATCTATTGTGGGATCTATCTATTTACGAAAAACACAAAATATAGAAAAAAAATATGTCTATTGTAATTCATATCAAATTGTCAATAATAGGCCCGAGAAACAATTTCATATTTTGTGTCAATAAAGTAGCTGAAATATGTCCGGTGCCCGTATCGGTAAATGTCCGACCTCTGCACCGAAAGAAGTGTAAATTCTGTAACACCTTGGACAGGCACATTGTATGAACGAAGATCGAATCGAGCACTCGTCAGTTTATTGTGTCCGAATAAAGTCGCTCGTTTTTGAAAACTTTATTGACATAATACAGACTTACTACGATACTATTTCAGGTGACTTTCGAGGTGCTTCTTAGCATTAGTTTCGGGTGCATTATAGTTAAGGTTCTGGCCAGTTACGACACTATTTCGAAAAATTTTTAGGGAACTGTGAGTAAAAGGTTGCGAAAATTTCAATTGAAATATCGAGTACTTTTCGCACACCAATTAGTTAAATTATTGCATATTCTCGTTACTTTATGTGGACTGTGCTCGGGTACATAACTGATCGGTGTCCGAAAAGTACTTGATATTTCAACTGAAATTTGCTCGACCTTTTACTCTCAGTCCCCTGAAAATGTCCCTGACCCATAACAGAAAAAGAAGAAGAGAATGAAAGAGTTTTTCATATAAAATCTTTTATTCTTTATTTTCAGGGTTGTTTTAAGTAAAACGATGACATACAAAAAGTTATTGTAATATACATTTCAATATAGTCACTTGATACCTATAATCTGGAGAATTAATTTTCGACATGAAATTATGTGCCATGAATCTTATAATATATACTAGCTTAAGCCTGGCGCGTTGCTGCCGCGGCCCCATTGCCAAACGCGAATAAGATGCTATCAGTGAAGCTGTATATGTAAATTGTGGTCGAATACTGAATTCCATGGCTGTGTAACCTATAACTCAAAAGCTGTAGAATTTCTCAAATTTGGGTTGTATGGGAGGTGCTACGCCCCCTTGTCCAACGCCATACAAGGTTATCAGTAAATCTGCATGTGTAAATTTAGTGTAAATTTAGAATACTGAATTCCGAGGCTGTGCGGCCTATAACTCAAAAGCTATTCGATAACGCAAATTTGGGTGGTATGGGAGGTGCCACGCCCCTTTGTCGAACTCCCATAAAATGTTATCAGTGAAACGCCACGTGTAAATTGTGGTCGAATACCGAATTCCGAGGCTGTGCGGCCTATAACTCCAAAGCTATTCGATATCGCAAATTTGAGTTGTATGGGAGGTGCCTTTTCCCCTTGTTTTAAGCCCACAAAATGTTTTCAGTGAAATACCATGTGTAAGTTGTGGTCGAATATCGAATTCCGAGGCTAAGCGGCTTATAACTCCAAAGATATTCGATATCGCAAATTTCGGTTGCATGGGAGATGCCGCGCCCACTGGGGGTAGGAGGGTGAAATATACTTTACGACCTATTTTCATACCTACCAAGTTCTGTAATAAACACCGTGACACGAGATTTTTATATATTAGATATATACAAAAATATCACTTATAAAAAGTTTTTTTAGAATACATTTCAATAATATATGTGCCATGATTTTTATAATATATTTATATACTGATCAAAACATATATATACATTATATATATTGATCAATACATTTGCGATGAAAGAGATGACTTATCGTCACGTTCTTAACAGAAAATAGCATGCAAATTTAATTTAATTATTTGTTATTTAAGGCTTAAAATCTATATATATAAAAATGGATGTATGTATGTGGGTATGTGGGTATGTGGGTGGGTATGTGGGTGGGTATGTGGCTATATCACGTATAGACTCCAAAACCGCTGAACCGATCTTTATGAAATTTTCAGGGAAAATAAAGCCACATCTTGAGAGTGTTCCTGTGAGGTTTCGTAACGATTGGAGAAGGGGGCGTGGTACCTCCCATACAAGCCAAATTTGCTCCATCGATCACAAACAAAAAAAAAGAAAAATATTTCACGGTTTCAATCGTAAAAAACTAAGATTTGGTGATTTTGTTCAGATAGTTACTGTCGGTAACTGTACAAAAAATGGGCGTGGTCGTTATATAAATACGCCCACTTTTTCGAAATCATGGCAATCCCGGAGTTCTGCACATTTTTACAGTGAAACTTGCTCTTTAGGTGCTCCAAGAGACGAACACAATTTATAAATGTTTTCACGCCCACTTTTAACGCCCACAAATCAATATCTATATATAATATAGATATATATATTATATATATAAAGCAAAACGATGTGTGTCTGGCTGTGTGATGTCTATAGACTCCAAAACTACTGAACCGATTGACCTGAAATTTTAGCAGTCGATTTGTTTCAGGTACGAGATGGTTGAGGAAAAAAATTTGCCACACCCCCCTTTTACCGCCCCCAAATCAATAAAAATGTTATATTTCAGTCGGTTTGGGTCGTATATGGCTTAAATTTTGTAATTTAGTATGTACGGTTACTGTCGACAACTGTCCTAAAAATGGGTTTCCACGCCCCCTTTTACCGCCCACAAATAAATGAAAATGGTTTATTTCAGACGGTTTTGGTCGTATAAGACTTAAATTTGTTACTTTGGTTTGTGAAGTTACTGACAGTAACTGTACGAAAAATTGGTTTCCACGCCCCCTTTTGCGCCCACAAATCAGTAAAAATGCTATATTTCATGCAGTTTTGGCCGTATGAGACTAACATATGATACTTAAGTTTGTATGGTTACTTTCGGCAATTGTACTAAAAAAGGGCGTCATCGCTATATAGCCACACCCACTTTTTAAGAAACCATCAAAATTGACTACTGGGTCGATTGAGCTAAAATGTTGGCTTAGTTTGTACGGTTACTGTTAGCAACTGTACTAAAAATTGGTCTCCACGCCCCCCTTTTACCGCCCACAAACCAATGAAAACGTTTTATTTCAACGGTTTGGGTCGTATTAGACAAAAATTTTGTAATTCAGTACATATGGTTACTCTCGGCAAGTGCACTAAAAATAGGCCTGCCCTACTTTAGTTAAACTCACTTTTCGGGGAGTTAGCGTCCAGTGAAGTAAAGTGCGCCAGGCTTAACCTAAATTGAGCTGAAATTTGGGCAGTCGATTTGTTTCGATTACGAGATGGCTCAAGGGAAATATTTTACCGCACCCCTTTTTACCGCTTGCAAAACAACAAAAATGCTATATTTCGCACGGTTTTGATCGTATTAGACTTGTGGCACATGCTCAACATGTTTGCGCAAACATATTGTGTTCACGCAATCTAGTACTCAACGTAGCAGCCCTGCGTACATAAAGAAAATAACGAGCAACAGCAAGAAATGAAGATAAAGTTTTTGACGTTTGAATATAGAACTAGCAGCTCTCTCTCTATTTTGCCTTCACGGAATGAACACGCGTTTTTAAGTTCACTTTAATTTTACTCTAAAAGAATAAATCTGTAAACATCATTAATTATAAGCATTAAATAAATATTTTGTTTCGTAGAAAATAAGCTACATATTGGTGACCCCGACGGAGCACGAACATTTCTGGAGAACTTTTGATGGAATGCAAGATGAACGAGACAACATCCACGGCAGGAACAGAAGCGCCAGCGGAGCACCTCCGCGAAAATAACGAGGTCGCTAAAGTCTCAATTAAGATTCCACCTTTCTGGCACGCTAAGCCGGAATTATGGATCGCTCAGGTGGAATCACAATTCATCGCAGCAGGTATTTCTAGCGACAAAACCAAATACCACACTGTTGTTGCTGCTGTCGAGAGTAATGTGCTGTCCTACATAAGCGATATTATTTTGAATCCTCCAAGTACTGATATGTACTCAACACTCAAACAACGCCTTATAGAGCAGTTTGCCGATTCCGAGCAAAAGCGAATTAAAAAACTACTGCAGGAATTAGAGCTAGGCGACATGCGTCCATCGCATTTGCTTCGAGAAATGCGCCAGCTTGCAGGTCGTGAAATGAACGACAGCATGCTGAAATCAATATGGTTAAGTAGGCTTCCACAAGGTATTAGATCTGTAATTTCGGTCAGCAACGAACCGTTAGACAAAGTGGCAATTTTGGCAGACAAAATTGTTGAGGTTAGCGACGGCCCGCAGTTACATGCCGTTAACACATGTGATGTTATGTCACAATCAACATTGTTGCAACAGATTAGTGCATTAAAAAACGAGTTAGCAGTTTTAAAAACTCAGTTAGGCCGGCGTGGTAGAGATCGCCGTCGTTCACATAGTCGTGCGCACATTCCCAGCAAGGGCGAAGGGATTTGTTGGTACCACAGGAAATTCGGCGAGAGCGCAACAAAGTGCCGAAGCCCCTGTGCCAAGTCGTTAAACTAAATTCCCTGTCACCAAAGACGGTACGTGACAGGTTTATCGCCACAAACCGTCGTCTTATTATAACAGACCGAAATTCAAAACTCCGTTTTCTTAGTGACACTGGTGCCGAGTTGAGCGTTATACCACCAACACCTGCTCAGCGCAAACATCCAAACTCAGATTTATGCTTGTATGCTGCTAATAAATCTTCAATTAAAACTTATGGTGAAAAAATGTTAAATCTGAACTTAGGTCTACGCAGACAATTACAGTGGTGCTTTGTCATTGCAGATGTTTCACAACCGATTCTTGGCGCTGATTTTCTTGCGCACTTTAAAATCATTGTTAATTTGCATCAGAAAAAGCTAATCGATAGCCTGACTAATGTATCTCAATGCTGTGCTATTAGCAAAAGTTCACACTATTTACACAGATTATCATTCATCAATAGTAATCTACCATTTCAAGAACTGCTTAACGAGTTTAAGGATATTACGCGGGAGGACTTGATCCCAAAATGCGCAGAAGCTGGCATATCACACCATATTGTAACTAAAGGTCAGCCAGTCTTCGCAAAACCAAGACGACTCGCGCCCGACAAATTAAAGGCAGCTAAAGCTGAAATTCAGACGCTCCTCAATGCTGGTATCTGCCGCCCATCTCGAAGCGCGTGGGCAAGCCCGTTACATATGGTGCGAAAAAAAACGGTGAATGGAGACCATGCGGGGATTTTCGACGGTTAAACAGCATCACAGAGCCTGACCGCTACCCAATACCCCATCTCCACGACTTCACGCATACGATTCATGGTTGTACTATTTTTTCGACCATCGACTTACGCCGTGCCTACCACCAGCTGCCAATTGAGCCAGCCGACGTGCCAAAGACAGCTATAACGACGCCGTTCGGTATGTTCGAGTTTGTCTACATGTGTTTTGGTTTGAGAAACGCGGGCCAAACTTTTCAACGCTTTATGGACCACATTCTCCGAGATTTTGACTTCGCATGGCCTTATTTGGATGACATTCTGGTTTCATCGAAAAACGCAGAAGATCATCGTAATCACCTGAAAGCTGTTTTCACGAAGTTGAGAGAAAACGGTATCGTCATTAATCAGTCTAAATGCGTGTTTGGCCAACCAGAGGTAACTTTTCTAGGTTATGTCATAAACAAAAATGGTGTTAAGCCCCCAACTGAACGAGTTCAAGCTATCAATGACTTCAAACTGCCTGAACGAGTGTGCGATCTGAGACGATTTTTAGGCATGATCAACTTTTTTCGACGATTTTTACCGAAAGCTGCCGTCAATCAAAACCATTTATGCAATCTGATTAAAGGCAATAAAAAAAACGACCAGTCAGTCATTACATGGACCGAGGACTCGAAAAAAGCTTTTCAATGCTGTAAAGAAGAGCTTTGCAAGGCGACTCTATTGGTTTTCCCCAAACCCGGTGCACCTCTGGCACTGGCTGTAGACGCTTCTAACATCGCTTTAGGTGCAGTTCTTCAACAGCACGACGGAAGACAGTGGCAACCACTCGGTTTTTATTCGAAACGTCTCAATCAAGCAGAAGAGCGCTACAGCACGTATGACCGAGAATTGTTAGGTGCATACAAAGCCGTTAAATATTTCCAGCATATGCTGGAGGGCCAACAGTTCTGCATTTTAACAGACCACAAGCCTTTGCAATTTGCGTTCCAGCAGAAAATGGAAAAAGCTTCACCGAGACAGGTAAGGCACCTTGACTTTTTGAGTCAGTTTACCACCGACATTCGCCACCTCTCTGGAAAGGACAATATTATAGCTGATGCTCTGTCACGCATCGATGCAATACACGTGGATAAAGTTATCGACTTCGAACTCTTAGCGGAAAGCCAGCGCAACGATGAAGAGCTAAAAAAATTTTTTAATAAAAATTCATGTTTAAATTTAACCTTAATTGCCATTGCAGATACAAATCTAAAACCTGGAGCTGAAATATTTTGCGATATTAGCACCGGCAAAGCCCGTCCTTATCTAACTGAACCATTTCGAAAAATTGGTTTTGACTTGATACACAATATTTGTCATGGTGGCGTTGCAAAAACTTCAAAGCTGGTTGCCGAGAGATTTGTTTGGCCAAATTTAAAGCGAGATTGTAGCAGATGGACAAAATCTTGCATTCCTTGCCAAAAATCAAAAATACAGCGCCACAATAAATCTCCTATTTCAACCTACACCCTTACAGGACAAAGATTTGAGCATGTCAACATGGACATAGTAGGTCCGCTACCACCAAATAAGGGTTACCGATACTGTGTTACCTGTGTTGACCGCTACACTCGATGGGTTGAAGCATTCCCGATCGAAAATATAACGGCTGAATCCGTTGCGTTCGCATTTTATGCTAATTGGATTTCAAGATTTGGAGTGCCGCTTAGAATCACCACCGACCAAGGACGCCAGTTCGAGTCATCATTTTTTCGAGACTTGAATAGACTTTTAGGCATAAAGCATTTAAGAACCACAGCTTACCATCCAGCAGCGAACGGCCTCATCGAGCGTTACCACAGAACTCTGAAAGCTGCAATAAAATGTTACCAAACAGAACAGTGGGTCGACGTGCTACCGCTAATCCTTTTGGGTTATAGAGCATCGTTCAAAGATGATATTAAAGCAACGCCTGCGGAGATGGTTTTTGGTGGCACACTTCGATTGCCAGGTGAGTTTTTTGAGTCAACCAGTAATGATTTACCCGAATCCGAGTTCGTGAGTCACTTACGCACACGCATGCGTCAAATTCGACCAACGCCAACTTCAAACCACTCAAAATATTCACACTTTATCGAAACGAAATTAGCCACAACCCCAGCAGTGTTTGTCAGAACTGACGCTGTTAGGCGACCACTGCAAGCTCCATACGAAGGACCCTATCCAATTCTAAAGAGATGCGATAAATTTTTCAAGCTGGACATTCGTGGAAAGGAAGTGAATGTCAGCATCGACCGTTTGAAAGCAGCATACTTCGTCAACGAAGAGCCCGAAGCAGAACCACAAACCACAACAAAGACACCAGATTATCAAACGCGTTCTGGACGAAAAGTCCGTTTTCGTTTTTCCACGGTGGGGGAGTGATGTGGCACATGCTCAACATGTTTGCGCAAACATATTGTGTTCACGCAATCTAGTACTCAACGTAGCAGCCCTGCGTACATAAAGAAAATAACGAGCAACAGCAAGAAATGAAGATAAAGTTTTTGACGTTTGAATATAGAACTAGCAGCTCTCTCTCTATTTTGCCTTCACGGAATGAACACGCGTTTTTAAGTTCACTTTAATTTTACTCTAAAAGAATAAATCTGTAAACATCATTAATTATAAGCATTAAATAAATATTTTGTTTCGTAGAAAATAAGCTACAGACTAAATGTGGCTACTTTCGGCAGCTATACTGAAAATGGTGAATATATTTGACATTTCTTGACATTTTCGTGTGTGGCAGTAAGGCGGTCTGTGGCAGAACAACGTTTGACGAGGAGATAGATTGTTCCTGTGAGGTTTGGTAACGTTTGGACGAGGGGGCGTGGTTTCTCCCATACAAGCCAAATTTGCGCTATCGACCACAAACCAAATAAGGGATATATATCAGACGGTTTCGATCGTAAAAACTAAGATATTATCATTTTGTTCAGATGGTAACTGTCAGTAACTGTACAAAAATAACTTTTTCGTCGCAATATATATACGCTCACTTTTTCGAAATCATGGCAATTCCGGAGTTCTACACATTTTTATACTGAAACTTGCTGTGTAAGTGCTCCAAGAGGCAGTCACGATACATAAATGTTTTCACGCCCACTTTTAGCGCCCACAAATCAATATCTGTACATAGAAAAATGAATCGTGATTTGTTCGGATGCTTAAAACTTGAAAACGACTAGACCAAATAGGATACTTCCTTCTACTGGTTTGTTCGTAACTGCTACGCAAAGGTTTAGGAAAAAAGTAATGCCACACCCCTTTTATCGCCCACAAATCAATAAAAATGCTATATTTAAGAAGGTTTTGGTCGAATTAAATTAAAATTTGGTAAATAAATTCTTATGATGACTGTCACTAACTTTAATAAAAACGGGCGTTGTCACACTTCATCTACGCCTACTTTTGGAAATATCACAATACTCCGAAACTATTGGTCCGATTGAGCTCAAATTTTGTAAGTGGCTTTGCTTTGAGTACGAGATGGTTTAAGAAGAAATGCCACACCTTCTTTTACCTCCCATTAATATAAAAACAATTTGTGTTATCGAATAGCGTTATGGGTTGCACAGCTTAGAAATTCGGTATTCGACCACAATTTAGACGTACCGTTTCAGTGATGAAATTTTATGGGAGTTGGACAAGGGGGAGGGGCACCTCTCATACAACCCAAATTGGTGATATCGAATAGCTTTTAATTTATAGGAATTCAGCTTTGGAATTCAGTTTTTGACCTCAATTTACACATGCAGTTTCAATGATTTTTTTTAATGGGCGTTGGACAGGGAGGCCTGACATCTCCCTTACATCCCAAATTTGCAATATCGAATTGCTTTGAAGTTATAGGTTGACAGCGTAAGAAATCGGTATTCGACCTAAATTTATACATGCACTTTCATTTCTTACATTTTATGGGCGTAGGGAAAAGGGGAGTGACACTTCCCATACAACCCAACTTTGTGCTATCAAATAGCTTTAGAGTTATAGGTCGCACAGCATCGAAATTCAGTATTTGACCAAAATTTACGCATGCAGATTTACTGATAAAATTTTTTAGAGTTTGTCGGGGGGCGTGGCACCTCCAACTTAACCCAAATTTGCGATATCGAATAGCTTTGGAGTTATAGGTCAGCCTCGGAATTCAGTATTCGACCCCAATTTACACATGCAGTTTCATTGGTAAAATTTTATGGGCGTAGGGAAAAGGGGAGTGGCACCTCCCATACAACCCAAATTTGTGTTATCGAATATATTTGGAGTTATATGTCGCACAGTTTTGGTATTCGGTATTCGACCTCCATGTACACATGCAGTTTAATTGATTACATTTTATGAGGGGTGATCAAGAGGGCGTGGCACTTCCTATACAACCCAAAATTGTTATATCGAATAGCTTTGTGGATATAGGTCGCACAGTCTCGGAATTCAGTATTTGACCTCAATTTAGACATGCTGTTTAACTGATAACATTTTATGGGCGTTTGAATAGGGAGAGTGGCAGCAACGCGCCGGGTTTCACCTAGTTGTCTTATAAAAACTGAAACATTATTTCGCTAGGTATATTAAAAAAAAAAAATTACATGGAGCAAGTCAAAGTTCAAGTGCCCAAAGCATTTGCAACTATTTGGTAAAGTAAATATAGACAGAAAATTTAAAAAAAAATTATAGCAGGGGACTGCCCACCGAAGCGAAAACCAATATATAAAATATTCGTATTTCCTGGAAGACTTTTTCCTGCCATGGACCGCTTTACTGCATTTTACTACATTCAGATAGCATTTTTATTTTATAATTACACCAAACTATATTATTACATTTAAATTGAATATTGCTGATATAAAAATAAAATACAGAGAGCACTATTGAATGAAAAAATAATCCTCATAGAATAAAATAAATTTTATATTTTTTTTATATGATATTTTTTTTGATTCGTCTTGAAGTCTCTTTTAATGCCTGCATTTGAGATCTTGCTACAAGGAAAACAGAAAACATCCGTAAATCTGGTTCATCATTAATGCACATTATTTTCGTCTTTTATCATTTCATTATATTTTAAATTATGAGTATTAATATAAAAAACAGAGTAACACATAAATTAAAATATAAATTAAACTTATTTAAATAATTAATATGCGCCTAAAATACGAATACATAGAATTTGTATTTACATAAATTTCATTGAATTTAATTTACATTACTTTCACTGTTTGCGTCATAAATAATGGAATTATATTCTAAAAAATATACTATAGGCGTATGGTAGCTGAAATAAGAAACAAAAAATTTTTGGACGATGCAGTCCCAGTCATAATAAAATTATTATTAGGTAGCCTTGACAACTACTTATTTTCTCACGAGCTGCGACCATCGAATTTCACACAAAAGAAACCAATATAAAGTGCGTGTGTCACACACATTAGCAGCTTTCAGCGGAGTCAAATTTTAGTGAGAAACCTTTGCAATGAAATTATCCATTCACAACAGGTGACTCCTCTGTATGCGGCCAATGTGTGTGGCATACGTTCTCTATTTTGTTTTCTTTTGTTTTACATTCGATGGTTGAAACACGAAATGTCACTCCTACCTATTACTTATTATACCATGATCCCAGTCAGAGAATATGCTGGCGACATTTATAAAACTACAAATGTTTTTATGTTGGCCATGAAACTCAAACACATACTCTTGGATATTGGCTACCAGGCGCTGAGCTTTTTTCGTTTGACATGATTTTAACAGAATTGTAGGTATTGTCGAAAAGGAATCAAAACAAACACAGAATATAAGGGGTACTTTTTAAAGTCTCTCCGTATAGAGCCAACCTGGTTAATATGCCTTGCTGAGCGCCTGGTAGTCAAGATCCAAAAGCGTCATTTAAAAACCTACTCGCTGTCATGGCAGAATAACCAGCTAGAGCCGGCTCGCTTAGTGCCCTCACGCGTTAACCCATTTTCTGCCATGCTGCAAAAACTGTTGAATTTTTTGATATAAAGTATATTTCTAGAGTAATTTGGGTCTCCACTTCCAAATCAGTCATCAAAAATTTTTAAGCCCAACTTTTTTTTCGTTATATCAAAAAATCAAATGTTCTATTAATCAAACGTTGGCGCTTATCCCATTTCTATTTTCGTGTTAACACAATAGAAATGGGTAAGACGCTCTCGTTTGCTGGTAAAATTTGACATAACGTATTTGTATGGGATTTTATGGTATGGAATAAGCGCAAACGTTCAAGTCATCCAGCATTAACTTTGACTCATACCTGTGTCATCCAGGTGTTGCCAGGTCTTGATTTTTTTATTGAAAAAGATAGCTTTGTTTTTTGGCTAAAAGCTCATCATTACTTTCTTTTTTTTAACTATATATATATATTTAATTTTATTTACAAGAAAGGTCTATTGGCAAGGTATTTGTCAACCACACCAAATAGCCAATGATGTAAAGTAATATATGATATCAACGATCTTCCTGATATCATTTACAAATTATACGTTCGATTAATCGAACACCGGTTGGAAATGGGTTAAGGGCCAAATAGACTACACAGACTGTTTGCGCAAACAAGACTTTTTTCTCGTAATAGCGACGACCATACACTACACAGACTTTGTTTGCGCAAACTTGATTTTTTAGTTCAAATTCTATTAAATTTATCTTTTCTGCTTCCATTTTTATATACTTGCCTTCACGCACGTCTTCACTCCTTAAAACACGCTTGTCCTTAAAACACGTGTTTGCGCAAACAGTCTGTGTGGTCTGTTTGGCCCTTTAACGAAGAGTGGAAAATGAAAAGGTTGAAATAAGAATATTATGTTTTCAAATTGTAAATAGTGCGGACACGTGTGTTAAGTTTGTGTTAATTTGAATGAAAATATTATAAAAACCGTGTAAATAAAACTATAAAATGCCGATTAAGTGTTCAGTTTGCAAAAAAGCAAAGAAACAAGTTTAAACAAAAATCAACTGCATAACATGAACATAAAAAAGCTCGAGATGAACAGCTGATTTTGACAACTAGCTCGCTTTTTTTTGCTTTCTACTTCATTCCTCTCCGAGTCGGCCCTACCTGGCTATTCTGCCATGCTCGCTGTCTGTATTGATGACGAGAGTTACTCGGAAAATCACAATGACGCAAACCAAAGATTTACCCTCTACCAAAATAGTTCAACGCGCCTAAAGAAGTTTTCAATTCAAAAATGTTAATATTTTGTAGCATAACCTTGGTTTCTTATTACTTCACCACATCTCCTAAGCATTGAGACAATGAGTTTTTCAATGTTATTGCTTGAGATTGCTCTTCACTCCTTATCCACTTCGTTGAAAAGATCGTGACCATTTCGAAACACCTTGTCACCTATTTTCCGCTTATTTATCATCCACATATTCTCAATCGGGTTGAGATCGGGAGATTGCGCCGGCCATGACATAACTTTAACTCTTTTTTCCTCAAGCCACATCTTTACAAGTCTTGATGTATGCTTGGGATCATTGTTGTGCTGGTATGTCCAAGAAAGTGGCATTTCCCATTCAGCAAACGGAAGCATTACTGTACTTAAGATGTGCGAATAAACCTCGGCGGTCATAGTTTCAGTAATGCGGTAAATTGGACCAGTAGAATTACCCCCACACCATAACATTGTGCTTGACCTCCGTGCTTGGCTGTTGTGGTTGTGCATCTTGGGTTGTACTTCTCACCTCGCAGACGACGAACATAAGCTTTGTTATTGGATCCTCTCAGAATGAATTTGGTCTCATCTGACCATAAACTAGTTTTCCAATGCTGTTGAGTCCAATTCAAGTGAAATCGAGCAAATTGTAATCTCGCTTTTCTTATTAGACACAAATGGTTTCTTTGTACACCTGTAACTACGGAGTCCAAATTCCGACGACCGTCGTTTGATTGTGGAGAGGCTAACGGCCAGTTAGGACTCACTTTTGAATTATCTTGGAACTGCTTTAGGGTATTTTGTATAGAAATTTCTTATATTGCTATCTTGTCTTTTTGTTGTTGCACGCGGCAACGTTAGGTTAGGTTAGGTTAAACCGGAAGCCTTCGTGAAAGCTCACATAAACCAATTCAGGTCCTTAGTGGTACCGGTAGCGAACAAAAGGAACCTTTGTGCTTATTTAAAAGTCTTTAAAGATTTGCGTTGAATTCGCAAACCTTAGGAGGGCCAGAGACACCCTGGCTACATCTTTCCGCGGCAACGTGCACGCTACCAAAATTGTTTGGGTGTTGCCGGAATTAATAACACGACAAACTGTTGATTTTGGAACTGAGTATGTATATGATATTTCTTTTTGAGAAAGTTCACTCCGAAAATCATTTATCAATTTTGTTTTCAATTCAGAATTTTCTTTATTTCCACCCATTTTCAACAAAAAATACTGTATGAAGCACTGCTTCCAAGAAGCTGTGTAAACTTACTGAATGCGAAAAAACTCATTACGCATAACGCTCAAAATTTTTTAAACAGTTAATTCACCGTTATATTCCAGCAATACAAAAGCACCAAGCTTCGTGAAGCACAAAACCAATATCAGTTGCTTTCAAACATGTTTTGAGCACTTGCATTTTGTTCTCTTTTTAATTGAAGAGCTTTATTGTTGTTGTATGTTAACGAAACATATTTGTTTGTATTTATTTTTTATTTTTTTTTTTTTAGACTGAACCAACGCTCAGGGGATGCCCCCTATAAATGCGTAAGCATTGTGTTGATTCGGAAGATGGGTGATAGTTAGTTGGAGGGTGGATAGATGGAGTAGTGTCGGTGAAGATTTGTTTTGAATTTGCACAGCTCAAAACTGCCGGGAAACACGCTAGCAGGGAGACTATTCCACAACTTAACCGCGCGAGTAAAGAACGAATTATCGCGGTAATGCGAGGTTCTATTAGGCATCGATGCAATGGTAAAGGGGTGGGCTTGGACAGCTGCCCGAGTGGACCTGGGAAACACACGAGCTGGTGGCGTCAGGCCATGTATCTCCCTTGAACACTTCCCATGGTAATACCTATACAGAAGGCTTAGGCAACCTACATTACGTCGATGCTCAAGAGAGTTGAGAGAGGATGAAATACTTTCTTATCAAATATATCGCACGACGTTGAATTCGGTCCAGAAGCTCCAAATAAGATCTTGAAGCCCCTGCCCAAATGTGCGAATTGTACTCAATTTTCGGCCTAATATATGAGGTGTAGATCATGCGAAGATCAGCTGAAGTGAAATATTTTTTGCACCGTTTTAGAAAACCTAGGGACTTGCCCGCTTCTTTCGACACATCGAAAATATGATCATTCCAACGAAGATCACATTGGATCGAAATGCCCAGAACGTCAAGAGCGGCTGATTCCACAAGATCCACACCATTCATATTGAGGGGAGCTAAGGGGCAATCCATCCGCTTGTGGGTTAACAGACAACACTGGGTCTTGCTTGCATTGAACTCTACTCTATTAGCAAGACCCCACTCGGAGATTTTTTGTAGATCATTAAGGAGTGTGTCATTCATAGTTTGCCTTTTTCTCTCAATCTCCATAGAGCTTGGGCGTTTTTTGAATGAATATGAATGACAAATGCTGCTGTCGTCCGCAAACGAATGAATTGGGTTATGCGTCAACGACAGAAGGTCGTTGATAAAAACCAGAAACAAGGTTGGCAATAGAACTGAACCCTGCGGTACTCCTGCGTTGATGGCGTGCTTCTCGGACGAAATACCGTCAACTACGACTCGAATCGTTCTGTCCTTGAGAAAACACGTGATCCATCGAGCAAAATTACTACCAAAACCATATGCAGCAAGTTTTGACACGAGCGCTTTATGCCACACTCGGTCGAACGCTTTTGAAATATCCAGAGCAACAACCCTGCTCTCGCCGAAAAAGTGAACGCATTTATTCAATTCTTCGGTTAAGAACGCCATAAGATCACCAGTAGAGTGAGCCCTACGGAAACCATATTGACGGTCACTGAGCAGTTGGTTGTGCTCCAGATAGTTCATAACGTTGAAGTTTATTACGCTCTCCATAACTTTGGAAAGCGTAGAGCATATCGCAATGGGTCGGTAGTTTGCAGGGTTCGTGGCATCACCCTTTTTAGGTACCGGCTGGACATTTGCCACCTTCCAACAAGATGGAAATATTCCTGTTCTGTAGGAGATGTTGAAAAGGTTGCGCAAAGGCCGAGCCAGCGAAGAAGCACACATTTTAAGCACAATTGGCGGTATGCCATCAGGACCAGAAGCTTTGTTAACGTTGAGATTTGTAAGGACTCTTTTAACTGCTCTCGTTCGAAAGTATATCTCCTGCATTGCAGAAGATCCACCCTCAACAAAGGGCAGTGGCTGATTGCTATCCGATAGAGTGGAATTTTGTGCAAACAATCTAGCCAATAGGTTCGCTTTATCAGCCGAGTCAGTGAAGATTTGGTCATCTTTTAAAAGAGCTGGAATCGATGACGATGTCTGGTTCTTAACTCTTTTAACAAATGACCAAAAATTTTTGCTCCCTTTGGGGCAGAGAAGAACCTGTTCTCGAATGCGAGCTTCGTGCAGAAACTTTTCGCGTTTTAAAATTGCATAACAGCGATTCCTTGCCTCGATTCGAAGTCTTTTAGTATCAGTATTCTTGTTAGAACGCCAATTCTGAAAAGCTTCCTCTTTGGACCTGACTGCAATCCTGCAAGTCTCATTAAACCATGAGTGGTCTTTTGGTTTAATGCTTCTCATCTTATTGGGGATGAAAGACCGCATACCCAATAGAATAATTTCTTGTACCATGACAGCCGCGGCATTCACATTTCTATCAGCGAAACATAATTTCCAATTGAAGCTGCGATAAAAATTATTTAACGCAGTCCAATTTGCCTTTCCATAAAACCATGCAGTCCTCTTCGGGGCTTTAGGCGTAGAGGTGCAGGGGTTAGAATATGGAAAAACAGCGGATATGGTACAATGGTCCGAGTTACCAAGAGGTGCGTTGACACTCACATCATATTTTTCATGATGTGAAGTCAGAAAAAGGTCAAGGATATTATGGCTTTGCAAATCACTTTGGGGGAAAAAAGTGGGTTCCTTCACTAGTTGAATCAGTTGGTTCGATTCAGCAAATAGCTCAACATATTGTCCAACAGGTGTCAATGGGCCCGAGTGACGTAACCAATCCGGGTTGTGGACATTGAAATCGCCTGCTACAACGATCTCACTGTCAGGAAACAACCCCAAAATATGCGTAATCGAATCAAAGAGAGAGAGTCCAGTTTGTTAAAAGTGGGCTCCCTTCCTAGATTCGGACTTCTATAAATAAAGCAGAAATGTAGCAAGTGAGAGCGAAGCCTGAACCTAACCCACATTGAGCTAAACTCTGGATCGGTCACGTTCAGACTCCGCTCACACTGGTACGCTACATCTGTTCTTATAAAAAGGGCAATGCCCCTATGCAAAGAAAACAATGGTAGTACAAGAGTAACAAGAACATCAACTAAAGCTAGAAAGAAAGTGAACAAATTAGTAAATATGGTTATTTACAGGAAGTAAATATATGAGACGTGCATATTCGGGTTTAGTTGCAAAAAATTGATCACCACTGTATATAAATAAACTTAAATAAAAAAACTTAACTTAATAATAACTTAAAAATAAAACTTAAATAATAAAAAATAAACTGGCCATTTCACCCCTTGGAAGGACTTTCCTAGCTTCTATTGATCAATTGTGCGTTGCGTGTTATTAAATGTTTGATCACAAATGATCGAGAACTGGCCCTACGTGTTTTATGCCGACTGAATCAAGAAGCTTTCCATGGTAATTTTTTACTCTCTGAGAGGTGACGACCGAACAGAAAAATTAATTCAATTGAAAAAACTTTTCTGTCTGAGCTGGAATTGAAACCGGGTTTCCGCGGTTCTTTAGCTTAGGGGCCACGCACTCTACCCACTACGCTACGGCCGCCACTGTATATACATAAATGAAACGGTTACATATAAAAGTTATTGTAATATGCATTTCAATAGTCACGTGATTACTATAAACTGGAGAATTCATTTTTGCAACATATTATTTGCCATGATTTGTATAATACAATACAGCAATTATTTTTATCGTTATTTTTTCGATTTGCATTTATATTAAGATTAATTTTTATTTCTGACTGAAAAAATATTGACCAACAATTGCTTTTTATTTTTGACCAAAAAAAAATAACGATCAATAATTAATTTTTCTATTATAATTTATATTATGAAAATCATAATTTTATGAAAACAACTACTTATATTGTATTTTGAAGATTATACCTAACATTTATTCTTTTTAAAAATTCGTGTATCGCTTTTTTTACGCCTTCGTGGGTCAAAAAATTATAATTGTTCGCCCTATAATTGACTACTTTTTCTGTTAGTGAAATTATTCCAGTATTATCTGCAAACACAAGTTTTTCGATTCCTGAAATTATGAAAAGAAATTTAATTAACCCTGCTGTTAGATTAAAAAAATGTACGAATGGTCCCTAATACAAGATAAGTAAGTTTTAATTTTTCTCAGTCTTGTTTTATGACAGACAGCTGAATTTATGGAAACAACACTGTTTTATAAAAAAGTCACGTGAGCCTAAATTTATTGGCAATATATGCCTCCATTCAAAAGTTATAAAAGAAACAAGCCAAAAAAGGGCCAAATGTTCCTAATCTAACAGCAGGGTTAAACAATAATACCAACATTATCTAAATAAATCTAAAGTGCATATTAACTGTTTCTACGATATTTACCTTTACTAAGACCACACTGTCCTGACCATGAGTAATTTTTAAAGCCGCATAACTAAATAGGTGCACAAAGATGTTTTTGATTGTTTTGTTTGATGATGTTGACTGGAACTTAAAAAGGCAAATGGTCTAAAAAAAATAATAATGATTGTCAATCTTTTGCAAGAAATAATATAAAATAATAACATACCATCTGATCCATAAAAATTTTTTTAATTAATTCATCAATACATTTTTGGATTTCCTCCACAGTTCTCATCGGTTCCTGGGGGTAAGCTAATAACTCGTCTTTTCTTATGGCAGTGTCATGACTTCTATTGAGCGCCAGTGAAATGGGCACAACGCTTCATAAATTTTAATATTTTCCTCAAATACCAGCTCCTTTACTCACTAGAGTTGGTAGAATTAGTTCTCAAAACATAATAAGATTTTTATTTAACTTAATTGATTTCAATTTTATTCGGTTTCGACATTCTTAATCTGCAACACTTCTTAACTTGTGCGCGCACGATTAAAGGCTTGATTACCCAAGCGTAACGTGAGGTGGCGCAGCGGAATGTAGCGTAGTGCGACGTTGCCTCGAGGATAAGCGATTACCGAAATCGTAATCCAACGTAGTGCAGGCAGCGTAGTGCAGGGCACTCATTTTATTCTAGAAGGCTTATTTACTTCTCCTCGTCAATAAAAGATTGCATTCTTTCTTATATAGTATTAAAATTTACAAAAATGTGAAGTTAAACAAATTTTTTCGCTTGTAACATAGCTGTCGAACTACCAAAAATCGTAACGTTGCGTAGAAATCTATTTTCTACAGACTTCTACGCTGCGTCACGCCACGTTACGATTTCGGTAACGACTTGTACACATTTATCATTAAACAGATTTTAGCTTGACAATTGGCAACGTCGCGCTACGTTACCTTACGCTTGGCTAATCCAGCCTTAAGAATGTCTGTTACGTTTTTAGAACTACAACAATTTCAGTTTAAAACGGTACTTCCAAATTTCATAAGAGGGAAGAGCAAAAAAATATTTAAGCTCTATGCATGAGTTATACACAAGTGCCAGTAGGGCTGCCAGGTTTTTTTTTTAAAAATCGGGATTTTACAAAAAAAAATCGGGACAGAGACTCAATCGTCCAGTACGCTTAGAATAACAAAAAAAATTTAAATCTGTTTACTGAAAATCGATTTCTTCGAGTTGTATGTAATTTTAAAAAAGAAATTTTAAATTTTAAACAAAAGTCAGTGACAGAGAACCCAAATAAATGAGTATAGAAACAAAATAAACTTATATTTTTACTGACCCATAATAATATCTGAAAATTCAAAATATGTATTTTATAATGTATTTTACATAATGCACTTTTTTTTTTGTTTTTCGTTTTGTTTTCTTTTATACATGCTATTTTTGATTGCTAGAAAAGGATGCGATATGCTGAACTTAACGAACATAGCGGGTGAAAATGAGCAAAGCAAAATTAACAATATCCACAAAGAATGATGTTATTGTTTTATTCGCTCCCTTTTTCTTTATTTCACGCACTGTTCGGTTGCTTGAAAAGTATGCGATTCGGTGCAATTAATTAGTGGCGTACAAAAAATCTGTATAAATTTAGTCATGGAGAAATAAAAACGTTGAAAGTATTTTTACAAAATAGTGAAAATATTACAAAATAAAATTTTTTTTCAAGAAATCGGGACATTTGGCGTCCCGCTTGAGATCTTCGCGGGACGCACATTTTTTGGCTGAAAATCGGGACAACTCGCGTGGAGATCGGGACCTGGCAGCCCTAAGTGCCAGCGTTGCGTACGAAAGAAAGAGTGAATACTTTTCACATTATTTACGCTATAATTCACTGCGACAAAACATTTTCATTGCGTTTCTTTTACTAAAGTTTGACAAAGCAACGTTTTATTACTTCGTGTATACACTTTCAAATTAAGAAGGTACAGAAAATGCACACTTTTTTGACAGATTTTTATCTGAGGATGCGTTTAGAAGCCATTTAGGACAATATTAGGTTAGCTCGTCTAAGCCATACCCTTGAAAATAATGATTATTTCGTCAGATAACTATTACTTTCCAAAAATATATAGAACTTTACATATAAAAAGAAAACAATGAAAGGGAAATCCCCATTTCTCTCCAAAAGATATGGAACTTTACATACAAAAAGAAAGCAATGAAGAAGAAAATTAAATCAAAATTATAAACAATTGCTTCAACTTATCAAAAAGCGCAGGTATCGTTTAATTTATATCAAATATCATTTTTAAGGCGTAAAAGAGCGCTCCCTACAAAAGTTAAAAAAAAATCTTTATCTTGAAAACTAAAGAACTTTTTAAAAAAGTGAATACAGTTTTGAAAAAAGAAAACTTCAGCATTAAACAAAAATTCCTTTTTTTTTAAATTTGTAGAGTTTTATATTTCCATAATATTTTGGATACTCTCAAAACTCGGAATGCAAACGCGATTTTTAAAAAAAATAAAAGCTTTCTATTGAATCTGATTTCAGTTTTGAAATCAGCGACTCAATTTAAAACTTCATGAAGATTAGACTTCTCCTTCTACTTTTATCCATTTTTTGTATGGGCTTAATCTACTGTTCGTTTGATGAGCAATATGATCAGTGTGAACACTAATCAAATCGTTGGACGAGAATCAACATATTTTGATTTACCTTCTTGTTTGACCAACGATTTGACCAATCAAAACTGTCTTGAAACAGCTTTGTCCTAATAAGCTACCAGCCTTACGGTATAGTCATTTTCGGGTTGGACTGGCCACATATCAGATACTTTATTGACACAATACATATATGAAATTATTTCTCGGGTCCTGTTCGCTGCAGCTCGTTTGTATTCGACTCAAGTTTTCTTCTGAACACAGCTATACTCTATCTGCCACCTTTCTGATGGTCCCCATAAAGCACAAAATAGAAAATATCATTGCTCTTCATGCTGTACACAAAAACGTGAAGAGACTTGAAATTTTTGTCATTGCGAAAATTTTTCTTGACGATATTCTAAAAATTTTACTCTCAGTATTAAATCGCCGTCTAAGAAGTTTCATTTCAAAAATAGAATAGCAAATCAAAATAAAATAAAAAACTTAGTTTAAACATGTGTATTCGCTTTGTCATTATTGCTAATTGCACTGGTTTTAATTAAAGTTGTTTTTTTATTATTGCTTATTTTCAAAATTTTTATATTATTAATTTAAATGGTTATCTTATTTATGAATATTTTTTTAAATAAAATTTCATTTGCCAAACAATTTTAGATTTGTCAAACATTTCATCAAACAATTTTAGAACCATATTTTAAGTCTCTGCTGAAATAACCATTTGAAGCGACGAGGAGCGCGCCACTTATTTTGAAATTATGCTATTACATTTTTTACTGAGTTTTATTAGTTGGTCATGATTTATCTTTGCGGTACTTTTTGCTCTTACATAGCTTTACATATTTCTAATGCTACAAGTAATTTTATTTCTATGTACTTTCATATTTTTGCTTCCAATAAATTGGGACCAAAATATCTTGATCCCGGCTGAAAACGACAACTTTCCGCTACCGAGCAAGAAGAAGATGCATTAAAAACAAAAACAAAATTTTTTTGGAACACTGTTTTTTGAATTATTTGCGTAAGAAAATTTCAAATCTATCAGCCCTATCGGAAATAATTATTCACTCGGATTCGGAAAAGGGAGCTTTCACTTTTAAGATAAAGCTTAAGAAAAATTCCTTTTTTTCATCTACAATCACCAAACCAAACGGTTGAGATACAGAAAACATGGTAAACGATCGTATTCCATCCGTCTTTTCGAAGACCTATGTGACTCCACGTCGTCCTTATGAAAAGGCGCGTTTGGATCAAGAGTTGAAGATTATTGGTGAATATGGTCTCCGTAACAAGCGTGAGGTGTGGCGTGTCAAGTACGCGTGAGTTGTTGACTCTGGATGAGAAGGACGAGAAGAGATTGTTCCAAGGTAATGCTCTGTTGCGTCGTTTGGTGCGTATCGGTGTGTTGGATGAGTCTCGCATGAAGCTCGATTACGTTTTGGGTTTGAAAATTGAAGATTTCTTGGAGCGTCGTCTGCAGACTCAGGTCTTTAAATTGGGATTGGCCAAGTCTATCCATCATGCTCGCGTCTTGATTCGTCAGAGACACATTCGCGTTCGCAAGCAGGTGGTCAACATCCCATCGTTTGGTCAATATCCCATCGTTTGTTGTGCGTCTGGACTCTCAAAAACACATCGACTTCACACTATCATCTATGAAATCTTTTCAATAATTCTTGTTTTGTGAAACACAACTAAAAGTTGTTTTTTAAATAAGAAAATTTTTAATGGAATTTTGTGTTTCAACCGCAGATGAACAAATTTGCTTTAAAAATTTTTTATGCGTGCAATGTCACCTTAAATAAAAAACTGCACTCCTTTTGGAGCATTTTTTTACAATTTGTTTTAGTAAAACATGGTTATGTAATTTCGATGATTTTGTAACATTATTACCCTCAGATATGTCTTTAGAAGCAAAAGTACGGAAGAGTACGGCTATGACTATACGATCACTGATGTTACACGTGTTTACAGTAATTTTGAGCCCCTTACAGGCGAACAGTAAGTAGTGAATGAAATACAGTAATTATGAATTTGTACCTTAAAATAAACGTTTTGTACAAAAATTTTTTTAAAATACACAAAAAGAATTCTTGGGAAACAAATTTTTATAGTACTATTCCTTTAAATTATTTACCTTTACAATAACTTTACTTGGGAAGAAATAACTGCATTTCTTTTAGAAAACAATTTGAATACTCTACTGGAAAACGAATTCAGGAAAAATTGCTTAACTTTTTTTTCAATGTGTTACTCAATTAAAGACAAGATTCCCTTTCGATTCTCAGAAATCAAAATGATTGGTCCTGGTACCTTTATGTTTTAAAAAATTTACTTCGGTAGTTCCATAATGTATACATTTTCCACACGAAGATAATTATTTTGCTTGAATCAAGCAAATATTTTGCTTAAAACCAAATCAGCAAAACTTTGCTCAATTATGGTGTCATGTATTTAGGAAAAAGCAAAATTTTTATTAAATTCAAACAAAATTTTGCTAAGTTATTATAAACTGCAAAAGCCAATTTCTACTTAATTCCAGCAAATATTTGCTAAGTTGTTATTAACTCAAATAGCAAATTTTTACTAAATTCAAGAAAATTCATTTTTAACACACGAGCAAACGTTTATTCTTAATGAAGAAAATTAGGCGACGATTGGTTAACAACGACGGTGATGGTCGAATGGATAAGCCCATGCACTTACACTCACGCGGCCGAAGTTCAAATCTCCAGATTTTGGTAATTTTTCAATTTAATTTAATTTTAATAATTATTTAACTTCAAAAATATGCTAGATTTCAACAAAAACTAATCAAAATTTGCTATTCCAATTTAAAATAACTTAGCAAATATTCGCTTGAATTAAGTAGAAATTTGCTTTTGCAGTTTATAATAACTCAGCAAAATTTTGCTTGAATTTAATCAAAAATTTGCTTTGTTATTATAAACAGGAATAGAAAATTTTGATTAGTTTTTGCTGAAATTTAGCATAATTTTGAAGTGGCTGAGAATCAAGCGCAAGTTTTGCTTAAACCACTATACAAACTTAGCAAACAGTTTTCTCCGTGTTCTCAACTAGTATTTGTATAATTGTTTACTGAAAAACATCAATATTGTCACTAGTTTTAATAATGGCAATAGCTTTAAATCAGACATGAGCTTCCAGAAGCTCAATTGGCTCAGTTGGCTCAGCTACAAATTTGTTTTGTCTTATCAACTTTGTATTTGCACATTTGTTAAAACAACAACACGTACAAAAAATAACAACAAAATTCACCAAATTTCTAACTTGCTAACAACAACAAATGCATGCAAAGGCAACAAGAAGCAAGCCGTACTCAATGGCGCTGCACTTGAGATGTTTGTGCCGTTACATCTCAGTAGTTCGCGGCATCATTGACGAACTTTTCGTAATGATTTCTTAAAGGAAGTTTCTGCATGAGCTGCTGGACTTAAAAAACTCATACAAAATATAGTGCAAAGTAGCGGTTGTCAGCGCCAAACTTTTTCCACTCTATTACAACAACTTCAAGATATTCATGATTGTTGTAATTCGCCGAATCGTTCAGATGCTAAACTGAAGAGTTCGCAAACTATCGATGTCACACTATCGCGACTGTCGATAGTTTTGGACTGACTATCGATGGTTTTCGATAGTAGTATTTAGATATTCATTGACACCACTGTTTAGGTGTCATTGCCATTCATAGAAGTAAAATATAAGGAAGCGGTGTAGTTGAAGTGAAATGAAGTATTTTACAAACACAGTGAAGTTGACACAAACACAAAAACATTCAAACAGGGCCGCATTCAATTATGTAGTAAATAAAGGCGTAAACTATTTTTTATTTTGTAGATGTATGCTTACTATGCAATTTTTATATAGCACCGTTATATAATATGTTGCGTTACCAATTTTTTTACAGATAAAAGCATTGCTAAAATAAAGTAAAAGACATGAACTCAGAATAAGACTGAAACGACAAAAATTACTTTTAATGATTTTTTAAAAATTCATTTCAAAAAACTATTTATTATAAACTATTTAATTGATATTAAAATAACATAAAAACTAAGTAACTAAAATACATACCAAATTAAACTCTTTTAAAATAAATAGTTTTGTGTAGTTTTTTCCGAACTGTCGGCTTTGAATTAGTTGTTTTTTATATAAAAATACCTAGTTATAGCTTGTAACCTTAGGTCGCTAATCCACTTTAATTTTATGTCAAGTTTTCAAAGAAATTGTAAACAACTAAATAACTATTAAAGCTTATCCCAAAATGAAAAAAAATTAAGGCCCTTGCCACCCCAAATAATGAATGCGCTCATGACGCAGAACTTGTTTTTTGACAGATGCTCTTCCTCAAAAATGGATTTTTTTTGCTCGGGAAGGGCTTCTGTCAAAATACGACGCTCTATCTCGCTTCCTCAGCGAAGAAAATTCCTTCTACACACGTATAGTGTGTGTGAGTATAACATTTCCTTATCTTTTATTTCTATGTTGCCATTGCTGTCGAATTCGTTTGATTTTGACAATTTGTTATAATTTTTTTCTGTTTTTTAGAGTGAAAGCTTAGGTGATGTTTCTTATGAATGTATGAGCATTGAGTTGATTTGGAAGATGGGTAATAGAAAGTTAGAGGTTGAAAAGATGGAGTAGTATCGGTGAAGATTTGTTTTAAATTTGCACAGCTCAAAACTGACGGGAAACACGCTCGCAGGGAGACTATTCCACAACTTTACCGTACGACTAAAGAACGAATTATCACTACAACGTGAGGCTCTGTATGGCATCAAGGCAATGGTTAAGGAATAGGCTTGGACAGCTGCCCGAGTGAACCTGGAAACCATACGTCGATTTCCAATAGAGTTGAGAGAGGATGAAATATTTTTATCCCCTATCAAATATATCGCACGACGTTGAATTCGGTCCAGAAGCACGTTTCGATTTTAATTAATTGACGAATTTTCTTTATATTTCTGTCTACTTTTCGTTAACTTTCGAAACTTCCTCAATATTTCGATATTGGGTTCGTGTATGATAAATCCCGACGTTTCTGCATTGCGTCTTGCACGAATTTGGAACATTTATATGAAATTTTCGTCAATGAAAGTATGGCCAAAGCAGTATGTTTCATCAAGGATCAAAAAAAATCGTAGATGGCTCATTTGAGATTTCGTCAAGACTGGAACTACTGGTATGTGATACACACAAACACACATGAAAATAGAAAATGAGTGTAGCCTCTTTGGGTTTTTTATTACATGAACATTTTTTTCATGGTGTTCTCTTTTTTGCAACGATGAGCAAAAGCTATAAGAAGGATAATTTTGCGTTTGTTTTAAAACTTCATATATATTGTCATATGTCGCCCTCTATATGTATAATGCACTTTGCCCTAAAGCATTTAATAGCTTACTACTGTTAGAATGTATTGTTTTGTTAGGGTAGGTGGCATGCGACCACGGGTATCTTTTACACATGACTATAAATAAGTATTATACAGGGCTGCCAATATTCGAAGCGCCCATCTGGCAACACTGTAACTTTCCGCAGTGATGCCAAATCGACTAATGACATGCCGCGTTTGAAGCGTCATTCCAAGCAAATGTTTACAATGGAACAGTACACGCCACGCGAACGCTCTAAAATTGTTGAAATTTACATTCAACAAAACAAGTCAATAGTAAGAGCAATTTTGGCATAAAATTATCATGAGCGATGAAGCTCATTTTCAGTTGAACGGGTAAACAAACAAAATTGCCGTATTTATGCCACTGAAAATCCACAAGAGATTCAAGAGGTACCTTTTCACGATGCAAAAGTCACTGTTTGGTGCGGCGTTTGTGCTAAAATGCTCATTGGGCCGTTCTTTTTCGAAGATGATAATGGCCACAGAGTTACTGTCAATCAGAAGCGTTATCGCGATATGATAAACAATTTTTTCATGCTAATCGTTCGTCGAAAGCGTATCAGGCACTACTGGTTTCAGCAAGACGGCGCGCCACCACACACAAGCCGCACTACAATCGATTTTTTGAAGCAATTGTTCCCTGGCCGTTTGATGTCAAAAAATGGTGATTTCGATTGGCCGCCAAGATCACCAGATTTAACGCCTCCAGACTTCTTTTTGTGGGGTTATTTGAAATCAAAGGTTTACGTCAACAAGCCAAAGACCCTAGAAGAGCTGAAAACCAACATCCGTCAAGAAATAACCGCCATTCCCATCGAAATGTTGAATAAAACCATGGAAAATGCTGCAAAACGGGCACAATATGTCGTAGAGGCCAATGGCGACCATTTACGAGATATCATATTCAAGAAATAATGTAAGCAAATCTACTTAAACCCAGTTAAATGATATTCATGTTATTCATATAAAATATATTTTCTGTAGTTTATTTAATATACGAAAAAAATTTAATAGTTTGTACATAACAATTTCAGATGAGAATATTTTCTTATTTTATACTTTTTAGATAGCGCTTTTTAGTAGTCGGGTTTTAGTTTTTTAAACTTATTTCTTATTAAATTATTTTGGCAATACAAGTTTTATATAATCGAAAGTGTTAACTACTAATTAATTATTAGATGAACAGTTTATAAACATAGACATTTATTATGGCACTTAAAAAGTTTTTTAGTGCATAAGTCTTTATGTCTTATAGGAGGCGCCACATTCAATTAAATGTAACATTACAAAGCCTATAATAAGCGGACTAAAAGAAAACGCTTCCGATACCTGTTTTATCAAATTATGATAAGTAGTTTAAAAGATAGTGGTTTAGTTAATTTTCTGTCCTCTAGAGGACGCTTTATTCTATTTAATGTGACATCACATAGCCTTTAACCAGCGGACGTGGAAAACGCTTTCTACCATACCTCATTTGTCAAAATGTGATAAGTAGCTTAGAAGTTAGTGGTTTAGTTTACTTTATGTCCTCTAGAGGGCGCTATATTAAATTGTATGGGACGTGACATAGCCTATCACTAGCGGAGGATCAAAACGTTTCCAACGATACCTCATTTGTCAAATTCTGATAAGTAGTTTAGAAGTTAGGGGTTTAGTTGACTTTGTGTCCTCCAGAGGGCGTCTTATTATATTGAATGTGATGTCGTAACTAGCGGACGATCAAAACGCTTCCAACGATACCTGATTTGTTAAATTCTGATCAGTTGTTTAGAAGTAAGGGGTTTAGTTGACTTTCTGTCCTCCAGAGGACGCCATATTAAATTTTATGTGACGTCACATGGCCTTTAACCAGCGGACGATCAAAACGCTTCCAACGATATCTCATTTGTCAAATTACGATAAGTAGTTTAGATGTTCGGGTTTATTTTACTTTCTGTCCGCTAGAGGGCGCTATATAAAATTTTATGTGACGTCACATAACCTTTTACCAGCGCACGGGATGGCCATAACATAGCCATTAACCAGAAGACTTTCAAAACGCTTCCAACGATACCTCATTTGTCAAATTATGGTAAATAGTTTAGAAGTGAGAGTGGAACAGATGAACATACATACATACATACCGGTCAAACACATATACCTCTCCTTTTGCTTCGCCGTAGTCGGGTAAAAATTAGTTCTCTCTAAGCTCCAAAGAAATATCTGTTCGATAGTTATAAGAACTTTAGGTTGTTGATGCTTAGTTGCATGTTTTGGTCAGAATATATTGGCCAGTTTCTAACAGTCAATATGTATATGCATAAATGCTAACTGCAACAGCTTGTCTTTTATAAGTAGCTCAGCATAAATACAACACCCAACACAGCTGGGTGGTTAGAAAATGACCGGATAAAAGTAACACTCTAGAGCAAAAACAAGGGAAAAATGTGTGGCCTTAAGGTTAAACATTTGCACATGGAAAGAGGCAATATTCTTCGTTGTTGGTTCAAAGACTGCTTCTTCTAAATTTTAAATACGAGCACGAACATTCCTAAAAGGCATAACGTGGCAAATATTTAATATGTTATACATATATAAAAACAATAAAAATAACAAAAATATTGGTTTATAGGTTAATGCTCTAAAACAAAACTGAACGAACACTCCCCACTCTGGGACAACAGCGATTCAATGCAGTTCCTACCAGTAGTGCTACGCTTACAATTTAATATGCTTATTTTCGCATGCAAGAGCAGAGCATTTTTTTTTGTGAAATGGGCTATGATGTATTTTTGCTGTGTACAATGTTATAGTTTTTGCTTTTGTTACCCGCTGTCATGTTTGATTTTTTAAAATTTAAACTGGTATAATATTAGAGTTCTTTGAGGTACTCTTATTCATCTTGTAGCTAGCTACGCCACTTAAAATACATTATGCACCATTGTTGAAAGTTGCGTTTAACCGGAATTGCGTGTAATGTATGATTTGTTGTATTGAGTTATTTTTTATCAGCAACTAAACGGTAACAGAGAAATTTAAGAGGTTGTAAGAAATATAACATGATTTGAAGGTAAGCATTTTTTTATAAATATGGTATACATTGTGAATCAAGGGTCTTTAAATAGGACTCTTTTTTAAAAACACAAATAAAATAAGTTGTGTATGCGTAATCCACAAAATTTATACATATAATAGGAAATAATAGTTTGTAACAATAATTATGAAATATAGCGTCACACTATTGGATATTTGGTATTAATATTTTATTTTGAATGTCCTTAACATTGTTTGAGTAACCTCTGTTTAATGTCAGCTGGAAACGAAAATAATTTTGCTAAGTAAATTTTGAATAAACATGTCCCTTTTTTAATTTTCGTTTTAATCTTCACCTTAAGCCAAGTCGACCCACATCATCTTATCTTTACAAAATAGTTATAAAAGTTGTATGTGGTGCTCTTTATCCATTTTTTATCCTATGCATTCTTTGGGCCATATGTGATCAACATATATAGTTATTTTTAATAAGAGGTAGACGTGGTTTGCATTTGATTTTGGCAAAATTCAAATTCAGTGTGCATATTAGATATCAAAGCCTAAATTTCAAGTTACTAGATTAATTTTTGTGTAGAGATTTATCATTTTGATTAAATTACTTTGTAAAGGAGGTAGGAGTGGTTTTCCTCATTTCAAAATTAATCTTAATTTTTTAGATTAACCATTCAATGCCTAGGCTAGACTTAGAACAAAATCATTTTTTAGGTAACATTCCTATCATTTAGGTCCTAAAGAGATGAAAAACATACCTCCGATTTTTACCTGCGCTACTTACGTTTTGCAAGCTTGTACAAAGAAAAACTTTGATTTGCTCCTTTTGGGCACAAAATCTTTTTTTTAATCCCATGAAGGGTTTTTCAGCCCTTTAGATCTTTCTTTTTAAACCCTTTTAATATTATTATCATTTAAGCCATACAAAGTTAAGGAAACATAAATTTGATTTTTTTCAGGGTGATTTTTTCTTATAAATAAGGCCAACAAAAAAATTATTCGCTTTTCTTCGGAACAAAATCGAAAATCTAACTGACTTTAATGTCAAATATCTCTCTAAATTTATTTTTACCATGGTGTTCATCTTTTTTTTATAGAACCAAACGCATTGATTTGAAAAAAAGCTTTGCGAAATAAAAATTACTCTCTGACGTGTCCAATATATTGGGCAAATACCTTAGAAAAGTATTTATATGTGCACAAATATTTTTTATTTTTTCTCCCTAGTTTATAACAACACAATTTTTTTGAGTTTGCCATAATTTTTTTTTAAAGGGTGTAGTTTATATGTTGAACAGAGAAATCTTCTCTTCCTCGTATTCGTAGTACCGTTAGTCGAAAATATTGTGAAATCTCGCTTGTGCATTAGAAAATATTTATATGTGCACAATTGCTGTTTTTGAGTTTTAACTGCTATAACGTAGAAATTACGACTTTTTTTTGATAACCTTAGTAAGAAAGCCCATAAACATAGCGGTAATACATTTTTGGAACAAAATATGAGCACATTTTAGAGTTATTTTATTTTTTAAATAAAAATGCCACTTGAAACCACTATATCTGAAGAAAATCTCTTTCGCCATTTCCAAAGTTTCCGATAATGGTTGACACACAAGCTAAGCCTGCCGCCGCGCCAGCCGCCAAAGCACCTAAATCAGCTAAAGCTCCCAAGGCCGTTAAGGCGACAAAGACCGAAAAGCCCGCCGCTGTTAAGGCTGCACCAAAATACAAGCGCCACGGACGTCTGTTCGCAAAGGCTGTGTTCACTGGCTACAAATGTGGTCTAAGAAATCAACACGAAAATCATGCTTTTCTTAAGATTGAAGGAGCACGCCGAAAGGAACATGGTCGTTTCTACATTGGCAAGCGTTGTGTTTATGTTTACAAGGCTGAAACCAAGAAGTGCGTGTCACAGCATCCCGAGAGAAAGACCAGAATCCGTGCAGTTTGGGGCAAGGTTACTCGTCTGCATGGCAACACTGGTTCAGTGCGTGCTCGTTTCAACAGGAATTTACTGGGTCATGCCATGGGACATCGCATTCGTATTATGTTGTACCCATCAAGGATCTAAGTTGTTGTCAAATCAACTGACCTGAAGAATTCTTTTTTTAATTAATAATAAAAAATAACCTTAAAAAAAAAATCGTTGAAATATAAAAGGCTTAAATACATCCGGCATAAAAGTAGGTGCTAAAGCTGCTAGGACAAATCGTCAACGAAACACCATAACAAATTTTTTAAAATACCCTGGCAACTATGCTATAATCAAGAGTAGTGAAAAAAAATCTGTGATTGACCAATGGCACAAAAGACGAATCCGACGTCTTGCTGTGCAGAAAGGGATGATCTGTGGTGAAATTGCTTCGCATTTGGATCTAAGGGTTACTAGAATCAGAATCCAACAAATTTGGGATGAAAATGCCAAAGTCAGTTATGAATCGCCCTTCTCTCAACCCAGGCTTCTACCATGACACATTGCGGCCAGTCTAGCATATGCCGAAAAATACAAATTTTGTGAGAAAGAATTTGGGAATGTCATATTAAGTGATAAGAAAAGGTTCAACCTTGACGGGGCCAACGGTTGCCAGATATACCGGCACAATTTGCGATAGCCACGACAAATTAGGTATGCGCGTATTCATGGGCGGGGATCATTGATGATTTTAGCCGGTTTGAGATACTTTGAAAGTCCCCCCTGTTATTAATTTCGTGCAAATCGAATGCACAAATGTAAATTGAGTTATAAGATGATGTGTTTATTGAGTTCACATGCTATAAATATCAGAATAACTGGACTTTTCAGCATGAAAACGCACCAACAAATCCTTCCCGAGCTACAAATGACTTTCAATAAATCTGAAATATGCCCGTACTGTAGTGACCTGCTGTTAGTCATGACTTGTAAGTTTTTAAATAAGATATATCTTGTTTTACATATACTTCCAGAATACTATTTCAACAAAAAAATTATATAAAAACAAATGAAGTTATGTTTGCTTAGAATTGCATTTGAAGTGTTGCACATATAATTATTTTACTGAGGTACACTGAAAGGGTTTAAACATTTTTTTATCTATATTTAAAATGACGGATGTAATCGTTTCGACAGATCCAGATATTGACTCAGATAGTGATCGATATCAATATCAATAATATTCGTCGTTGCACGTGCAATAAGGCGTATCCGCCACTTGCACATGCACACATACGGTGGTAGTAAAATTCTACAGGAGGGTAGAAAAACTGAATTTCCTATAAACTATTGAATGGGTTTTCAATTGAACTAAATATTTATTGAAATTAGATTTTTGCTTTATTCTTAAATGAGCATTTAATGAAAAAATCAAATCATGAACCAATCATGAATGATTAAAATGAAAATGGAATGAATTTTGACAGTGTTGTAATTTAGAGCTTTAGGTCAAGGTATTTATTATAGAAAGCAACGACAACGACAACAACTATGTATAAAGTCTATCACCATACAAACTGTTTCGGAAATAGCTACATTTAATCTTTAGTGGTCTTGAGTTATTCAGATGTGATCAAACTCTCACTGTTAAGTTCGTATATGATTTCACACATTTTAGAACTCATTTATCTGAACTATATTGAACAAATTCAAATTTGCTACTTAGTCATATGATATTTAAAGCAGTAGGATATTTATAGATCACCGCCATCAACTCTACCAAGGTTGCCAGCTGTTGTAGTTGCTGCTTATTTATTTCAATATTCTCAATTTTATAATATTGAAATAAATAAGAAGCACTTTTAAGAAGACTTAAAGAATTATGAATTTAAGAAGACTTTTGATGAAAATTTAAGAAGTTTTCTTCTTAAAAATGCCTCTCTTCCTGCGTCTTTCATGCCTCTTGATCTTAACTTTTTTGTGAATTAATTAATGAAGAATTAATGTGACACTATTTTTCTCTGTGTGTGAACAACCCACTGTTTACGTTCCATATGATTTGATACACGTGTTAATAAACTCATCTGAATAACATTTAACGCTGAAAAACAAGTGGATCTTATTTTTGGTTAAACTTTAAACTTTATTTTAGTTGTGTATGTACCAAAAGGGGTCTTCCTTCTTTTCACGATCCCCCTCTTGGTTAATCGCTTCTTTGGCTGAATCACTCAAGACTACTGAAGAGGAAATGTAGCTATTTCCGAAACAGGTGTCTAGTATACTGTGTGATTTTTTTTTTTTAAATAGATCAAAGAACCAAAGTATGCGCCTTATACAAACAAGATTTGGTCTTTGACCTGAAAGGAAAGTGATAGATTTATTAAGAGGAATTGATTGGAACCGTATGTGAATTATTGATTAGGCGAAACAGCCGTGAAAGACAACTTGAATTGCCTTTAACCGAAGCTAGTGTTATGCCTTAACCTCAGCAAACATTTACATCCCTTAGTTGTTCCTGTCCTTTAATTCCACATTTTCCACAATTTTAGTAGTTTTCCATAATTCTTAAATGTAGGAGAGAAGAAAGAAAGTTTAAAGACCCATGACAAGAAGAAAAGAAGAAGAATTGACTTTATACAGAGTTGTTTTGTTGTACTTGCTTACTTTTATAAATTACTTGACTCAAAGCTATAAATTATAACCTTGTAAAATCATGAAAACAATTTAATTATAAATCTATGAATTTTTACCTTATTGCAATATACGCGGTATTGCAAGTGGCGGTATTACCTACATTTCTTTACCTACATTTCTTTACCTACCACCTTCCACCTACCACCTACCTCCTTATGAACGTTTCAAATAAAGTGATGCAGTGTTTAAGTATGCTTTAGATAAAAAATATTCAGAAATTCAACAGATTTAGTTAAAAATTCACAACAAAAACACATACCTTAATATACAACAACTACACTCTCAAAAATTGTTTCAGTTTTACATCAAACTATGCGTCAAAATTAGTTGAATTATTTAATTGTTGTCTAAACTGGCACTGAATTCGGTGTAAGCTAAAATTTGGTTAAAAATTGGGCAGACATTTTAATTCAAACCATTTCTTGCTGAATATATGTTGATTATTCTTAAAGTTGCTTAAGAGATCGCAGCCTTCATCTTTGTTGTGGAAAATTCAAAAACGGACTAGCAGTCTACTTTTATTTACAATGACAGCATTCTGGTTGTATGAACTTTATTTTTGAAGTCGTAACCTCAAGTTCAATATTGCAAGCTCATTTCAAATTACATAATTTTCTAACAGCCTTATTCTGGCAAAGTAACAATTGTTACCCAGTATTTTTGATATTTCTATGTGTTTGTGTTAATTTTTGTTTTCAAAACAAAATTTTAAGCTAAAAAACAAAATTTTTTAATGAAATTGTCACTATCTGAAAATCAGGTGGCAATTTTTATAAAAATTTGTTATATTTTAACTTCAAATTTTATTTTGAAATCCAAAATCTACAACAAACACATATAAATTTTCAAAATACTGGGTAACAATTGTTACACGGAGATAATTATTTTGCTTGAATCAAGCAAATGTTTTGCTTAAAAGCAAATCTGCAAAACTTTGCTTAATCACGGTGTGATTTTAGAAAAAGATTGCTAAATTGTATTCACTCTTCATGTATTTAGGAACAAGCAAAATTTTGCTTGAATTTATTCAAAATTTTGCTTATTAATATAAGTTATTACAAACTGCAAAAATAAATTTTATACTTAATGAAAGCAAATATTTGCTAAGTTATTATAAACTCAAATAGCAAATTTTTACTAAATTCAAGAAAATTTTTATTCTTAAAAAAGAAAATTAGGCGAGGAGTGGTTAACAACTGTGATGGTGGAATGGATAAGCCCATGCACTTACACTCATGCGGCCGAAGTTCAAATCTCCAGATAGTGATAATTTTTAAATTTAATTTAATGCTAATAATTATTTCACTTCAAAAATATACTAGATTTCAGCTAAAACTAATCAAAATTTGCTATTCCAATTTATAATAACTTAGCAAATATTTGCTTGAATCAGTAGAAATTTGCTTTTGCAGTTTATAACAACTTAGCAAAATATTGTTTGAATTTAATCAAAAATTTGCTTAGTTATTACACTCTAAAAAATAAATATAAATTTACTATAATTATTATAGTAATTTTTTGTTGAAATTCAAACTGATGTGTAATTTTACTATTAATCTTATATTGACCTTTGAGTATTTACCATTAAACACTATTCTTAGCAAAATTAAGCTATAAATTTTTAATTTTGCTGCAATATCGACTACAATGCTTTATATTACTACCAAAATTGAACTAATGAAACAGATGTTGAATATTAAACATGGACAATATTTTCAACAGATATTTAGTCGACTTTGCTTGTCAACGTGTACGGATCATTATATAAGAGTTATATGATTTTTAATTGAAAAAAATTTAGTGTTAACTCGATTTTTAGTAAAAGTTTTACTATGTTGTAGTATCTTATGTTGTACAAAACAACAAAATGGGTAAATGTGGGCAATATGCTAATAATTAAATAAAAATCTATAAAAAATATCTGTGTTTCATTTGTTTTTTTCTTTCGGGTACTAATCGGCAGGAATTTCTTTATGCAAGTGTGTATGTCTCATTTTGGTGTTTATAGTGTTAATTTAATGAAGGATAAGCAGTAAATATAAGTCAAATTTATTTCTGCACGTGTCGTCAAGAGTGTAAAGTTTTAAGAGATATTAAATTATGTTTTAAACTAAGAATGTCAAAACTAAGAATGTTGCCTTTACTAGAATATCAATAGATTACATCAATTGTAGTAAAAAAAAAAATTCTAGTTGTTGAATTTTGCTAACATGAGAGTAGTAATATTGTTATGGTACTACACAGATGATAGCAATTGATGTTTAATTTTACTACAATATCAATATTTTTTCATTTATATTGCTACATATTTAACTCAAACATAAACAAGTTTTGTTGAATTTCACTACAAGTCAATAGAACACAATATGTTTAATTAAATAAGGGTGTGTAAATTTACTACAGAAACAGCCGCAAAACTGTTGCCTACAAGAGTTGTAGTAAAATTCAACAAAAACTTTTTAGAGTGTATAAACTGGAATAGCAAACAGTTTTCTCCGTGTACTTTGCCAGAATAGGGCTTCTACATTGACTAAATGGATAGACAAGTTTCAAAACAACATTCACTCAGTAAAATATAAATAAGCCAAACCTTTCAAAACTTTCTTGAAAAAAGTAATCTTATAAGATATAAAGAAATATTATAAGTAATAACAACAGTCTAAATGACTGCTTTGGGCTTTCTAGTGTTAAGTGCCTCTACAATTTGTCGTTGCTGCAAGCATTTCGACGACTTGGTTATGTTAAACGCAACAGAAACAAGCTGCATAATAGCCATATATTTATAACTTTTAAACTCCAAATATAACAAAAAAAAAGCAAACAAAAATGCTCAAACAGAAAAAAACACAGCCAGAAAGAATTGAATTGAAAACAAATACGCTTTAATATTTTCAATAAAAACTTTTCTATTTGGGTTATTGCGCGAGGCAAGTGTCTAATGCTCGAGCGAGGCTCCAGGTGATTGCCCAACACCTAAAGTCGCTACTGTACTACGATAGTACTTCCAAATAAATGGAACGAGCTTGTAGTGCGTGCTTCGCTACAAGTACATCTGAAACACTTTAACAGAGTTATTTCCAATATGAATTCTGTTTCAGTACTGAAAAATTGTGTGCATGTTTTTTTTAAAAATTCTGTTCTCTTACACCAAAAACTTACAGAAAACGTGGACAATGTCAGAGCTCTTATTGTAAAAAGTTTCAAGTTTCTGCTACACAAATTTCATGTAGTAAAAACTTGCAAGTTGTCATAATCTGAGAAATACGCATGTGGGCAGGAAAATAGGTGTGCTCGTTTTGTTTAATTTTTTATTTGTTTTATATAACATGCAACCTGAGAAATTAAAAACATGTCTGATGGTTGCAATAAAATAGTAACATAGTATATTAACATAACAAAAAAAAAATAAATACTTAAAATCTCCGTAACTCACGACGCTATCAACTTTTAATGAGACAAAAAATATTACGGAATAATTTCGGGCATGGATATTGTCAACTTGCGACATGTCTCTACTAGTATAATATACACTCAAAAATATTTGTGTGTAAATAGTACTAATAACTCCGTCTATTCTACGAATTTTATTCGTAGTTTTCAGCTACGTTTGTAGTTTTCAGGATTCGTAGAATTGACGTATATTAGTACATATTACGAACATTTTATTCGTATTCGTACAAAAACAAATGTTCATTGTACGAACACATTTGTTCCATTTATGAATGATCATAATACCAAAAAAAAAAAATATTCTGTCTGAGCTGGAGTTTGAACGTCAGCTCTTTAGCTTTTGGGCCACGCACTCTTTCAGTAGGCTACAGCCACTTTAAAATCATCCTTCCTTACATTCTGTGGTTGTTCGACAAACCAGCCAAAAAAAAACATTCTGTCTTAGCTGAGGTTTAAACCTCGGGTCTTTAGCTTACAGGCCACGCACTCTACCAGTAGGCTACAGCCACTTTACAATCATACAGTTCCTTATATTCTGTAGTTGTTCGACAAGTCAGGCTGAACGATTTCGGTTTTTAACTTTATAAACTCAAAAAATAATTCCTACATTCTACGAAAGTACTTGGCGTGGAAAGTATTAGGCGTGGAAGAAAATGTTTTTTATTGTACTCATATATTTTAGACTGTTGACAGAGTTCATAGCTTCAATACAAAATACATATAAATTTAATAATTTCATAGTTCAATACAAAAAATAATCGCTTTAAATTTTAGTTTTGTCTGTGATCTTAAAGAGCCGATTCCAAATTATATGCCAAATAACATTCGCGTACGAAGACTACTTGTTTATTCTATGCACCTTTAAATGCGATGTAAATTTCGTATTGGAGGTGGGTATGGTAAAAGTTTTTTAATTAATCAACATATATAATTAAAATTTTTAGGTGAGTTGTTTTAATAGAACTTAAATATATGTATGGGTGTTATATGGGCGTTATATGGGCGGATTAAAAAAACTTAGGAATGTGCTCTAATAGAGCTAAGTCCAATTTATATACCAAATTTCATTGGCAGTCACAGAAGACAGTGTTGCCAATTTAAAGTTCTTCGCCTCTAAAAAAAAAATCCTTTTTTAATACGTATTGGTTTGGAGAGCGACGAGGCCCGTGTTCAAATCCGAGTAATTTTAGATTTTAAAAAAGATCTATAAGCACTTTCTATGATTCTCTTCAGTATTGTATCCATGTTGAAATATAAATATGTTTTCAAATATTCAATATCAAATATCCTTTTATTACACATTTATCTTATATGAGTTAGCTATGCTGCAATATGGTGTACATATAATAAAAAAAATATTGTTAAGTGCTGGAGAGGAAATGCTCCAGACTGGTGTACAATACAGTTTTACAGAGTCTAATCATTAATCATGAGCTTTGCCTACCAAAAACAATGCATTCTTTATTTAAATACGTATATACAGATTATTGGGTACAAGCGATCTGTTGTTGCTATTTTTGTTAGTGATGATATTATTAATGGTAGTACGAGTATAGTACAGCGCTATGTCATGTTGTATTCGAGGCTACAACGCTCCCCATGAAATCTAGTGAATAACAGGGCATAAGTACGCCAGAGTTGAATGGATTAGATAATAAATTAATTTTATATTTTGAGATGTCTACTCTATGTACCAATGGATTAAGGTTTACTTTTAACTATTCTTTTGTGAGACTTTGTGGTTGCTTCAAAGTTGATGATCACTTAATTGATTTGTTCTTTTATCTTACTTGTAGACTAGGATACGTCATCAGCGCTTTTTTTTTTGCTCGTTCGGCTATCATCTAAAATTTCTGCAGAGTTAGATAACCGTTACTTCTGAATTGATTCTAATTTGTTGTTGTTGCTTTACAATTTGTTAACGCTGATAACCATAAGAAATGTCAGGTCGCGATTGCGCTCTTCATGATTCTATTCCAGTTGTGTTTTTGGGCTACGTTCTGTTGATTTACAATTAAATAAAATCAATAGTGGTTTTTACAATTACAGATAGAACTGGTTCTTATGCAAAGTAATTAAAACCTTATAATAAGACAGCACATGGAGTGGTATATATATTTACTGCATGGGAACGGAACATGCTGAATAAAAAAGAGGCTGACTTATAAAGTAGATACTGAAACTATTAAAAATCTGATGATGTTCTTTTGCTTGGAATTTTTGTGTGTAAGCTTAAAGTTATACAAAATTTTATCAGTTAATTGCATTGAAATCATATTACTGGGATAATTTGGGGTTTAATTTTTAATGTTGAATGGAATTTTCATTTTTATTGTTTAATTAAAAACAAATAAGTCCATTATTAAATACAAAATCACTTTAAATATAAAACAGAATGAATTTTGTTTTAACATTTAAGGAGCTCTTCAGAGTTGAATTTAAAAGTAAGCATTAAACGCTGTTAGTCTCTAATGTGATTTAATATGATTACTTCGGTATGTTTATATTAAAAAGACTGTCAGAGACACAGTGGGACGAAAAAGTTAAAATTACAAGAACCATTTGTAGAAATTCTCAAAGAGGGACGTTTTGAAACTCCATCGCACCGTGTTTGACCTCTGAATATCGTTACAATTTTTTTTTATTGATTTTTAAAATTTCTGCTTTCGAATTTTGTAGCGCTGACATAAATGCTTTACAGCCATTTGCCTTATTAGAAATGTAAAACAAAGTCCACTTATACATAGAAGAATTTAACGTAGAATATGATTATGAAAAAAAAAATCTGAAAAAAACAAATTGTGGCGGGTAGCGATGCAAATTCTTGTATTATTTATAAATTTTTCAAAAATATTGGTATTTCTATCAATTTTGTTTAAACTATGTTCCATATATAAGTGACGGCCGTAGCCTTGTGGGTAGAGTGCATGGCCCCTAAGCTAAGGAACCTCGGTAGCCCGGGTTCAATTCCAGCGTAGACAGAAAGTTTTTCAATTGAATTAATTTTTCTGTTCGGTCGTCACCTCTCTGCAGACAATGGCAAACCTCAGAGAGTAAAAATTGCCATGTAAAGCTTCTTGAGAACATAAGTCGTTCGGAGTCGGCATTAAACACGTAGGTCCAGTTATCGGACATTTGTGATCAAACATTTAATTACACGCACAACACAATTGATCAATAGAAGCTAGGTCAAAGTCCTTCCAAGGGCTGAAATGGCCAGTTTAAGTGCCGAAATATATATATTCGAAAACAACAGCGGCCAATTAAATTGTCATAAATTTAAGAGTAGCAAATAGTAGCACATTATATATCGTTTCTTGGTTTTGCATACTTCTAAGTACAATTTCAAAAATAGGCGATGTGTTTTTTTATTTTTTGAGTGAAATCTTAAAAACGACACTTTTTTCCATACACCTTTTGAAAATTACATGTGAGTCTTGCTGTTCCCAACTGCAAAACTTTTATGTTTGCGATCAAATCTTTCAGGTCTTCCGACTAGTGTTACAAGTATACCATTTTTTAATGCTACGGGAAAATTATAAAGCGATAAGAGATATAAAGTTTTAAAGGTTTAAATGCTAAAAACTGCTTCTTTACATTATAGCTAATATTCAATTATTTTTATATTTTGAATAAAAAAAATGCAAAGATTTTTAGTAAATAATTTTTTTCTTTAACTGAAATTGTATATTAATTAGTGTTCGAACGATTTATCGACATCTGTATCGGTATGAAATTCTTTTATCGTCATCGCCATAGACATCGGTTCAAAATTAAAGAATCGGCATCAGTTTTGTATCGGCATCGGTTGAAATTCAAGAATTGGCATCGGTATCGGTTTTTAAAATGCAGTCAACATTGTCATCGGCATAGGCATCGGTGCAAAAATCGGGAATCGATCAAACAATAATCTCGGCAACACTAAAGGCCAATTTTTCAGCGCGAGCTTAAACTCTAGTCAAATTAAACTGAGGCTAACTCATCAAAATTGGACGTTTAAACTCGGTTTAGGCAAAAAAGAAACACATTATATGATCATTTAAGTCAATTTAACTTCAACGAATATCTAGTTAAACCGAGTTAAAACGTCCAATTTTGGTGAGTTAACCTCAGTTTGATTTGACTAGAGCTTAAACTCGCAATGAAAAATTGGCCCTAAGAAAACAAAATATTAAAAACGCACATTTTAAAAACGTTTATTAAAATTGATATTTTTAAAAATATTTTACGCCATACAAAAACTAAAACGCACATTTTTTAAAAAAAAGCAAGATTTAACGTTTTTAAAACTACTACGAATGTTTTACTATGATAGAGTAGGGTAAAATGAATATTTTTAAAGACGTTTTACGCTATACAAAATTGAAAAAGCACATTTTTAAACAGAGAAGTAAAACGAAATCTTTTAACAACAACTACAAATGTTTTACTATTGAGGGTTGGAATTAATTTTAAAGGTTTTTTTTCGGTTTTTGAGCATTTATTTAGAAACAACGGTACAATGTATATTATTCAAAGTATTGTCCATCGTTAGCTACAACATTTTCCCATCTTTCTGGCAGCATATGGATTCCGCGCCGGAAGAACGATTCGTCTTTTGAGGCAATCCACGAATCGACCCATTTTTTGGTATCCTTGTAAGAAGTGAAGCGCTGCTCAGCCAAGCCATGCGTCATCGATCTGAATAGGTGGTAGTCGGAAGGGGCTATGTCTGGGCTATAAGGCGGGTGGGGTAGCACATCCCAATTCAGCGCCTCCAACGTTTCCTTGACGGTTCTTGCAACATGTGGCCGTGCGTTGTCATGTTGAAAAACCACTTTGTCGTGTCTTTTGGCATATTCCAGCCGTTTAACCTTTAATGCTCGGCTCAATTGCATCAATTGTTGTTGGTAGCGTTCCCCAGTGATGGTTTCGTTAGGTTTTAGCAGCTCATAGTACACGATACCCTTCTGATCCCACCAAATACACAGCATAAGCTTGGCGCCATGAATATTCGGCTTGGCCCTCGATGTTGATGCATGGCCGGGTGGTCCCCACGATTTTTTTCGCTTAGGATTATCGTAATGGATCCACTTTTCATCGCCAGTGACAATACGATGCAAAAAACTCTTCCTTTTATGCCGTTGAAGCAGTTGTTCGCACATGCAAAATCGCCGTTCAACGTCTCTCGGCTTCAACTGGTACGGCACCCAATTTCCTTGCTTTTGAATCATTCCCATGGCCTTCAAGCGTTTGCTGACCGTTGATAAGTCGACTCCCAATGATTCTGATAATTTTTGAAGGGTTTGACATGGGTCTTCATCGAGCAAAGCCTCCAATTCCTCATCTTCAAACTTTTTCGGCTGGCCCGGACGCTCTTTGTCTTCCGTATCAAAATCACCACTTTTAAACCGACGGAACCAGTACTCACAAGTAGAAATCGATGGAGCATAGTCCCCGTAAGCCTCAGTAAGCGTGCGTTGTGCTTCAACCGCTTTTTTCTTCAAATGGAAGCACAAAAGTAAACCTTCCCGCAAATTGCGTTTTGTTAGAACGAAGTCGACATGTTCACAGAGAAAAAAATATATGTTGTTTACACTTCAGTGGAATGACACATACTGAAAAATGAAGCTTAGACAATGTGCTTTGAAATGAATATAGTCACAGGTGTGCCCGATGCGATCTATTGATAGTTACGCCATCTCTTAGAAAACCTTTAAAACTAATTCCAACCCCCAATATAATATAGTAGGTTAAAAATAATATTTTTAAAAAAATTTTACGCCATACAAAATAAAAACGCACATTTTTAAATTAAAAAGAAAAACGGAACGTTTTTAACACAACTACGAACGTTTCAATGTAATAGAGTACAATTAACTTTTTGAAAAACATTTTACGCTATATAAAAAAAAAACGCACAATTAAGAATACAAAAGTAAAAAAAAAAGGTTTTACAAACAACTACGAATGTTTTACGAATGTTGTAGTAGGGTAAAATTTCTATTTTTAAAAATATTTTTCGCCATACAAAAATGAAAACGCCCATTTTCAAAGAGAAAAAAAAGAAACCTAACGTTTTTAAAATAATTAATAACGCTCTACCATGATATAGTAAAATGAATACATAAATACAATTCGAGTGCGGGTGTTGGTTACACATACTTTGTTTAAAACAATGTTAATAACGAATTGTTTGTTACATATGTTTCATTGATTTATGTATTTGATATTTGATCAGAAAATAAAATATTTTTCATTCTCGATTTCCTCACTCAAACTGCCTGTTCATTTTTAATAACTAGCATATACATTGCTTTCGTTAGTTGGCAAAGTCAGTGAATAAAAGCTGTTGTCGCTGTTCAATGGAGAAAATATTGAGTTTGAGTTGAAGCATTTGCTGCCACAACTAAAAGGTAAGTATTAAAATTAAAATTAATAATATCTGGAAAATGCTATTTTTTTAATCATCTAAAAAATTTGATCGAAATGGACATAGCTGATAACAAAATAACTGAAATAAAACTGTTATTTTAAAAACCAATAAAACATTTTTAATTAATAAAAATAATTAAAATTGGAATTTTTGAAATTTTTTGAATTAATGGAAAATAATTAAAATTTTCGTTTTTTAAATGAAAATAAACGTTTTACTATTTCTTTTACAAATGTTCGTTTTTAAAATTAAAATAAACATTAGAAGTGCCAAATCTGGGTTAAACGTTTTTAAAAGTGGCATGTTTTTGCCACTTTTGAAAATGTTGTTTTCTCTGTGAATGTTAACAGATTAAAAATCATTGCAGTTAACTACTTTGCAAAAAAAAAAAGAGAAAATATTTTTCAATTTGGAATTCCCATAATTTAAAAAAGTGATTCAAATAAAAATACTCTAAATATCCTTATAAAATAACATTTTATACAATTTTATCGTTGTGGCAAATTTTTAGATATTGGGACGTATTAATAAAAACTGAGTGAACGAGTGGAGTGAAGTGCTTGAGTGTGCATTTTAAGTGTGCGATGTTAGTTAAGTGGAGTGTGGAATCCACACCACTCTGAGGGCAAAAAAAAAAACATCGTTTGAGTGTTCACTCTTGTCAGCAGCTGTCAGACAGCCAAATTTGTTTTTTAATAATAAATTCTTTGTGTCATTCGACAAAATACGGTACATTTTTGAAAATTTTTTGTTTTAATTGAAATTAATTTATTTTCGAAGCCATCCAAGGTAAGTAATAAATAAACTGTTAAGTATGCAAAATTTTCGTTCATATGTGCTTGTTTGCAATTTCAATGTAGAACTTGATGAAAATATAGCGCTAGAACTTAGTGAAGTTCAAGATAATGAAATGCTTGAAGAAGATCTTGAGAGTTTTTTAATTTTGATAAGCAAACTTTAAAATTAAGATTGTGTAAATTTATTGCAATTTTTTCAAAAGTTTTAAATTTTTTCCTCAAATAGACGAATCAACCTTTTGAATGATACCCTTTTTACGAAAATCGAATTTAAATAGCCTAAGCTACGTTGTCTCAAAAAATACCCTATTTAGACTACGAAAATTGATTCTAAAAATTTTTAACTTAGGATTCTAATAAAACAATTTGAGCAAAACAGGAAATGGTAAGTGCAATAGATGTTATACTTCATTGTGAAATGGGCAAAATATGATATTTGTATAACTTGAGTACGGCTGAGGCAGCTAGATAGCACACTCAACTTTTGTTGAGTATATTAGGGTGTTCCAAAAATATATTTTTTTTTATTTTGACAGTTGTCCGCAGCTTTAATACTTCCACTTGACCGTAGGAACACCCTCTGTGAAGCGCATCTCAATTGGTAAAGGCTTAGGAGGTCGCGAATTTATTTACTAATTTTCCCATATGATTTGTATGGGGAAAAATCAGTTTTGCTGGTAAATTGAATTTAAAGCCATTTATCTTTTAAACAAATTCAAATAAATAACAAATACAAATATCTTTTAATGTTTCCCTCAAATTTTATCTGTTATGACATATCCAAATTTTATTTTCATCGGATTATTATTTGGTGGTTGCCCAAAACGTTTTAAAAATAAAAATATAAATACAAAAAAAACTACTTGTTGCAACTTTTAATCCAAAAACATATAACAAACCTATAAATTTCTTCTTCACTGTGCATTCCAACTAGGGCTGCCAGGTCCCGATCTCCACGCGGGTTGTCCCGATTTTCAGCCTAAAAATGTGCGTCCCGCGTGAGGTCTTCGCGATTTCAAATGTCCCGATTTCTTGAAAAACAATTTTATTTTGTAATATTTTCACTATTTTTCACAAATACTTCCTACGTTTTTATTTCTTCAAGACTAAATTTGTACAGATTTTTTTGTACGCCAGTAATTAATTGCACCGAATCGCATACTTTTCAAGCAACCGAACAGTGCGTGAAATAAAGAAAAAGGGAACGAACAAAACAATAACATCATTCTTTGTGGATATTGTTAATTTTGTTTTGCTCATTTTCACCCTCGATGTTCGTTAAGTTCAAAATATCGCATCCTTTTCTAGCAATCAAACATAGCATGAACGATAGAAAACAAAACGAAAAAACAATAAGTGCATTATGTAAAATACATAATAAAATACAAATTTTGAATTTTCAGATATTAATATGGGTTAGTAAAAATATAAGTTTATTTTGTTTCTATATTCATTTATTTGAGTTCTCTATCACTGACTTTTTTTTATAATAAAAAATTTCTTTTTTAAAGTTACATACAACTCGAAAAAAAATCGATTATCAGTAAACGTATTTAAAGTTGTTTTTGTTATTCTAAGCGTACTGGACGATTGAGTCTCTGTCCCGATTTTTTTGATTATGTCCCGATTTTTTTTGTAAAATCCCGATTTTTTAAAAAAAAACCTGGCAGCCCTAATTCCAACTATCATTATGTAAAATTTAAGACCAATAACATCAATGAAAATGGAGTACTCTAATAGATATTGGTTTTAACGAAATAATTCTAAATAAAAGTATTCTTTTATATAAGAAGCTCTAAGAAGTGAACCACAGACCACCAAATAATAATCCGATGAAAATGAAATTTTGATATATTATTACAAGAAAATTTAAGGAACACTATTTTTAACCATTTTGCTTAAAAGATAATGGCTCTAAATTCAATTTACCAGCAAAACTGATTTTTCCCCATACAAATCGTATGGGAAAATTAAAAAGTGAATTCACGACCTCTAAGAGTTTACCAATTGAGATGCGCTTCACAGAGGGTGTTTCTAAGGTCAAATGGAAGTAGAAAAGCCGCGGACATCAAACACGTTTGTTTTTTGAGGCCCCCTTATGTATATTATCTCTATTTTTCACACTATTTCAGCGTGTTTTCGCTCAGAGAGTCCTTAAATGTGTATATTCTCTATTTTTTTACGCTATTTTAGCGTGTTTTCACTCAGAGAGCCCTAAAATATGTATGTTTTATACTTTTCACGCTATTTCAGCGTGTTTTCGCTCAGAGAGTTCTAAAATATGTATATTCTCTCTAGTTTTAAAGCTATTTCAGCGTGTTCTTGATCTGGTTGTCCTAAAAACGCTCCAGCAGCAGTATTTTACGCTATTGGAGCGGGTGTTACGCTTGACCCTAAATAAACACCTCTGCTTCAACTTCATATGATTTCGAAGAGTTTATTCGAACAAGTATCAAATTATATAAAACATAAACAGTAGATAAGTTACAGATTAATTACTCATGCCCAGTATTGCCATATGGTCCCATATATCGGATTTGTTACGATTTTCAATCTTGAATCCGATGATCCGATATTTAACCAAAATGTTTCGATTTTAGGAAAAGGAGATTTGATATCTGATTTTGCATATATTTTTTTAATAAAGCAATGCATAAATGATTTAAAACATAATATTTTTCATAAATAATCATTTTTTACTGACATCTTATATTTTGGTAGGTTTTGCTTGCCAAAAACAACAAAATTTTTCGTTAATTTACTCTAAGCAAAATCAACGCTATTGTTGTTTTTCAGAGTTTCACAAATCCGACGTGCATCCGATGAGCTTATTGCAAAAGTTGCGATATGAAACATTTTTTCATGGCAACACTGCTCATGCCTACTGAAGTTGCCTACTGAAGCGCCTTCTGCTGAGTTATTAGGGGGTTTCAGACGAACGTACATGTACGCTGACATGTACGATAAACTAACGGGAATATTTTGTTGAGCTTTCAAACAATCGTACATGTACGACGACTTCATTTCATAGCGGGCTCTCAAATAGAACACATCGGCGTAATGGCTAAACAATTTTTTGATGACCTTATGATTTAGCAGTAATTTTCCATATTTATAGAATTGTTTATCAATTTTAATTAATTATAAACAATTATAAAATGTTTCAAACGTTTTTAATATTAATTTTCTCTAATATTTTTCCGCTTCTTTGCTGTTCACCCACTGACGTTTTTAATGAAATGAAAAAATGCAGTAAGTCGGACCGACTTGCGTTCACTTGCCCAACATATCGGTCTGACCGGCAGAAATTGAGCTTGCCCAAGTCATCGCTCATGTACGATCGTCTGAAAGCCCCTATCGACTCTATATAGAGTTTTTGTTATTGTTGTTGCCTTGTTCAAAACTTATTTGAGAGACTTCACGCATTTCTAACGTTTTTTTATAAGCGAAGGCAATATTGAAAGAGATAATTATAGAAGAGCGTTTTTACTTGAGCGCGAAAGAGATAATTGTAGGTGAGAGAATTTACGAATTTCTAGCGTAAAATATTTATAATTTTGCTCTATGGGATTTAACGACAATAAATGAAGGCAATCAGTTGCCAGCAATTATTGTAGTTAATTCTCGTGAATTTTTTTTAGAGTGTTCAAAAATATTAAATAAGCTTAATTTTGAAATGGTCTCGTGTCCAAAAAAAGCAGTAAAACAGTGAGCAAAACAGAAAAAACTTTCTCCTGAAAAATTTTAAAAATGTAGACTACGACAGTTTGTCACGCTAACGACAAATGAGAACAAGGCAAATATTTATTGTTTAGATCAATTGAAAATCCACTCAAAAGTTTAAAAGGAAATCAGTTATTCTGCACTCTTTTAAAATTTAACTATCACCGTATATGATATAGCCTCGATAGTCTAGTGGTAGCGCGCTTGTCTGTCGCTCAGGGGTCTCGGGTTCGAATCCTGGCCGGGCAATGGTCCTACGCTATAACCTTTCTTGCCTTATTTCCAATCAAAGGAATTTTAAAGCACATCAATTTACGACGAAAAGTTTAAGTTGGTGGTGGTAGGAAAAGTTTTTGGAGAGGAACGCTTAGTAACGTGATTTAACTGAGGGAAAGGCATAACACACTCAAAAAATTTATTAGTAAAATTTTTTCGAATGATATTCGTAAACTAAATATTCGTACTTTCTACAAATATTCGTATAATATACAAAGTATTTGTATTGTGATATCTTTACAAATGCATTCGTAAAATTTTTCTAATACTTGATGAATACATCTACGAATATATTTTTTTTATATACTAATGATACTCGTAAAAAAAATACAATAATTCGTATTAGTGCATTGTACAAATAATTGCGTACATATAAATAATAATATTGTAAATTTCTCGTACGAATAATTTCGTAATTTCTTTCATTACATTCGTAGTATTTACTAACGTTTTCGTTCTATTTACGAATGAAAAATAATATTAGAAGAAGCAATTCATTCGTTGGTTCACCGTACAAATTATTCGTACAATGTACGAATTATTAGTTGAGTTTAAAAAATTGAAAACCGAAATGGTTTAGCCTTGATTGTCAAACAACTACAGAATATACCGAAATGTATGATTGTAAAGTTACTGTAGCCTTCTGGTAGAGTGCGTCGCCCGTAAACTAAAGAGCCGAGGTTCAAACCCCAGCTCAGACAGAGTTTTTTTTTTTTGTGGTTATAAGATATTATGATCATTCGTAAATGCAACAAATGTATTCGAATACGAATAAAATATGCGCAATACGTACTAATATACTTCGATTCTACGAGTCCTATTCGTTGCTGAAAACTACAAATAAAATTCGTAGAATGGATGCAGTTATAAGTCATATTTAAACACAAATATTTTTGAGTGCACTTACTTTATATTTAATGTCACATGTTTCTACAGCTTCTGCCACATTAAGAACATCCCATACAAAAGTTTAACTTGATTACTCCCTTCTTCCATTTTGGGGTATCACAACGGACCAATAATGGTCTAAGTGGGCTGGTCTAAGGACCTGCCTCAACCTTAACCTAAGCCTATGTGTGTATATGCAAGTGCAAGCTTTTCCAAACTTTTTTTTCAGTATTTATGGCCGCACTCGTATTCAAGTGTCGTCAGAGATAGAATGTTTTTCGATTGAATAAATAAAGCAACGGCAAACCTCAGAGATATTAATCTTATTGAGAACATAAGCCGTTCGAAGTCGGCATAAGATTTCCTATCAAAAGATGAAATGGAAAACTCGTTGTTTTTTAGCTGAAGATTTTTAGATATTGTGCCGAAAATTTTTGAGGTCCATGTAGAAACTATTTTAGCACAATATGATTTCCGCTTCAAAGAATAAATTACTATTGGAATTAACAAGACGTGCTATAGTTAAGTACTCATCATAATCATAATAATCTCAGGAAGAGCACTTGAGGTGAGTTTTCTTTCAATGTTCTTCTGTTGTCCCGAACTGCCTTTGCTATTGCATCCAGAAAAGGTGGAAACTTTGTTTAAACCAGAATCTCCCTGCATCATTGTGTCAGTTGGCAGCATCTACAGCATCTACAGCATCTAAATCAACTTTTATGCCTTTAAATGGAGGTTTGCGTTAAAGAATTTTACGCACACACACAAATCCACGCTGTAGATTCCAAAAGTGATGTTTATTCTAACAGCATACTTTTTTGAAGCTGGTTTAAATGTACATAGCAATGCGATGAGGTACACAACATTTATAATAATAGCGATAATAATGGGCATTATATCGGCATTTGGTGACTGTTGTCAATCAAATGGGCAGCCATTACAAGACGATTGACACAGTTATTTGTGCCCGTTCTTGTTTTAAATAGCATGGAACATATACTCAGGTATATTCATACATATCGAAATGCACCCCAGTTTATAGAACTTGAATGCTTTTATGCTTTGTATTGTGAGCTGGGAAAACTAAAGACTTCAAATGAACTTGAAGACTCAGTCGTGCTTGGAATAAGTAACTAGTGTAGTTTATTCCAAGGCTTAAAGAAGACATAATTCCTTTTATTTTTTCTGGTAATGGCAATTTTTTGTCTTATTGTACAGATCAAAGAACTGCATGAGTAAAAAACACGTGCTTTTCCGAAAAAGCAGTCTTAAGTGTGTGTGAAGTTGGCAACAACGATCCAACGGGCGGGCATGTCAGCAGCTTCCTAGAAGAGCAAAACATCAGTACTTGTATTTGTTGTTGTCCAAGCGAACAATTCAAAAAGCTTGAAAAGTGTATTCACAACAAAAAAACACTGCTTACCCAAAGCTTTCCTAGAGAGGCTTTTTGAAACAACTTTGAGTTGTTGAAGCTAAGTTGAAGCTTACATGTTAAAAAAATTTTAAAATTACAATGATGTATCATATGTTGGGCCAGCGTTTTAAGCTGACTTGCAAGCACTCAAAAATGCCTTTTGGAGTGCTCTTTTTTCTATGGGGAGTGAGTGGAAGTCGCAACTCCTGACATAGTTAACAATACTTATTGCTTTCAAGTGCAAGCATCGCAAAAATAGCTCAGGGTTTTCGAGTAAGACTTTTGAGGATGTTCGAAAAATTATGGTTTCTATCAAAATTTTACGTCAGTCATTCATATCACCTTCGAGGTAAACCTTAAGGCGCTGAAATGTATCACTAGGTCCTATTATTTTTCCCCTTCAAACGCTCCTTCGCAAAACACTGAACTTCTATTTGTACTCCTTCTGGGGTTTTTTTTTTAATAGAAAAAAATTTCTAAAACATTTCATATCTCTACCTAGTTTAACCATAGGAGGTGAAATGTATGAGGGGCATTCCACAGAAAAGTCAACTGTGATTAAAAAATGAAAACTTATTAAAAATTTATTATTTTATGATATTATCTAAGAAAAACATTTTAATATTATTAATTTATGCAAGACATATGTATAAACTCATTTACCATGATGATCAAAACGTCTGCACTGTTTCACAAATGTAGTTTTTCTTTTTCATAAATATTTAGTAAATGTTTCGTACACTTTTTTGTTTTAGTAAAAATAGAAGGCATCGGCTAAAGATAATGAAAAAATAGTTGATGTAAGGAAAGAAAAATATATTTATTTTTTTAATTACTAAATTACATAATTACTTAACTACCTAATTACTTAATTACCCAATTAAACTATAACATCGTCAGTCTGTCAGACACGTCACGTGATTTGATTACACGTGACTATATGTAAATGTAATATTAAAAATAAAACCGTGGACCTTTTTTGAAATCTTTTACACCAAAAACATGTTTATGAGTAATAAAAATTTGTCTTTCAAATACCTCTCCCATACAATTATGGTACAGTCTCCAATATCCAAACCCGCCAAATGCCCTTAGGGGCATTTGCCTGTCCAAAGCCAGGAAAAAGAGGTGATGGTTTTTTATTAGGTGGACAATTAATGGGGCACGGCCCATGAATTGATCTCAAAATGAGTTTATTCTTGAGGCACGGCTCTTGAATGTTCACCTAATTTCTGTAAAATGAAAAAGTTTACCTTGAGCTTTGGTTGTTGGCGCCAAATCTTGGAGAAAGCATGGTTATTGTTATATGCTTTCGATGGACGATCAATCCAACATAATTTTAAGAGCGGGGGCAGTCATCTATCAATGATGAGGAGACCTGATCTATCGTTGTTCTGCTGATCTTGTTTTAGAATAAAGGTTTTATGTAAGAAGCATAGAATCTTTCGACCGAGTATAAGCCAATTGGTGTACTACGGCTTACGCTTCCTAGTTTTCCCGAAAGAGGCTTTTAATTAAGCCTTAATTAAGTTAACGAAGTTGCGTAAGTAGGATTGTGGTTCTCTCGGAATTTTACTGGGAAACCAATGGTTATTTTTAACCTAGTCATGTACAATTCTAGTGGCTGAAGGTATCACAGTCAAATATAACTGTTCTAAGAACTTTTGGTGTGTAGACGGGATATTGAAGAGCCTTGTCTGGTTGAACCTTGAGCCCGGGTATTGACTGTCGTTGGGTATGGTCCTTCGGGGTTTCATACGCTCTGGCAGTAGTTAGACCAGGAAGGTCGGTGTGAGTTACACTTAAGTTGAACTCGGGTTGGTAACTCCCTTAAATTACTAAGAGAATGATGGTAGATTAAACTCTCTTTATTTCAAACAGTAAATATTATAAAGGTAAGCAACTACCAGATCAATATACTGTTACTTTAGGAATTTGAGAACAGGCGACGGGGAAACCTTAATAGTCTGAGTTGTGTCCACAAATGATTAAGGAACCTGATGACATACGCGACAGGCTATTGTATGCTCGCTTCCTAGTTTTTCGTGTCAAAGCTCCCCATTTGATCATAATGACGAAGTTGCGTGCCAAAAATTAAGGGTTATATTATCAGTATTGATACCGATATGACCCAGGGTTATTTAAATAACCTAGCCATGTTAAAATTTAAGTGGCTGAATTTGTCACGGTCATGAATATAGTCAATCTGACAGTTCAATGTTGGTCAGTACTATGGAATTAGGGGAACCTTTCTGGTGGATCTTTTGAATTCCGAAAGGGCGTTGGCCGACGTTTCATATTTGTCCCAAGCTTTGGAGCAGCGTAGAATTAAGCCATCGCGGCAGGGGTCTACGTTATATACATAGAGGATTTCAGTCTCCAATATCCGATTCAGATTCTAGAAGCTACTTCTCAGTATCCTCATCGAATATTTCGGCAGTACTCGTATTATATTCCGACGATACTACCGACATCCGGTCACTATCACCTATTATCACACCCTTCTTCAGAGGAGTGCTTGCCGATCCTAGGTCTATATTAACAGTCACGTTAACCGCAGAATCTACCACCACATCCTCTCTTAGAGGAGTCAACGCTTGCATTATCCGCTAGCTTATCCTTCTTATATACTTTCACGAGCACCCTCGTGACCTCTTAGCGAACCCGTTCATAGCATTTCCCTAAAGGACTCAAAGATGCATCGTCCCAAGTAAGGACCACCTGCCTAACGCCATCTTTGGGATCCTCCATTTTGGCAAACCTCCAGATCTGAACTGTAAGGTGGGTGTTGGAAAATCTTAGAGTTTCCAGAAATTTTCCTGGCTCTGTAGGCTCCAGAGATTGCTAGACCTGAGCCCTTAGTCTGCTAGGGATTTCCTCCTTTGAGACCGCTTCTAACCGTGCACCTGGCCATACTTCACCTACTTTGGTAATAGCCGCCTTGTAAAAATTGTTAGATCTGCCATTGCCAGCCCATCGCAAAACAGTCGGGAGAACAACCCGGTCACCCATGAGCCCGAGATAATTGGCGGTAAGCATGGCTTCCACCAACTTCCAGTTCGTAGCCGAGACCCAAAAGTCCTCCACCCCCCTATCCATGATAGTGATGGTTTCTCCTCCTCCGACCTCTGTCGCTTAACCGACAAACCTTTACCGGCTCCAGACAACACTGCTTTGCCGCTGATGACGCCAAATGTCCATTCACGGCTATTAAGCTGCTTGTCCGTTAGCACAAACTTCGCAGCGAGCATCTTCTCTAGATGCGCTAGAAGCCTAGTTGCTGTGCGCAACTCCATAGCGCGACTAGACAAGCCCTTGTGAGCAGAAGAAGAGGCCTTGCCTCGAGTTGAGCTGCCGCTACAGCTCTGATCTGGCTCGGCCGGATTATGATCCGCAATCGAAGCCACACTACTACGCTCTGATTTGTGAGGAGATTCGGACTCCTTGTTTTTGGTTTTTTTATTAATTAAGGACATAGAGAACCCAAGAGGAGCGTAGAAGAAATGTCCATCTGTGCTGAGATCCGCATACACAGATAGGGCTAGATACATCCGGAGGTCGCCAGGTATCCGGATTCCTCTGTTAGTGGCTGAACTAGTGTTCTTGAATGGTCCTCTAGCCTGGTCAATTTCGTCACGGGTCGCATAACAGCTTGATTCGGCCCATTACCTCACACCGATGGGAAGGACCCGCCTTAAGCAGCCCTAGGACTATTGAGAGTCGGAGCGCTGTGGCTTGCGTCCTCCCCTTAGCTAACCACCACCCTACAGAGTAGCTTGACTACCCCTTAACTGAGGACACTGTAGCAGTTATTACTTGCCGGCATCCACTTGGAGGGTTAGGAGGAGGGTTTTTGCCAACCACGAATGTCTTGGTAATGCAAGACACTTGGTGCTCACCTCTTGTTTGTATGCTGATGCATTCGACAGTCAGGGTAGACAAGTAAAAACAAAAAAAAAACAGAGGCAAAAAATTTAGCTTTCGAATATTAGCAAGACTTAAGTTTTCTATAAAGTTAAACATACACAACTTTGGCTAAAATACAATGAGTTATTTGCAAAATTTAAAATTTCTTTAAATTAATCTTGGAGTGCAAATAGTTTTTATAACCTCGAGGTAAAATTTGATAAGGTAAGAAAATGTTTTCTATGAATAAACATACTTAACTGAACAAGACTTGTATTTAACATAAGTACAATTACAACAACAAGGACCCAAGGCTGACATGCTTAGATTTGTATGATCACACATTCACATAAAATTTTGCTATAAAAGCTAAACTTGATGCTTGGATTAGAAAACACTGTCAATAAAAGTTCCTTGCATTTTTTTAAAAAAGTTTTTATAGCCCCTTTTTATGTGAAAGATTTAAACATTTAAATTATGAGGAAATGTTTTATATCAGTATCGATTCTTATGTCTGCTTTCAAATGTTTTTTATCTTTACAGCAGTCGCTAAAAGTTAGGTATGACATTTAAATACTAAAAGTAAGGTGATAAAATTCTAGACATTAAAATGTTCGTCTACGTAATATTTAAAAAAATTATGTGATGGTCCTATCTAGTCTGAACTATGGACACTTTAACATCAGAGATAATAAGATTTTTTTTGGTTTTAAAATTAAAAATCAACATGACTGCTTTAGCAGAAGATGTATTCGACAGCAAGAGTTGTTTACTTTAAATGATGTAGCTGTGCACTGTCTGGTATCTGCAGAACAGAATTATTAGAATACATCAGTTCTTTAACATTCATTTTAAATAAGGATTAGCACCAAAGTACACTTACAATCATTCAGCATTTTAAACGACAAGAAATTAGTAAAAAATAATAGGACGTTCGGGAATTAAAGGTTTTATTGAAAGATGGTTTTATTGCTTTTTATTTGTTTTCAGAAAAAAATCTCTGCATGGGAGTAATAAATAAAAAAATATTAAAATAGCGTCCTACAATTGAATGTGTTATAGATTACCACCCATATAACACCTCCCATAAAACGATAGAACTTATAATGCGATAAATAACAATATGTAGCTGCAGTAGGCTGCGCTAATTTGATGAAATTTAGTTTTTACGTGGATTTTTTTTCATTATTTTTTGTGAAAAACACCTACCCACCTCCACGCTCCTATATTGGCTTTTATATAATTTTTCTAAAATTGTAATGGAGCCGTTGAATCGTTTGCATTTTTTTTTAAACCAAAAATAAAACTTACCGTGCAAAGTTTCAACGAAATCGATTGTTCGACGACGAAGTCACAGCTGTAAATAGAAGAAATCTCTTAAATATTTTTTGTTATTAACAAATAACGTTAAGTTTTTTACCAACTGACATCCCAACTGTAACGACCAAAAGTTAATAGAGTGTTAGGTAGGTCGACCGTTGATCGTGCTTTGGTCTGCGTTGTAAAAACTTTACGATACAAGTGTCAAAACGGACGACCTCAAACTTTGCATAACTTAATGTTGCGTTGGCAGATCGTTCCTCTGCCATTTTGGTAATGCCAATAAAATAACCTATCAAAAAAATCTCACAATACTACCCTTTTTCCCAAATCATGCAATTTGTAATGGATGCGGATTTAATTTTAATAAATTTTTTAAAAGTTAGGATATTTTTTTAATGTATGTTTAATATAATAAAGGTTTTCTTGCAATGTGGCAATGTAATAATTTGAGCGATTAGTTATTTCTATCAGGCAGGGTATATGAACAACCCTTTAAGTCGATTGTGCATTTACAGCATATATTTATATGTTGTCAATAAAGGTATTTAATTTGGAGTGCATAATAGAGTACTTGAAGGGTAAACTATATACAAATAGTTGAATTTAGATTCTGATCTGCCTGATAAACTATTGTTTATTTTATATTTTATAACTGAATAATTAATAAACAAATCACATATAAATTATTTTGTTTTATTTGTGTTTAAATGTGTGTATCATCGAAAAAAATATAAAGAGGTAAGAAAGAACAATTTTAAATCAAAATTATATGTTTTTGACATAAAAATAAAACATTTTTAAAACAAAAATGTGTATTTTCATATCAAAAATTATCAACTTTAAAACTGTTTTCAGATTGAAAATAAAACAACATTAAGCTAACAATGACCCATTTTTTCAATAAAAATAAGAATAATTTTCAAAATAAAATATTGAAGTTGATTTAAAAATTTAAACTTTAACCTACTTTTGTTACTGTTTATTTTTGATTTAAAGTTGGAATTTTTGATTATACGTTGTTTTTATTCTCGGTGTTCACTGGGAAGTGCACTGAATCGTGAATACTCCTAGTTTGTTATATATGTGTAGCAGATATGAAGTGATTGAGCTTACTCATCGTGGTGTGAGTTCGATAGCAGCAAATAAACTTTCTATTCATATTTTCAAAATAAAAATCTTTCTTTTATTTATAATATTATTTTGTATTTATATTATATTATTTATAAAATACTAATATATCATCATAATATAGCATCAATTTTAATAGAATAAATACTTAAATTATATTTATATCATATAAAATTTATCGAAATCGTTGTTATTTTACTTTCACAAAATACAATTTTAAAAAAGTCACACCAATTAAAAAATCCCACGATTATCCCATGAAAATCTTTGTTACCATCGAAATAGAAGAAATACCCACACACTAAATTCTCTCAACGAAAATGCAACATTAGCATGGAATGTCAAACGCACGAGCTAGTAGAAAAATTCTCTCCTCACAAATTTGATCGTACTTTACTAAGACCCTGCTTTACATTTTTACGGGATGAGGTTGAAGTAAATTATGAGGTAGCATTTAGTGTTACTTCATAAGAACTCGTTGTTTCTAGTCTAGCTGTCAACGGCCGACCAACCTAACGCACTATTGAGTTTTGGGCATAAAGGCGTGCGTTACTACCTTTACTTCGGTGAGACCATGTCGTTTTCGATCTGTCGGTTATTGGGATTAGCAATACGAAAGCTGAGTACAAAAAGATAATATTGTTTTTAATTGCTGCTATGGTTTTAAACCATTAAAAACCACAACTGTTTGGGTTATCTTTCTAAAAACAAAAAACTTTAATGATAAAGTAAAAATAAAAACTAATGCTTTAGGAGCTCAGAGTTAAGGCCGCTTTACATTAGCTTACTATGTGTTACGACATGTGAGAGAGAAAGTATAATTGAATTTCATCATACTGTCCTGTTTGATTTTTGTATGAAGAAATTAATTTTTCCCTTTCAGACAATCTTACAGAGTCGCATCACACTTTTATGCTTTACATTATACTAAAACTTTAAAAGTTGTGTAATGAATCGGTTTTACATGCATTCAAAGCCTGTCCAAATTCCAATAAGCTGTAAAACAGCTTCTTCTGCCATTTGATTTGAAAATGCATTACGAGTTTATGGTAAAATGCATCTCTGGTGGGATGGAATACAATACAACGCATATTTATAATACTGTTTAAAAATTTATTTTGTATTATTTAACACTTTTTAGTGATTGCAACCACTTATTAATTAATTTTTTAAACCTTTTTTGCAAGCACAGCGATTCTATTTCTTTTATTTTTCTATGAGCGACTCGAACTGTCAAAAAAAAAACACGTGAAATATGCCGCACTACACGTACACTGTATGTGTGCGAAACACCATTTCCTGATTTATAAAATAAATAAATTATAAAGATAATAATGTCTTTAAAGCAATATCGCAAAGTTAATATAATTAATATTCAAACTCCTGTGTATTCTTTGTTGCAGAAAATCCATACTGAGATTTCGTGAGTTGTTTTTTGAAAACGAAGTTATTATTATTATTTAAGCTTGACGTGGTGGTAAATACAGCGAAATTTTTAATAGATACACCTTTAACCTATTCCGAAAGTGTATTTGTCATCACTCTTTAGTGATGATTTTGTTGTAATCACTAAAAAGTGTTAAATAATACAAAATAAATTTTTAAACAGTATTATAAATATGCGTTGTATTGCGCACAGCTGTGAAAATGGCCAAAAATTGAAGAACAGTGGGATTTCCTTTCACAGGTAATGATTACCACTACTGGTGTGTTTTTAAAAGAAAAATCACGGTAGTTATATTAAAGCGGTTTTCACAATGTGAATATCAATTGGAAATTAATATATCTCCATTAAGAAATATTAGAAAAATCGCAAAAACGAACCCGCCGTTTTCGCGCCATTTTTTAGCTGTCAAAGCGCGAAGACAACTGCGCCTTTTTTCAGTTTATTAAATCAATATTATCAATTCAAAAATATTTGTGTTTCTTTTCAGATTTTCGCACATCTTGGACATAAGAAATAAATGGAAAGGAACTGCGTATATAAAAACAAATCTTTTTTGCAAAAAATACATTATAATCGAATGTTATGATATCGTAGTCAAATCATTAATTGACATTTTTTCAAAAACGCGATATTTTTATATAACCAAAACAGTAACAGAAAAGCCCCCAATCAGACAAAAGCTCCATAAAACTATTCATTTTAAAGGAGTTTAGTAGTTAAATACATAAAAGTAATAATATTAATGGTATAATAAATGTAAGTCATTTTGCAATTAATTTTTTTCTATTATATATAATTTTTTCATCATATATTTTAAAACAAATCGTCAAATGAAATCAAAAAAGTCGTAAATTACCAAAAAATCAAAATCAACATTTTAATTGATTATGATAAACCGTATTAAAATACATGTTCCTGTAAAATGTTACACTCCTACAACTAAAAACTACGTTTTTATTAACAAAGTTCTGAAAGCCCTTAGTGCAATTTTTTTCAAATTAAGTAAGTTTTTTGCTTCTCCTGTAAAAATTTTAAAATGTAACTTATGGCTTTTTGATTTCATATGAATATATGTTGTTATTATTATTATTATGATTAATTATATGTGTTAATGAATTTGTTTTTTTCTTTGTTTTGTTAAGTTATTATATAATAGATATGATCTCAAAAGTGTTCAAATAAATAAAAATATAATATATAATTGTTTAAATAAAAAAATTAAAATTAATGGGTTTTATTGAAAAACATCATTGGAACACTTTTTTAATATTCAATTCCTATAAAAAAACTAGGCCTAGCTGTACGCAACAACCGAACGCGGCCCTGAGTGAATGTTTCTATATTAGTGTGAACGTACACCAGTAAGAAAAATGCTGCCCTTTTATTTCAGAACACCACTTCCTTAACACTTATTTCTATGTTAGACCCACTCACTGTTGATAGATCAGTGGATTTCCCGCCAAATCAGCGGATTTCGATGTCATTTCGCGGGATAAATTATAAAAAATTCCGCTAGTGGAATTTTAAGCGAATTTTAACTAAGTGTTTAATAAATTTAGCTTAAACTTTATTACTTTGAAGATCATTTGATACTCCTCCGTTAAAAAAAGTTTGGCATAATTTTTGGCAGAGTTACAGAGTGCACAAAATTGACAAAAACCGGCAAAAACGTCAAAAATCAATTAACCAAAAATTAAGTTTGAACTACTGTTGGAAAGGTAAAATGGACTTAAATTTAAAAAATTTTAGAAATTTTGGTGGTAGGGGGTTTCATCCCTTGTGGTGTGGTTATTGCTTTCGAAGAATGAATTCGAAGAACGCCGTTTAAAAATTAAAAATATTTTTTTGGTTTCTGGTAAAATTATTTTTCCAATATTATAAAAATAAGGGTGAGGACGCAGTGATTTAATGACATATGGTAATTTTAACATATAATAACAAATATTTTTTGATTAACAAATAAATTTGTTTACCAAATTTTAAGTTCGAACTACCGTTGGAAAGGTAATTGAACGGACTTAAATCTAAAAATAATTTTAAATATTTTGGTAGTTCGGGAGTCTCTTGAGGTAAGATAATTAATTTCGAAGCAGAGGTTCGATTAACACACTTTAAAAATTCAAAATGGTTTCGGTTTTCGACATTTTAGCCGTTTTTTGTCAATTTTGTGCAACCATAACTTCGCCAAAAACCACGCCAAACTTTTTTCCTCCAAAAAAAGTTTTTCATTTCCATCAATGATACTCCATGCAAAATTGGACCCAGATCGATCCGATACGTTAAAAATGGAGTTCTAAATCATGTTAACAAATAAAAAAAAACTAATTAGCGGATTTTTCTGGCAAATTTTGCGGATTTTGATCAGCAGTAGCTGGCAACACTGGACCCGTTGAAGCGATCATATCTTAATTGATAAGATCTTGAGTTTTGTCAATAATAATGTCAAGAGTAATGTTTTCAATCTAAAATTCTTCTATACGACGCTAAGCTTAACAACCGTTTTTATTATGTTGATATTTGGTCGCTTAAATTGAGTAAATTGAGATTCAGCGTGTATTCTTGATTAAAAACCTCAGAGTGTTTTTCTTCTTTCTCACATTTATATTTCATAATGGCATAAAGTGCATCCGGGAGAACAGACTCTCTAGACATTCTGATACTCAAAAGCAACACTTGCACAATCTCATCGGAATGCTTTAAGAAAAAAAGTTCCACAGGCTTGCCACACTGTTCAAGGCCATCAAAATGGCTTATAATATTTTTGCGTAGGCTGTACTTGACGTAGGCCAGCGTTTAATTTCCTTGCTCAATGGTTTGATCCTGATGATAATTGAATGGCACAAGTTTGCTTGTACTCGGTTAGAAATCATGAACTGAACCTCAGACTTTTCTGTACTACACATAAGTCCACACCAGCTTCGGTTTCAAATCTAGTTTTTGCAAAATACTAAAAAAAGTTTTAACACAGCTTGGTTTTAAATTAAGTATCCTTGGATTAAAACATAAAAATAAAAAATAAAAATTAACAACCACCGCGAGATTTGAACGCATGAAATTACTTAACATATACATAACAATCGCGATAAGCACACATATGAGCCGAGTTGCCTAATATTGAGTCTCAGCATTGCCAGGTCTTTTACGGGTCTTAATCCAAATTTAGTTTCCAAATGTAAGTGTTAGAATTAAGTATAAATTGTATTAAAAACAAAAAGTAATACAGAATTGTACTTAAATTTAAACCAAAACGGCTAAAATTGAAACCAAAAAGCTAAAATTTAAACCAAAAAGCTAAAATAGATGCTGTAATATTTCTTTTGATTTAAATTCTAGTAAACAAGAGTTTTAAATATGAGTTGTTATTTAAAAAGATGAATGCTCTGTTTAGGTAAAACGAAGCCTTCGTGACAAGCTTCGTTCGGTTTTCGAGGTGATCGTCCTATATTGGGTCTTTGTAATTTTTTCTTGCGTCGTCGTCCAACATTACGTTTCTTACGTTTTTGAAATACTCTCAACGCCAGTACTTGTCAAAAACATTATTACCAGTTTGTAAAAGTTCAGCTTTTAGCGTAAAACTGAGATAAATCTTGAAAATTGCATACTAGGTGGCAATACTTTTTGCATCAGCTGTTTTGGTTATGGAATTGTTGACTTTTGTTAGAAATTAAACTGCTTTCAAATTGATTGTGATGGCTTCTTTTGTTAAATAGATTGTGTGGAAATCTTTGTGGAGGACCGTAGAAGTTTACTTTAGCAAATGGCGTTCCATTTTTCATCTGCTTCTGCTCTACTAGCTCAAAAAACTGTTAGCAAAAAATGGCATGAAAATGAAAGTTATTTTCAGAACGATCATAATTTTGCTCTCGTAAATGAGTAAAATGTGACGTCTCGTTCGGATTTTTTTGCTTACAAAGACCCGACTTTACACTGAGGTTACGTCTTCGATCGTTACTGAGTCAGCTGTGTTCATTTGTGTCTGAAATTCTTCATATATGAATTCAAAACAGCTGATTGCTGCTTGTTGGTCGATGCGTTCGTGAAATCGTTTGCTTTACCTAAACAGGGCAATACCCGCAAGCTTTAAAAAATTCCGTAATATTTTAGTGGTACTAAAATTTAGTCCAAGATTTCTAACCGTGTACCTACCTATCAAGCTGGGGGCAAGGTGGCACAAAATCAAAATAAACTAAATTTTTATGAGTTGATATGTTATGGATTTTTGCTCTCAGTGCTCCAAAGAACTACTTCATATATTCCAAGGGTGTGTTCATGACTTTGGCATCTTTTTTTTTTGAGGGCTTAGCTATTTTCATCTATGTATGTGAAAGGATTAATTGTTACATGGATATAAACGTGGCTTAAGAAAGCAATGAATTTGCGGTACGAGTATATGAGAGTCTAAATTGTACACAAAACCAGTTTCATTGAAGAATTACTGGGTTCAATGGCTAGAATTTTTTTTAAATAATTAAAGGACATAGAGAAATAACTTAGTTCAATGTATACAGTTCCGAAAACAAAGAAAGCCAAGAGCAGAATGGTTTTTCTAAGCACAATAATACATCTACGATTATTTCATTAATGATTTATTTTTGCTCTCTGTATTCTTTTCATTCTGAAATGCATCAAATTAGTTGCAAGTTTTGTGAATTAACGTAGGTTTTGTGTGTGTGTGTGTTTTTTTAACGAGGAGTAAAAGCATCGAATACATAAGGTTGCAAACAGAGTGAACGCCGGAACGGACTGGCAGGCAGACAGGCGCAGGCAAACAAGTTAGCTTGGAACGGAGTTAGAACGGACAAGTTAGCTTGGCTGTATTTCTATCTCGTCTTTTCGCACATTCTGCCTGTGCCTGTCTGCCTGCCTGTCCGTTCCGGCGTTCACTCTGTTTGCAACCTTAGTCAGTATGTGAGTTTAACACTCTAAAAGTCTTCTCAGTGTTGAAACTTGGGTGGGTACTACGTCTGGAGGCCGTCAGAGCATTATTGCTCAATCGTCAGTGCTGATCATTAGATCGTCTCAGTCCGTCGTTGGTACAGAGGCATTACAGCTGCTTTCACCTGCGTTGCGTAGGTTTGTAAGCTCTTACCCGTTCGATGAGGCGAAGTTCGATCATCATTTTCGCAGCTGCTGCTTGAAACGCTTTCCATTTTTGGGATGTATCGCACATGTGGTAAACCATACTTCTTAAAGTTTGCCGAGCATCTTCAAAATATGTCAAGCATCTTCAATTTCACGCGGACAGTTTGTGCAAAATGGGACTTCTTCATGCTTAAATCGGTGGAGGTACTGTTTGAAACAGCCATGACCGCTAAGAAGTTCTGTTACATAGTAGTCACTTCTCCATGCTTCCGACTAGCTCATTTTTCCACGTCTGGGATAAGGGAAAAGGGCCATCTTCCGTTTTGACACTGATCCCAGAGACATTGCCAACGCTGATTGCTGCGCCGTCTTTCGTCGGCCTTTGATGCATTTTCGCCAGCTTTGCAGGAGCACTGGAGTTCGCGTGCCAGTATATCGATCGATGGCATAGCTGTTATTATACCAATAGCTTTGTCTGAAACTGTGCGGAACGCACTGGCGACTCTCAATGCGCTGAGACGATAAGTTGCCCGAATGTAGGACGATGTGTAGGACGACCTTTGCGTAGCATTTGCCCATACTGGTGCTGCATATAGCATGATGGAGCTCGTAACATTTGCTTGCAGTACTCTTCTGCTAGATCTAGGTCCACCGATATTCGTCATGGTGCGCGAGAGAGCACCATTGACATTCCATGCCTTTTCGCTAACGGACATTAGGTGGTCTTTAAAATACATGCGTGTGTCAATTAGAACACCAAGGTACTGCAAGTTTGGTTGTGAGGCTATAATATGCTCTTCTGCTCTGAAGGCTAAACACGCCCTCACTTTATGTCAGCTCAAAAGAACCGCCTCCGTTTTTTGCGCTGTCAGCTTAAGATCATCACATCGCAGCCACGTCTTAATTCTTGAAATCGCTTCACTGCATGATGCTTCTAACGTGTGAAGGAACTTTGCTACCACAGCCAGGTTGATGTCATCCGAGTAGCCAACCAATGAAGCATTCTAAGGGAGACAAACCCGAAAAACATCATCATACATGACGCTATACAAAGTTAGTCCCAACACTGAGCCTTGTAGGACATCTCGGGAGACTTTGTAACGCTTGATGCCATAATCAGTGTCATAAAGCAGCATTCTGTTGCTGAGATAATCGACTATAGTTCGCTGAAGATATGATGTGCCCAGCGCTGCAATATACGTGGTCAGCTAGCCGAATTAAAAGCATTTTTAATGTCGAGTGTTACCACTGCGAAGTACTGCTTATCCCCCACTTCCAACTTATGCCACTTGAGCGTCGCAAGCTATTGTCATAACTGCCTGGATAGCATCGATGGTCGATTTTCCGCGTCGAAAACCGAATTGCTTGGAAGATAGTCCACCTGGTGATTCAAGGGTATCTTGGAGTCATCTGACGATGATAATCTCTAGTAATTTGCCCACCGAGTCAAGCATGTATAGTGAATGGGTCTGTATGCTGAGTGTTGATCGGACTGTTTTCCTGGCTTAAGCAGCAAAACTAATCTCTGTAATTTACAGAAAGACGGGACGTTGTGTACATTCTAGCAAACACGCCGGGATTTCTTCAGCACTTCTTCCGATGTCACCGGAGGGATATCACCTATGTCTTTAGGTAGGCTATAGCCCTGTACCTGTGCTAGCTGTGGTGGGAAGAGTTCAGACACCACGCTGTTCATAATAGCTGGTTCCGAAGTGTGTGTGTGGCTGTGTGTATAAACGTGTCAGTCGAGTACTTTCTTTTTAATTAGATTTCCGCGAGTAAACATTGCCTTAATTCTTTGTGGATTTGTATAATTGGGTGGGTATTGAGAACATTACGCGATCGAATATATATTTATTTTGATGTAAATAATGTGTTGTCACTTTGTTGTTTTTTGACAAAATAAAAGCGAGTCATAATTTGTTTGTATTGTGCTTTAACTCGCCAAAGTCCTCTGTAAAGTCCTCTGCGGTATGAACAGTGTAAAACTTTACAAAAATCCATTTTTTTTGTTTGTTCATAGATTATTAGTTTACACCCCAAAGAATATATATCTCCAGTTTCAAGTGAAAATTCTAACTTTAAGTATTCGAAAAGAGCGCCGAATGCTGTAATGCTATCCGAGCATTTACCCGCCGTTTACTCAAAATAACTTTTTTGACCTGATCGACAGTATAACTAAGACAGTTTCCATTTGATCAGTTTGAACAAAATGGATTTTGTAGAGAAAAATTCTTCAGCCGGAGGTAGTCATCTTTTTTTTTATTTTTGTTTTATAAACAATTTTCTATTGATAAATTTATGAAAATGTTGATTTTTTCAAATAGTCGTCATTTCTTTTCTAAACAATATTTTGAAAATCCCCTACGTCAGGATATAGCAAATGACACATATTTTAAGAAACTTGTTCGTTGTTTGTCCTCAGATTATCCACTTGAACGAATTGCTGTCAATGCGATTGATGCCAGATTTAAGAGGTGCCATTTTCAAAGGACCATTGTGCAAAAATGTACCAATAAAAAAACATACCATATATAATTTCTTAAGTACTTATTAAGGTACTTAAAATCTGTACAAATTTTTATTTGAATCAATCAAACCGAATAATTTTTATAAAATAAACAAAAAAACCTAAAATTCTGAACATGGTATGAACATTAGGGCATATTATTTTTTTTGTCTTTGCTTCACTCATTTTCGTATTCTACGTTTTATTCTAAGAAGAAAACTCCTGGGGACCATATGGGTATGGTTAATTTGGCTTCCGCAACTTTTAGTTTAAATATTTTGATACCTGAATGTCTGTGATATTTATACATTTCATGACATTTATAACACATTTTTTTATAATTTCACCTCCAATAACTGATTCTGAGGGTTTTTGGGATTGAGGAATCCGAATCTAGTGCTTATTTTTGCCTAAAAATGTCACCAGTGGGCGCACAATGGATCGTTCAATACAAGGTCAATAAGAAAAATTATATTATAGATTAATATAATTTTTTTCGATGTCTTAGCTGTAAAAGAGTTAAATAAATTTTAGACATTTTGAATAAGTAGGCGTGGCACCTCCCGTATACCTAAAAAATATTTAGTGCTGTATTTTGCAAACAGGTTAAACTAATGACGTTTTCGTTTCTTGAAATCATGTTGCATTTTTACTGCCCTCTTTCTTCCATTTTTGAGGATTCAGAATTTTTTCTACTTTTGATGTAAAATTTTTTGAGATAAGAATACGATTTAATTTTAAAAGTCACTTTTTTTTCTCAAGAGGGCAGAAATTTCAAAAAGGGACAAACAAATTTAGCATTTTTTTGAGAAACGAAAACGCCACACAGTGAACTGTCTCCATATAAGCGATGGTTAAAAATAGAAGGAGTCTTCCTATGAAAATGCAGTTTTGAATGCTTAATTAGTATAAGCCAATTAAAAAAAATTTAAAAATTATCGAAATCGGTAAGAGCCTAGTGGGTACTTCCTTTGAACCTATATTAATATTTGACTTGATTTTGTATGGGAGGTACATACAAAAGTTGACCGATATTAACAAAAATTCGTCAAAAAGATTGTCTGATAGAGTTAAAGATGTGTACTGAAAGTAACCCAATTCGGTTTAACCCTATGGGCACTTTTCTTGGGCCTATATTAATATATTACTTGATTTTGTATGGGAGGTACATACAAAGGTTGGCCGATCTTAACAAAAATTCGTCAATATTATAGTGAAATAGAGTAACAGATGTGTACTGAAAATGGTCGAAATCGGTTAGACCATAGGGGTACCTCCTTAGGACCTAAATTAATTTTTTTTCTTGATTTTGTATGTAAACTTTTTATTTTAACCTTTGTAACAAACAAAAAAAAAAAAGTATATTAGTAGGACAAAATGGGAAAATTTATTTAATTTATAGAATTTAAACCTCAGTTATTATACCACTTCATAAGCGGCACTGCCACCGCGTAACTGTGCATCTGCTCTGCTCGTTGCCCACGCAACATCCAACACTTGCTTTTCACTACACACATTTCACAACCTCGCTGTGAATCTGCTCTTTTCGTTGCCGTGCAACACCTTGCCTTCGAAAGAATGGCTTATCTGCCCGCGAAGAGTCTGGTGACTTTCACAGTTAACAAGCTTGCACTGTTCAAAAGCGGCAGCACCATCGCCGTGAAGTTTCCTCAACCCTCCCTTTCCGTCGCAACGTCTCTAATCGAAAAGTCGACGCTTACTGCACCGCCGCGTGTTCCCTATACCACCAGTGCGTAGCTTAAAAGGTTGACGTCACCAACCGGCATTTCATTGACTCAATTTTTTTTTATATTATTATTTTTATTATTATTATTATTGTTATTATTATTATTATTATTATTATTATTATTATTATTATTATTATTATTATTATTATTATTATTATTATTATTATTATTATTATTATTATTATTATTATTATTATTATTATTATTATTATTATTATTATTATTATTATTATTATTATTATTATTATTATTATTATTATTATTATTATTATTATTATTATTATTATTATTATTATTATTATTATTATTATTATTATTATTATTATTATTATTATTATTATTATTATTATTATTATTATTATTATTATTATTATTATTATTATTATTATTATTATTATTATTATTATTATTATTATTATTATTATTATTATTATTATTATTATTATTATTATTATTATTATTATTATTATTATTATTATTATTATTATTATTATTATTATTATTATTATTATTATTATTATTATTATTATTATTATTATTATTATTATTATTATTATTATTATTATTATTATTATTATTATTATTATTATTATTATTATTATTATTATTATTATTATTATTATTATTATTATTATTATTATTATTATTATTATTATTATTATTATTATTATTATTATTATTATTATTATTATTATTATTATTATTATTATTATTATTATTATTATTATTATTATTATTATTATTATTATTATTATTATTATTATTATTATTATTATTATTATTATTATTATTATTATTATTATTATTATTATTATTATTATTATTATTATTATTATTATTATTATTATTATTATTATTATTATTATTATTATTATTATTATTATTATTATTATTATTATTATTATTATTATTATTATTATTATTATTATTATTATTATTATTATTATTATTATTATTATTATTATTATTATTATTATTATTATTATTATTATTATTATTATTATTATTATTATTATTATTATTATTATTATTATTATTATTATTATTATTATTATTATTATTATTATTATTATTATTATTATTATTATTATTATTATTATTATTATTATTATTATTATTATTATTATTATTATTATTATTATTATTATTATTATTATTATTATTATTATTATTATTATTATTATTATTATTATTATTATTATTATTATTATTATTATTATTATTATTATTATTATTATTATTATTATTATTATTATTATTATTATTATTATTATTATTATTATTATTATTATTATTATTATTATTATTATTATTATTATTATTATTATTATTATTATTATTATTATTATTATTATTATTATTATTATTATTATTATTATTATTATTATTATTATTATTATTATTATTATTATTATTATTATTATTATTATTATTATTATTATTATTATTATTATTATTATTATTATTATTATTATTATTATTATTATTATTATTATTATTATTATTATTATTATTATTATTATTATTATTATTATTATTATTATTATTATTATTATTATTATTATTATTATTATTATTATTATTATTATTATTATTATTATTATTATTATTATTATTATTATTATTATTATTATTATTATTATTATTATTATTATTATTATTATTATTATTATTATTATTATTATTATTATTATTATTATTATTATTATTATTATTATTATTATTATTATTATTATTATTATTATTATTATTATTATTATTATTATTATTATTATTATTATTATTATTATTATTATTATTATTATTATTATTATTATTATTATTATTATTATTATTATTATTATTATTATTATTATTATTATTATTATTATTATTATTATTATTATTATTATTATTATTATTATTATTATTATTATTATTATTATTATTATTATTATTATTATTATTATTATTATTATTATTATTATTATTATTATTATTATTATTATTATTATTATTATTATTATTATTATTATTATTATTATTATTATTATTATTATTATTATTATTATTATTATTATTATTATTATTATTATTATTATTATTATTATTATTATTATTATTATTATTATTATTATTATTATTATTATTATTATTATTATTATTATTATTATTATTATTATTATTATTATTATTATTATTATTATTATTATTATTATTATTATTATTATTATTATTATTATTATTATTATTATTATTATTATTATTATTATTATTATTATTATTATTATTATTATTATTATTATTATTATTATTATTATTATTATTATTATTATTATTATTATTATTATTATTATTATTATTATTATTATTATTATTATTATTATTATTATTATTATTATTATTATTATTATTATTATTATTATTATTATTATTATTATTATTATTATTATTATTATTATTATTATTATTATTATTATTATTATTATTATTATTATTATTATTATTATTATTATTATTATTATTATTATTATTATTATTATTATTATTATTATTATTATTATTATTATTATTATTATTATTATTATTATTATTATTATTATTATTATTATTATTATTATTATTATTATTATTATTATTATTATTATTATTATTATTATTATTATTATTATTATTATTATTATTATTATTATTATTATTATTATTATTATTATTATTATTATTATTATTATTATTATTATTATTATTATTATTATTATTATTATTATTATTATTATTATTATTATTATTATTATTATTATTATTATTATTATTATTATTATTATTATTATTATTATTATTATTATTATTATTATTATTATTATTATTATTATTATTATTATTATTATTATTATTATTATTATTATTATTATTATTATTATTATTATTATTATTATTATTATTATTATTATTATTATTATTATTATTGTGCGGATTTGTAAAAAAACTCTAATTTTCAGAGAATTAGAGGGTTTAGCAAAATCGCTATTTTTTAGAGCAGGATGTCGGTATCCTGAAATGAGGAGAATTGACTCTTGTTCAACACCAAATTCTGTAGGGATTTTCTCTAAATGTTGAGCAGCATTTAGAGCAAATAACTCCACAAAGTTTGTTTCATTAAAACAGGAGGTTAATGCAAACAAAAACGAACAATTAAGAATAAGTATATAGATTTATGAGAAATTCAGAGTATAATTTATTCAGAGTTTTGAGAGCTTTGTGGTGCTTACCCTTAGATGGTTGATAACAAAAGAGGAAGTTAAAGAGGCAACCATTATGCTAGTGGTAAATACTAGTTTTAGCTTAAGGCTGTTTTTGATAACATTAAATTCGAAAGTACAAAAGGGTTTGAGTCTTAACTAAACAAAGTAATTCATTTATAATTAAGGGTGCTTATTCATTTACGTTTTAAGGTTTAATTCAAAGATGACTTAACTACAAAGTAACTTAATTAATTAAATAAGCGTGATTATTCATTGACGTTTTTTAGTTCAAATATGAGTAAAATATAAAGTAAATACATTGCTGTCATTGGAGACGCCTGCTGGCGTGGACATGGCGACCGCCTTGCACTTGTGCAATTTTAAAGTAGACTTTCTAGTTGTTTCAGCGCCTTGATGACTTTGCCAAGTTGCTCCCGTGGATCCTTGCTCAAACTGCGACCTTGATTTTTACGCTCCAAAGTGCGCACTAGTGGTCGTGACTGGCGATGATTGTCGCTGTTTTTCTGCTTTCTGTCAAGCTGCAGTCGTTTCGCAATTACAATTCGCCTTGTTGGTTTTGGAGATGTTTGTTGAACGGCGTTCGTTTTAAAAGTAATACGCCTGTGTTTCGACTCGTGTAAGACGGTATGGTGAACATCTCCACACAAATTGCACACTGCCCTCGAGGTGCATTTTTCGGTTGTATGGGATTTCGCCAGGCAATTGTGGCAGTATCCGAGCCATTTAACTGTTTCCTTGCGCTCCTGGATTTCCATTCGCAAGAATCGTTTACAAAATCGTATTGAGTGATAGCGTTTGCAAAGCCGGCACTGGTAGACTTGGCTAAAATAAAACAAGAAATTAATATCTCGGTTATGATTGAGTGAGTAAGTTTATAATAGTGTAGTGTATTTGAGAATGATTGAGTTGTTGTGTATGGGGTGAGAAATTTTAGTTTTAATTTTGAATTTCTTCATTGGGTGGTAAAATGCAAAGCTTAACGATGGGACGCGTGACAATACCGTTCTGAGTACGTACGTCCGCTACTCGTATCTGCTTGTCTTTTCCGAGATAGGTTTTGACTATGCGGCCGAGCCGCCATTCGGTAGGGGGTAACAATTCGTCTTTAATGACAACGAGATCTCCTTCACAAACATTACGTTTTGGGTATTTCCATTTATAACGTTTGTGTAACTCTGCTAAATATTCATCTTTCCAGCGGTGGCTGAACTGATGATGAAGGGCCTTTAATTTTTCCCATCGATTGATTAGAGATAAACTTTCTTTATCAACTTCTGGGATGGATAATAGTGGGGCGCCACGCAGAAAATGACCAGGTGTTAAAGTTAATAACTGTGTAGGGTCGTTACTCATTGGAGAAAGCGGTCGTGAGTTAAGAACAGCTTCGATTCGGGCTAAGAGGGTAGAGAATTCTTCAAAATTGAAATTTTGGTTTTGGGCAACCTTTTTAAAGTGGGTTTTGAAACTTTTTACTCCAGCTTCCCACAATCCCCCCATATGAGGAGCGCTGGGTGGTATAAAGGACCATTCAAACCCTTGAGAGATATATTTAAGTGCAATATCTTCTGAAGATTTTTTTATGAAGCGGTCATATTCTTTCAGCAGATTGCGGCTGGCGCCTACAAAGTTACGACCATTGTCGGAAACGACTTTTTTCGGCAAGCCACGACGACTAACAAATCGTGCAAACGCAGCGTCAAATGCCTCTGTAGTGAGTTCAGACACAGCCTCGAGATGAATGGCTTTCGTGGCAAAACATATAAAAACACTGACATAACCTTTGAGTAGAGGAGCTCTTTTAAGTGCCGATGATTTTAGTTGAAAGGGACCGGCAAAGTCAACTCCAGTGACCGTGAATGGCAAAGTAAAGTTGACTCGCTCGGGTGGTAGAGCAGCCATTATTTGTGTTTGAACTTTCTGTTTATATATGGTGCACACTTTACATTGGAAAATGCAGTGTTTGATTTTATTTTTAAGTTTTGGAATATAAAATTCCTGCCGCACGATTCGTAGCATTAATCTGTGCTCTGAGTGAAGCATAACTTTGTGTGTAAAATTAAGAAGTAAGTGGCAGAGGCGAGATTTTTCCGAGAGAATTATGGGATGTCGTTCATTGTAACTTAAGGCTGCATTTGCTAAACGACCATTGACTCTTAATACCGAGTGCTTATCTAAAAATGGATTTAGCGTTAGAAGATGACTTTTTTTTGAGATGGGATTTGAGGCTTTTAAATTCTTATATTCTTCAGGATAGTACATGGCCTGTGACAGGGATATGAGTCGTAATTTAACGAAGCTAATTTCGGATTGAGTTAAGTCTCCCCGGTTTTGAATGAGACTAGTTCGGAACCTGGGCAAACAAGCGTAAATGAACCGAAACATATAGGCCACAACACGAAGCGCTCGAGAATAGGATGAAAATGCTTTGAGGAGATCATTTTCAGCGGTCAAAATGTGAAAGACTTCAACCTTCCTTATTTCAGGCACAACAGAGATGGATGTTTGAAGCTTTGGCCATTGCGTTGGCGTCTGCAAAAGCCATGAAGGTCCATGCCACCACAATGAGCTTTCTGAAAGATCCTGTGGAGTACAACCTCTTGTACCAAGGTCTGCAGGATTTTCTGCTGTGGGAACATGTCTCCATGTTGCATTTTTGACGTTTTTAAGGATTTCGGATATCCTGTTGGCGACATATGTTTTCCACATATAGGGAGGCTTTTCAAGCCAGGCCAGTACAATAGAGGAATCTGACCAAAGATAGAGTTCGTGGTCCGGTATTTGAAGTTCGGAAATCACGTGTTTTACTAGTTTTGATAATAGAACTGCTGCACACAATTCTAGTCGGGGCAAACTTACAGTTTGGAGAGGGGCCACTTTACTTTTGGCAACTAGCAAATATGATGTTTTTTTGAAATTAGTGTCAACATTGCGTAGGTACAGAGTAGCACAATACGCTTTTTCAGATGAATCGCAGAATCCATGAAGCTGAATGCTGTGATGAGGTGAAAATCCGATCCATCTGGGGATTGTTATTTTTTCAATGGCAGATAAATTATCAAGAAAACAGTTCCATTTAATCAGAGATACTGGCTTAACACATTCGTCCCAGTCGACGCCTTCCAGCCAGAGTTGCTGTAAAAGCATTTTTGCCTGGACAATTATAGGAGATAACCATCCGGCGGGATCGAATAGGGCTGCCACCGCAGAAAGAATTTGTCTTTTTGTGGCAGAGGAAGTAGAAGGTAGAGACTTAATTGTGTAGCAAAATGAGTCGCTAAGTGCGTTCCATTTAATGCCAAGAGTTTTGGTGGAACTGGTTTCATCAAATTTGAGAAATTCCGAGTTTAGAAGATCCTCTGATGGTATATGAGATAATAAGTTTGGATGATTTGCTGTGATCTTTTTAAGAGGTAGACCTGCAGTTTTGAGTGCTTCTATGAGCTGAAATTGAGAGTGTAGGGCACTTTGCAAATCATGCCCCCCTGATAGTATGTCGTCAACGTAGGTTTCCCGCTTCAACACGGACGACGCTAGTGGATGGGAAGTTTGGCAATCTTCGGATAGTTGATGTAGCGTTCGTATCGCCAAAAAAGGAGCACAATTCACGCCAAAAGTGACTGTGTTCAGAGTAAAATCTTCAATTTGTTGAGTAGGATGAGGGCGAAAAAGAATGCGTTGGAACTCGCGATCGTCTTCATGTACTATAATTTGGCGATACATTTTTTGTATGTCGCCATTATAAACGTACCGATAAAAACGCCAATTAAGTATGACACTCATTAAATCAGACTGGAGAGTGGGACCTGTGTAGAGCACATCATTTAGAGAGAGACCATTTTGGCTAGATTTAGATGCGTTGAAGACTACCCTAACTTTTGTAGTGGTACGCATATGGCCCGATGTCAGGTACTCAGAAAGAACTTCGTTATACTGAGATTGAAGCTCGGGCTTTTTAGAGAGAGTAAGTTCCATGCGAGAACACTGTTTTAAAGCCACATACCGAGAAGAGCCGAGATGTACTTCTGAGGGAAAACTTTTCTTGAAGGGAAGACGAACCACATAGCGACCATCGGACTGACGAAAAGTAGTCTCTTTAAATAGGTTTTCGCAGTGAGTATCGTCTTCGGAAATAGGGTGACGATTGGGCACTTCTTCTATTTCCCAAAATTTTCGCACTAGTTCACTAAGTGCTGGTTCACTAGAATTCGAGACATAGGTCGAAAATGAACATGAATAAGATGTGGTAAGAGAGTTAGTGGAAAGAGGACCACTTAAATACCAACCGAATACGGTTTCTTGCGCCAAAAGACTACCAAAAATGTTGGTTTTAATACCGTTGAGCATTATACTGGGAATTATATCACTTCCCAAGACCATGTCTATTTGAGCGGGAACATAAAAGTTTGGGTCGGCGAGTTCTATTCCCTCTAGCTCCTTAAAATTAGGTTTTAAAGAAGGATATGAGGGCAGAAAATTGGTCAGTTTTTTGAGCACGATCGCTGTAACTTCGCGTTTAAAAGAGAAACACTTAGTCACTAGTTCAAATGAACAAATCTTGTTTGAATTGCCTATAATATTACCGCCCATTCCAGAGATATTAGTCGTCATCTTCTGGGTTTTTAATGAGAGCCGCTGTTGCACTTTTTCAGAAATGAAGGTTTTCTGTGATCCTTGATCAATTAATGCCCGAAGAGTAAATAACTCATCCAGATGATGAATATGAACCAGAGCTGTTGGTAAGATAACTCTTGATTCGTTCTCTGCGAAGTGAGATGACACTTCTGTCACTTGTTCCGAGCTGTAATGAGCAGGCTCATCTTTACTGGCCACGTGAGAAGTGGATGCTTGACTGTGCATCGAATTTATAGGGAAGTGTCTTGAGGTAGATGGGATATTGTCTCCATCAAGATTTTGGTTTGGAGTTTGAATATGAAGCATGGTATGATGCTGTTTCTTGCAATGAAGACAAGAGAACGAGCTTTTACATTGGGTCTTCATATGCGAATAAGCCAAACAGTTGGAACAATATTTGTTCCGTTTTACGAATTCTATTCTTTCTTGGGCTGAAAGAGCTTTAAATTTAGGACACAGTCTGAGCGAATGGTTTTGTTTGCATGTGAGGCAGTATGAGAAGTTGACTCTATCTTTTTGTTCCACATGAAAATTTTGCACGTTGGATCTGTGCTGAGAGTTGGGATGGTGGGTTTTATTCTGAGGAACCGTTTGAAACGCTTTGGGTTTTGAGTTTTTAATACTGTTAACCCTTTCCACGACTTCGTAACGAGCTGTTAGGAAATCATCCATTTGTGACCACGTTGGCAATTCCTTTCGGGTCTTGAGCGATTGTTCCCATAGTGCCAACGTGTCCTCCGGGAGCTTTGTAGAGCACAAATAGAGAAGAATTGGGTCCCAATTGTCCACAGAAACATCTTGAGAAGATAACATCGAGAGGCAATCGTTAACTGTTGACTGAATCCGTTGAATGGCTACACTGTTTTCTGTTGTCGCTGCTGGGATGCCAAAAAGAATTTTAAGTTGATTATCCACGAGTATTCTTTTGTTCTCGAAGCGTGATCGCAGAGCTTCCCATGCCAGAGTGAAATTCTCATCGCACAGCTGGTACCTTTTGACAATATTTCCCGCAGGGCCACGGGTTTTATTGCGCAAATGATAGAGTTTTTGTGCGGGGGTTAGTTTCGGATGACTACTATATACGGCAGTGAACATGTCCCTGAAGGAAGGCCAGTCGTCATAGCTGCCATAAAAAACTTCTGTGTCACAAGGCGGTACCTTAATAAATGCTGCACTTGTGATGGTTGCACTGGACTGAGTGTGATTGGGATGCGTTTGAGTCAGGCTTGGCCTAGGAATTTCCTGGACTTGCCAAAGCCCCTTTAAATCCATTATTTGAGATTTGCATAAGTGATATGCCTCAGAACACGCATTGAATTTTGCTTTAGCCGATTCTTTGAATTCCTTGCTAGCTTCTTTATCTTCTGAGATCATGACATTCTCATAGGTGTTTACAAGCTTATGCCATCTTTCTTCGATGTCACGAATTTTGACCTCAAGAAGATTATCAGTTTGCTCTTCCGCTGAAGCGGCTTCGAAAGTAGAGCAAAAGGTAACTAACAAATCAGAAGCAAAGATGAATTTGTTGGTGACACTCATTTTGGCCAATGTACAAGAGAAAGTTGAGAAGTGAAATTTTTTGTAATGGCTTGATTACCGAAATATTGTTTTTTTCCAAATCGATATTTTTTTTTTTTTTGATCTTTTATATATAAATTTGAAATTCTTTGAAAACGTTTGAAACGTTTTCCAAATCGATATTTTTTTTTTTTTTGATCTTTTATATATAAATTTGAAATTCTTTGAAAACGTTTGAAACGTGAGAGAGAGAAAGAAAATCAATGGCTTAATTTTGACCTTCTTGTTTGAGTTCGTATTGAGAGAGAAAGGGAGAGAGAGAGAGAGCGATCATTCGCTTGATTTCAACCTTCAAATAGATTGTTACACGTTTGAGACCCGCGAGAGAGAAAGAGAGCAGTCAATCAAAAAAATTTTTTTTTTGAGACACGAGAGAAAAAGCAATAAAAAAATTTTTTGTATGGGACACGAGACAGAGAGAGAGAGAGCAATATAAAATTTTTTTTTGTTTGACACGAGAGAGAGAGAGAGAGAGAGAGCAATCAACAAAAAAAATTTTTTGACACGAGCGAGAGCAAGCAACAAATCAAAATATTGTTATTGAATTCTCCGTATACGTTTGAGATACGCGAGAGATAGAGAGAGCGAGAGAGATCAATTAACCAAAAAAAAAATTTTTAATTAATCCTTTTTTCTTTTTTTTTTTTTTTTTAGAATAAATATTTTCGAAAAATATTTTTATAAGTTTGAGTACGAGTACGAGTTCGTATTGAGAGAGAGAGAGAACAATCAATAAATTTTAATATTCTGAAATCAAAATTTTCAAAATAGTTTTATTGATTCTCCATTTTCGTTTGAGATACGCGAGAGATAGAGAGAGAGAGAGAGATCAATTAACCAAAAAAAAAAAAAATTTAAATTTAAATTTTTTTTTTTTTTTCGAGAATAAATATTTTCGAAAAATATTTTTATAAGTTTGAGAACGAGTACGAGTTCGTATTGAGAGAGAGAGAATAATCCATAAATTTTAATATTCTGAAATCAATATTTTCAAAATAGTTTTATTGATTCTCTTGTTAGAAATACGCGAGAGAGAGAGAGAGAGAGAGAGAGCAAACAATCAAAAAAAACTTTTTTTTTGTGTTTGAAAGTGAAAGTCAATGAATTGATTTTAAAATTCGAGAAATATTATTTTCAAAATACTGTTATCGCATGAGAGAGAGAGAGAGAGATCAATCAGTAGATTTAAAATATTTTGCAATCAATATTTTCAAAATATTGTTTATGAGTTCTCCGTATACGTTTAAGATACTCGAGAGAGAGAGAGAGAGAGATAAATTAATCAAAAAGTTTTGAGAAACGAGAGAGAGAGTGCAATCAATAGATTAAAATATTCTGAAATCAATATTTTCAAACTATTTTTATTGAATTCTCCATTCACGTTTGAGATACGCGAGAGAGAGAGAAAATCAATTTAATTTTTTAATATTATGTATACGTTTGTGATGTGAGAGAGAGAGAGAATACGAAAAATTTATTTTTAATGAAAATATTTCTGGAAAAACTTTTATTCACTTATAATTCCAAACAGAGAGAAAACTCCTTTTGGTTTTTTTTTGTAAAATTTGGCGAATGAATTATTTTAAAAAATTTTATTATTAGTTCTTCGTATACATTTGAGACGTGAGAGAGAGAGAGAGAGAGAGAGAGAGAGAGAGAGAGAGCAAATACAAAAACTTATTTTGAATGAAAATTTTTTCAAAAAAACTTTTCTCCAGTTATAATTCAAAGAGAGAGAAAACTTTGGCTAAGTTAAATTAGCTTATAAATATTTGACTTAAAATTTTACTGTGTAATTAGCGAGAGAGAAAAAGGGACACCTCATTAAATTTTCCCAAAAATTTTGTTAAATTGCACCAACTTTACGAAAGTTTTGCTTTTTCAGCTTTTATGTGTATGTTAATGTTCGTTTAAAAAATATAATAAAACTTCCTTTTTTTTTTTTTTTTTGAGTGTAAGAGTTAGTATTTAAGAAGTCTTACTTATATTCTTCTAAATTTAAATTTTAAATGAGTTTGTCAATGGGATAATATTTTTATGGTATAATATGTCAAATATGTAATAAAATATTTGATAATAATATTTATGTGGCAATACATTTTTTGTGTTTTTTGTGTGCTTGCCTGTGCTTGCCTGTGCAAATGTAAGTGTGTGTGTGTGCGTGAATGAGCGTGAGTTTTTTAAAAATTATATAAAAACTTCTCCTTTTTTTTCAGTGTAGGTGTTAGACTTTTTGATTTTAATTATTTTGTTAATTAACTATTTAATCAAGTTAATCTTTAAGTTAAATAAGTTTATCAATGTAGATACTAATTTTTAGATTATTTGATATTTATTTTCAAGATATAAAATAGCATATCCGTCAATAATGATGTGCCAAAATACTTTGTGCGATTTTTTGTGCAAATGTAAGAGTGTGTGTGTGTGTGTGTGTGTGTGTGTGAGGCTTATGTGTGTTCGTGTATGCAATTAAAAATTAACATTTTCACTAGTACCTTTGACCTTGGGTTCCCACAAGATCTTCCAGACGAATTTCAATGAGGTGCACTGTATTTGACCGCTTCTTTGTTCCTTTGGTCCACTGTATGTCGATCGGAACTGCTGACCTCGCTGCTTTGCTTCTTTCGATGCACGCTGTGTTTCGCCTGCTGCTAGAGTTAGCACTGGCGCTGGTCTTCAGCAGCTGCTGCTGCTACGAACAAATTTAGACAAAGGAAAAATTTTCGTGCCACCTGCAATTGAGGTTAGGTTTTGCCCACTAGCACACAATGCACACTTTTTCTAAATTCTTTTAAGTTTTTAAATGTCTTTTTCTTTTATTTTCACCTTTTCAATATTTATTTTAATTTTACACACTTTTCTTACACTTTTTAGCACAATTAAAGCAATTTTTCTGTTCTTCAGTTTTTTTTCTTAACTATCTGCTCGTTGACTCGCATAAAAAGACGGCCTGACGTTAAACTTTTTTCTTACCTCTTTTTGTACTTGTTGCACATTACTCGCTACTTTTTGACTTTTGCGTAACGAAGGCAATTTGCGAGGCACTTTATGTTCGACAATTAAAGTTGATTTAATATAACTTTCTTTGGAAATGATGGTGTTTAATGAAATTCTAGGATTGTAAATTCCAATTTAATTCACTTGTAGGCTTCGAAGGACCATGTGCGGATTTGTAAAAAACTCTAATTTTCAGAGAATTAGAGGGTTTAGCAAAATCGCTATTTTTTAGAGCAGGATGTCGGTATCCTGAAATGAGGAGAATTGACTCTTGTTCAACACCAAATTCTGTAGGGATTTTCTCTAAATGTTGAGCAGCATTTAGAGCAAATAACTCCACAAAGTTTGTTTCATTAAAACAGGAGGTTAATGCAAACAAAAACGAACAATTAAGAATAAGTATATAGATTTATGAGAAATTCAGAGTATAATTTATTCAGAGTTTTGAGAGCTTTGTGGTGCTTACCCTTAGATGGTTGATAACAAAAGAGGAAGTTAAAGAGGCAACCATTATGCTAGTGGTAAATACTAGTTTTAGCTTAAGGCTGTTTTTGATAACATTAAATTCGAAAGTACAAAAGGGTTTGAGTCTTAACTAAACAAAGTAATTCATTTATAATTAAGGGTGCTTATTCATTTACGTTTTAAGGTTTAATTCAAAGATGACTTAACTACAAAGTAACTTAATTAATTAAATAAGCGTGATTATTCATTGACGTTTTTTAGTTCAAATATGAGTAAAATATAAAGTAAATACATTGCTGTCATTGGAGACGCCTGCTGGCGTGGACAATTATTATTATTATTATTATCATTATTATTATTATTATTATTATTATTATTATTATTATTATTATTATTATTATTATTATTATTATTATTATTATTATTATTATTATTATTATTATTATTATTATTATTATTATTATTATTATTATTATTATTATTATTATTATTATTATTATTATTATTATTATTATTATTATTATTATTATTATTATTATTATTATTATTATTATTATTATTATTATTATTATTATTATTATTATTATTATTATTATTATTATTATTATTATTATTATTATTATTATTATTATTATTATTATCATTATTATTATTATTATTATTATTATTATTATTATTATTATTATTATTATTATTATTATTATTATTATTATTATTATTATTATTATTATTATTATTATTATTATTATTATTATTATTATTATTATTATTATTATTATTATTATTATTATTATTATTATTATTATTATTATTATTATTATTATTATTATTATTATTATTATTATTATTATTATTATTATTATTATTATTATTATTATTATTATTATTATTATTATTATTATTATTATTATTATTATTATTATTATTATTATTATTATTATTATTATTATTATTATTATTATTATTATTATTATTATTATTATTATTATTATTATTATTATTATTATTATTATTATTATTATTATTATTATTATTATTATTATTATTATTATTATTATTATTATTATTATTATTATTATTATTATTATTATTATTATTATTATTATTATTATTATTATTATTATTATTATTATTATTATTATTATTATTATTATTATTATTATTATTATTATTATTATTATTATTATTATTATTATTATTATTATTATTATTATTATTATTATTATTATTATTATTATTATTATTATTATTATTATTATTATTATTATTATTATTATTATTATTATTATTATTATTATTATTATTATTATTATTATTATTATTATTATTATTATTATTATTATTATTATTATTATTATTATTATTATTATTATTATTATTATTATTATTATTATTATTATTATTATTATTATTATTATTATTATTATTATTATTATTATTATTATTATTATTATTATTATTATTATTATTATTATTATTATTATTATTATTATTATTATTATTATTATTATTATTATTATTATTATTATTATTATTATTATTATTATTATTATTATTATTATTATTATTATTATTATTATTATTATTATTATTATTATTATTATTATTATTATTATTATTATTATTATTATTATTATTATTATTATTATTATTATTATTATTATTATTATTATTATTATTATTATTATTATTATTATTATTATTATTATTATTATTATTATTATTATTATTATTATTATTATTATTATTATTATTATTATTATTATTATTATTATTATTATTATTATTATTATTATTATTATTATTATTATTATTATTATTATTATTATTATTATTATTATTATTATTATTATTATTATTATTATTATTATTATTATTATTATTATTATTATTATTATTATTATTATTATTATTATTATTATTATTATTATTATTATTATTATTATTATTATTATTATTATTATTATTATTATTATTATTATTATTATTATTATTATTATTATTATTATTATTATTATTATTATTATTATTATTATTATTATTATTATTATTATTATTATTATATTATTATTATTATTATTATTATTATTATTATTATTATTATTATTATTATTATTATTATTATTATTATTATTATTATTATTATTATTATTATTATTATTATTATTATTATTATTATTATTATTATTATTATTATTATTATTATTATTATTATTATTATTATTATTATTATTATTATTATTATTATTATTATTATTATTATTATTATTATTATTATTATTATTATTATTATTATTATTATTATTATTATTATTATTATTATTATTATTATTATTATTATTATTATTATTATTATTATTATTATTATTATTATTATTATTATTATTATTATTATTATTATTATTATTATTATTATTATTATTATTATTATTATTATTATTATTATTATTATTATTATTATTATTATTATTATTATTATTATTATTATTATTATTATTATTATTATTATTATTATTATTATTATTATTATTATTATTATTATTATTATTATTATTATTATTATTATTATTATTATTATTATTATTATTATTATTATTATTATTATTATTATTATTATTATTATTATTATTATTATTATTATTATTATTATTATTATTATTATTATTATTATTATTATTATTATTATTATTATTATTATTATTATTATTATTATTATTATTATTATTATTATTATTATTATTATTATTATATTATTATTATTATTATTATTATTATTATTATTATTATTATTATTATTATTATTATTATTATTATTATTATTATTATTATTATTATTATTATTATTATTATTATTATTATTATTATTATTATTATTATTATTATTATTATTATTATTATTATTATTATTATTATTATTATTATTATTATTATTATTATTATTATTATTATTATTATTATTATTATTATTATTATTATTATTATTATTATTATTATTATTATTATTATTATTATTATTATTATTATTATTATTATTATTATTATTATTATTATTATTATTATTATTATTATTATTATTATTATTATTATTATTATTATTATTATTATTATTATTATTATTATTATTATTATTATTATTATTATTATTATTATTATTATTATTATTATTATTATTATTATTATTATTATTATTATTATTATTATTATTATTATTATTATTATTATTATTATTATTATTATTATTATTATTATTATTATTATTATTATTATTATTATTATTATTATTATTATTATTATTATTATTATTATTATTATTATTATTATTATTATTATTATTATTATTATTATTATTATTATTATTATTATTATTATTATTATTACTATTATTATTATTATTATTATTATTATTATTGTTGCGCCAAGCTTTTTTGTTGGCTCTTAGCCGAATAATAAAAATCGAATTATTTTTATTTTACTAAGTATTAAAGATTTAGTGTTTTACTTTATTGACTGTCGATTTACAAGTGAAGATTAAGAATTAGAAAACATATGTCATAGGCTCGGCATGAACAATTTTAGCTTTTAACACAGTAAGCGTTATAATAATTTACAACAACAAATGAGCATTATTCGTATAAGAGATTCTAAAACTAACCAATTTCGAAAGACAGACTCATGATCATTTGAGCGACTTACGTTGATATGCATATGTATGTATGTTTGTAATTAATTTAGATACGATGATTGTGCATGCCAGAGGCGTGATGATTTGTTCTCTAAACATCCTCACCCCGTTGGAAGGTTTACGCTTTCAACACCACCATTTTCATTGGGCATAATGCAAAGTCTTCCAGTTGCGCGTTTGACTGTGCCACTACTGGTTTTCACAACTGCTACCCGGACCACTCCATCATCACCGCTGATTGTTTCTAATACCCTGCCCATTTGCCATTTTAGTGGTGGAAGATTTTCGTCAGTTAATAAAACCATTGTTCCGACCTTTAAATTATCTTGAGATAAGCACCATTTGTTTCGCTGCTGTAACAGGGTAACATACTCGGTGCTCCACTTTCTCCAGAAATGTTGCTGCATACAGCAAATCCGCTGCCAACGTCCCAGACGATTTATGTCTAATTGAGTCACATCAGGCTCGACGATGGATGTAAAAGGAGCCCCAACCAAGAAGTGGGCTGGTGTCAGTACCTCCAGGTCATTAACATTCTCTGTGAGAGGGCATAAAGGGCGTGAATTAATAATAGCTGATATTTGACAGACTAGTGTTCGTAATTCCTCAAAATTCAAAGTTGAAAGACCAACTACTCGATAAAAATGATATTTTGCCAACTTAACTGAAGCTTCCCAGAGTCCTCCGAAATGAGGCGATCTAGGCGGAATACATTTCCAATCGATGTAATCTTCGAGGCATTGCTTTTTCACTGCATCCTGGTGCGTATTGCTTGAAAACAATCTTCTGAGCTCAGCTAATTAATTTTTAGCTCCTACAAAATTCGTCGCGTTATCAGACCAAATACGCCTTGGCTTTCCACGCGTGCAAATAAAACGCGTTAATGCTGCTTAAAACGATGGGGTCGACAGATCCTTGACAAGTTCCATATGAACCGCCTTGGTTGAGAAACATATAAATAGGCATATATAACACTTGATTGGCGGTCTATTTCGGACTTCTGATTGATAATAAAAAGGGCCGCAAAAATCGACTCCTGTTATGATAAAAGCTCTGTTTTCCTGAACGCGTTCCGCTGGTAGATCGCCCATAATATGTTCCGCTACTCGAGGTCGAGTATGAAAACATCGAACGCACTTGCTGACAATCCGGTTAACCGTTTTGCGACCACCAATGGGCCAATATTGAAGCCGTAAAGAAGCCAAAAGAGACTGTGGGCCAGCGTGCATAAATTTTTTATGATAAAAATCAACTAATGATTTTGTAAGCGGATGCTCCTTTGGTAAAATAATTGGATGACGAGCATCAAAATCCAGTAACGAATGCTTTAACCGCCCGCCAACGCGTAACAAGCCAAATGAGTCCAAAAACGGTGATAGAGAACAAAGTTTGCTTGAAGATGACACCTGCTGGTTTTTTCCAAGAGCTTTGAATTCTTCAAAAAATGATGCTCGCTGCACCATTCGAATTAGTTAATTTGTACCAAGCTTGATATCTACTGCGGTAAGCATGCCAAATCGCGATGTTCCTCTTTTACCGAACTTATAGATGTATGCATAAATGCGCTGCATTTTCCCAAAAGAATTTATAAACTTGCAATCTAATGACAAATCCTTAGAATTCGAACTAACAATCAGAACCCTTTTTCGACGTTCTGGCAAATCATGAACCAGGCCGGGAAATGCTGGCCAACCATCACAAGAGCCTTGTAAGAAAACCGGACCATGTTTCCAGAGTTTCGAGTCAATCAGATTTCGTGGTGAAGAACCCCTTGACAAAATATCTGCTGGGTTTTGTAATGTTGGAACATAATGCCAATTCATGTCAGCAGTTAGCTGTTGAATGTTGCTAACTCGGTTAGTTACAAAAATATTAAAATTTGACTGTTCCTCTCTCAGCCATGACAAAACAACCATTGAGTCAGTCCAACAATGAAAATCGCAATTAAATATTCCTAGTTTTGTGATCACACTAACAAGCTCTGCCAACAGCAAAGCAGCAGACAATTCTAATTTCGGAATAGTAAGTGTTTTCAGTGGAGCAACCCTAGACTTGGAGCACAGTAAATTCGTACTTCTGTTTCCCTTATACTCTGATCTCACATATATGCAAGCTCCATATGCTACTGAACTCGCATCGTAAAAGGCATGCACCTCTAATTTGGAAAATGGAAAAAGCACAAGACGAGGAAAGCTAGGCTTGCCAACATCAGTGAGTTCAGACAGCAGTTCTGTCCATGCCGAATGCAAAACTTGGGGAAGACTCTCATCCCATTCAAACTTGTTTTTCCATAAAATCTGAAGAAATATCTTTGCCTTAGTAATCACAGGTCCTATTAAACCTAACGGATCGTAAAACCGAGCTATAGTTGATAAAACAGATCGCTTAGTGACTCTGGCTACTGGAGGAGATGAAAAAGAGAATAAAAACTTGTCACTGTGAGGATTCCAAATAAGGCCCAGGATCTTAGTGACATCAGTGCCGTCACCAAATCTAAGAAATGTTTCTTTATCCTTTTCTGAAACTCCATGTAATAGCTGAGCACTATTCGAACACCATTTCCTTATTTTAAAATTTCCTCGACTTAACAGCTCAGTTGTTTGTTGCATGATTTCGCGAGCCTTCTCCTCTGAATTCTCTCCAGTTATCATGCCATCCACGTAAAAATCTCTGCAGACGATTTCCGCAGCAAGTGGGTACTCCATTTTTTCATCTTGAGCTAATTGCTGCATAGCGCGGATCGCTAAGAATGATGCTGGCTTTGTTCCGTAGGTCACTGTATCTAATTTGAACATCTTTAGATTTTCGTGTGGATTATCTCTCCATAATATGCACTGCAAGTAGTTATCTGGTTGATGAACTCTCACACATCGATACATCTTGCAAATGTCTCCAGTGAGTGCGATTTTAAACGAGCGAAAGCGTAATAAAATATCAAAAAGTTTTGGTTGAATGCAAGGGCCTGCC
>OY986435.1:139979239-139981739 GCA_963920525.1 Dichetophora obliterata
TTATTATTATTATTATTATTATTATTATTATTATTATTATTATTATTATTATTATTATTATTATTATTATTATTATTATTATTATTATTATTATTATTATTATTATTATTATTATTATTATTATTATTATTATTATTATTATTATTATTATTCTTATTATTATTATTATTATTATTATTATTATTATTATTATTATTATTATTATTATTATTATTATTATTATTATTATTATTATTATTATTATTATTATTATTATTATTATATTATTATTATTATTATTATTATTATTATTATTATTATTATTATTATTATTATTATTATTATTATTATTATTATTATTATTATTATTATTATTAATTATTATTATTATTATTATTATTATTATTATTATTATTATTATTATTATTATTATTATTATTATTATTATTATTATTATTATTATTATTATTATTATTATTATTATTATTATTATTATTATTATTATTATTATTATTATTATTATTATTATATTATTATTATTATTATTATTATTATTATTATTATTATTATTATTATTATTATTATTATTATTATTATTATTATTATTATTATTATTATTATTATTATTATTATTATTATTATTATTATTATTATTATTATTATTATTATTATTATATATTATTATTATTATTATTATTATTATTATTATTATTATTATTATTATTATTATTATTATTATTATTATTATTATTATTATTATTATTATTATTATTATTATTATTATTATATTATTATTATTATTATTATTATTATTATTATTATTATTATTATTATTATTATTATTATTATTATTATTATTATTATTATTATTATTATTATTATTATTATTATTATTATTATTATTATTATTATTATTATTATTATTATTATTATTATATTATTATTATTATTATTATTATTATTATTATTATATTATTATTATTATTATTATTATTATTATTATTATTATTATTATTATTATTATTATTATTATTATTATTATTATTATTATTATTATTATTATTATTATTATTATTATTATTATTATTATTATTATTATTATTATTATTATTATTATTATTATTATTATTATTATTATTATTATTATTATTATTATTATTATTATTATTATTATTATTATTATTATTATTATTATTATTATTATTATTATTATTATTATTATTATTATTATTATTATTATTATTATTATTATTATTATTATTATTATTATTATTATTATTATTATTATTATTATTATTATTATTATTATTATTATTATTATTATTATTATTATTATTATTATTATTATTATTATTATTATTATTATTATTATTATTATTATTATTATTTATTATTATTATTATTATTATTATTATTATTATTATTATTATTATTATTATTATTATTATTATTATTATTATTATTATTATTATTATTATTATTATTATTATTATTATTATTATTATTATATTATTATTATTATTATTATTATTATTATTATTATTATTATTATTATTATTATTATTATTATTATTATTATTATTATTATTATTATTATTATTATTATTATTATTATTATTATTATTATTATTATTATTATTATTATTATTATTATTATATTATTATTATTATTATTATTATTATTATTATTATTATTATTATTATTATTATTATTATTATTATTATTATTATTATTATTATTATTATTATTATTATTATTATTATTATTATTATTATTATTATTATTATTATTATTATTATTATTATTATTATTATTATTATTATTATTATTATTATTATTATTATTATTATTATTATTATTATTATTATTATTATTATTATTATTATTATTATTATTATTATTATTATTATTATTATTATTATTATTATTATTATTATTATTATTATTATTATTATATTATTATTATTATTATTATTATTATTATTATTATTATTATATTATTATTATTATTATTATTATTATTATTATTATTATTATTATTATTATTATTATTATTATTATTATTATTATTATTATTATTATTATTATTATTATTATTATTATTATTATTATTATTATTATTATATTATTATTATTATTATTATTATTATTATTATTATTATTATTATTATTATTATTATTATTATTATTATTATTATTATTATTATTATTATTATTATTATTATTATTATTATTATTATTATTATTATTATTATTATTATTATTATTATTATTATTTATTATTATTATTATTATTATTATTATTATTATTATTATTATTATTATTATTATTATTATTATTATTATTATTATTATTATTATTATTATTATTATTATTATTATTATTATTATTATTATTATTATTATTATTATTATTATTATTATTATTATTATTATTATTATTATTATTATTATTATTATTATTATTATTATTATTATTATTATTATTATTATTATTATATTATTATTATTATTATTATT
>OY986435.1:139984239-140206739 GCA_963920525.1 Dichetophora obliterata
TTATTATTATTATTATTATTATTATTATTATTATTATTATTATTATTATTATTATTATTATTATTATTATTATTATTATTATTATTATTATTATTATTATTATTATTATTATTATTATTATTATTATTATTATTATTATTATTATTATTATTATTATTATTATTATTATTATTATTATTATTATTATTATTATTATTATTATTATTATTATTATTATTATTATTATTATTATTATTATTATTATTATTATTATTATTATTATTATTATTATTATTATTATTATTATTATTATTATTATTATTATTTTTATTATTATTATTATTATTATTATTATTATTATTATTATTATTATTATTATTATTATTATTATTATTATTATTATTATTATTATTATTATTATTATTATTATTATTATTATTATTATTATTATTAATTATTATTATAATTAAGTACAATAAGACTTAGTCTTTTATAGTACATCAATGAACATAATATAACAATATAGCAATATGAAAAAACTTTAATTAAAAATGAAAAAATTACAATAAAAATTACATTACAATAATAAAATATTTAAATAAATAAAAACTATAATATTTTTTTTAAGTCAAATCAAATTAAATGAAAGCTGAGTTAAATTATCAATTAAAAATTTAAAAACTAAATTGTAAGAATAGGTGGGGTAAGGGAAACAAATAGTAGAATAGAAAATCAGAATAGAATATAATTTATAAATAGGAAAGAAAAGAAGAAAAAAAGAGAGATTAAGAGATTTAATTCAAGGAACGAAATATTTGAAAATTGCTGGTTTGAAGTCGTTGCTCGAAGCTATTTGCTTAATATTAATTGGCACGGAGTTCCAAATTCTAATTATGCTAATAAAAAAGTACCTACTTGTATTAAGATAATTATGCCAATTAAGATAATAAGGGACAATAAAATTTTTATATCTTACGGACTGAAAAAAATTAAGTTTATCATTAACATATTCTGGATTAAGATTATACATATATTAAGATTTATGTATATTAGTCGATGCAAGAAAATGAGGTTACGAATTTTAAGATCGTCTAATAAATCACATCCCAATATATTTTTACTTTTCGCAGAAATGTGATCATACCGATGTACACCGTAGACATATCTTGCTGCGCTGTTAAACGCTACTACAAGTTTGTGTAGTGACTGTGAGTCAAGTTGACAAAAAACAGTTTCAGAAAAAGATATAAGTGGCATTATAAGTTGCACAACAAGTCTGCGGTGAGTTTCAATTGAGGTATAGGCAAAGGAGAGTCGTAAATTTCTAAGAGTTCAATATATTTTTCCAACAGTACTATTTATATGGTCAGTAAAAGTTAGATTAGAGTTCATTATAAAACCCAGATTTTTAGTCTTTCCAACAGTTTCTTATTGGTCAAAACTAATAAATAATGGCGGAATGTCTACAAATCTGGAGCAATTTCTGGATACTGCCATTACTTTAAATTTTAAAGGGTTTATTACCAGCGAGTTAGCAACAGCCCAATTATTAATAGATAATAAGTCTGAGTTAAGTCTGAAGCTTAAATCTTCTAAGAGGCCAACAGGACGAGACAGGTACAGCTGAATGTCATCAGCATATGCATGAATAGAAGCATATTACTTACTTCAAAAATGTCATTTAGAAAGATTGAAAATAAAAGAGGACCTAAGATGGATCCCTGTGGAAAACCAGTTTTAATGTTTTTGAAAGATGAAAAATTATTTCCTACTTAAACTGTTTGTGTTCTTCCGTTTAAATAATGTCTTATTAGACTAGTTGCATTATGACTAAAATAAAAGAATATAGCTAGTTTCTGACAAAGCAAAGTATGATTTACAGTATCAAAGGCTTTCGAAAAATCAATAAGACACAGCAGTGTTATTAAATTTTGGTCATACGCTATCCTGATATCGTCAGTAATTTTTAATATCGCTGTCGAACAGCTATGTTCAGATTGAAAACCTGACTGAAAAGGCGATAGCAGTTTGTTTTCATTTAAAAATTGAGAAATTTGGTCCGCCATGATCTTTTCGAGCACCTTTCCTAATGCAGGCAGTATGCTTATTGGTCTGTAGTCTTTATAGTCAGATGCGTTAGCAGTTTTAGGTATCGGAGTCAATGTGGCAGTTTTTCACATGTTGGATTACTGCGAACTAGATAAACTACAATTAATAATGTGGGTCAAAGTTCCAATTATAAAAGGAAGAACAATTTTAATAAATTTAATTGGCATCCCAACAACTCCAACAGCGTTGGATTTTATTTACATTATACATTTCGTAACAAATTTTACGTCGACAAGAGTGAATACAAACGAAGGAAAAATAAAATTCCTTTGTATTAAAGATAAGTTTTCGTAGCTGGTACTTGCACTTGGGGTGCTCAAGAAAAAAGCATTGAGAAGATCAGGATCTAAATTACATTCATCTGATTGCTTTTCAAATACTCTCAGACTTTTAATATTCTTCCACAGCTGTTTCGAGTCCAAATTAGGATTTAGTTTTGAATTATAGAAATAAGTCTTTTCCTGTTTTATTATTGCTGATGCATTGTTACGAGATATTCTATTATTTTCCCATTTTAGGCTAGAGCGATTAATTTTCCATTTAGAATGTAGTCTATTTCTTAGCTTTATAGCACCTAAAACACGATTTTGTTACTCAGTTCTCAGGTCAGTTGTTACTAGAAACATTCACAGTACGTAAAAGAACATTTTGATCAAAAACAACATTCAATTTATCCTTAAAAAAATTTAGCTTCTCATCCACTGAGTCATACATGAAACAATAATTAAAACTTACATAAGACAAATTATCACAAAGATTATTTATATTTAGAGATTTAAAGTCACGGAATGTAAAACAGGACAGAGCAGTGCGATTAAAGTTAACATTAATGGAACAGAAAATTAAGTCATGGTCTGAAAGAAATGTCATTTGATCGAATTTTAACACTACAGATATATCAGAAGCTAAACAGACATCAAGTAAGCTGGGTTCAGAATCGTTCGTATATCGAGTTGGAATATAATGGTTAGCTAACTCCAAGCCACAAGTTGTGGAATCGTAATAAAAATTTTCTGTCAAAGCATCATTGTTTAACAAATTAATGTTGAAATCACCACACACAAATAAAAAATTATAATTAGTAACCCTATTAAGTAGGTCATTAAATAAATTTTAGGTGATCTTCCCTATGTCATTTTTAGTAGTCAGTTGTTGTCAATAAAATAGAAAATGACAACATGTTGACATTTTTTTCCTCGTTTGCAATCTTGGAAAATTAAAAACAAATAAATTATTAAATGTAGCTATGCAGAAAATGTTCTAGAGTTTTATTAAGGTGATATTTCAGGTGATAAAATTTGGTGTCGTCATAAAAATGACTTAGTGAAAACCAAGCATTAGAGTATAATAAGTGTTACTGTAAGGCTTTAATTTTAAGTCTAACTTAAAATAAAGATTCCGAATCAAAGCAATATTTTTGTTACGATTCTTCTGTTTGAACAATGGCATCTGGTAATTTTAACTTTAATGCTTCCATACACCCAAATTATATGTGGTCTTTAAAAAAAGCGCATTACACGTATTCCTATAATTCCGTTACCTGAGTTTAACTTGTTTCCAAGATATAGCACCCAATATAATTAAGGTGTAAGGGAAGTGCAACTCCTACTTACCCAAAATTTGTGAAAATATGTTTATCTTTTTTAAACCCAAGACAACAATCATAAAAGTCTACAAGATAATTTTTCTCATTTACCTTGTACTAAACGATCCATTGCGCGCCCTTTGGTGACTTTTTTAGGCAAAAATAAACATCAGAATGAATGAAAAGAAATCAAAAAAATGAATGCATAGAACAAAGAAAAGCACAGTGACAGTTCAAGCAAAGGCGGGACAAAATGCTTTTTATCTCAAGTACCACAACCTTATAAATGAACCTTGCTCATACTCAAAAACCCCCAAATTCATTTACTAGAGAAAAAATTATAGAAAATGTCCAATAAATTATATGAAATTTATAAGTAGCTAAAACATTCAAGTATCAAAATCATTAAACGAAAATTTGGGGAAGCCAAATTAACAGTACCCATATGGTCCCGAGGAGTTTTCTTCATAGAATTTAACGAAGAATACGAAAATGAGTGAAGCAAGGAAGAAAATTTTTGTGTCGAACAAATTAATCCTCCTTCCTAATAAACATGCTCAATTTAAATTTATTTTTTTTTTAATTTTAATTTATGTAGAAACAATGCCTATTTAAAAAAAATAAAAAAAAGTACTTTGCATGATTTGACAACTAAAGACAATCTTACTAAATCATAAACTCCAATACAGCAAGTCCAAATTTGGAGCCTTATGTTCTCTAAAGAATTACACGAGCTTAAAAACAATTGTTGGCATTTTAGGTACCCGTTTTGTTTTCAAGCTCAGCAGTATTTATGGGAACATTTTTAAAGGTTCGATTTTCTTTCATTCTAACTGATAATTGAATAACAGCTGTGAATAACGTTTTAGGCGACAAAAAGAAAATTGTTCACAATACATAGAAAGCCTGTTAAAGGTAGCAGATATTTTTTAGATACTTTTTCTAATACATTATGGAAATACTTAGGTAAATAAACTATTTTAGTAAAATAAACAGTTATTAATGATAATATTTGGTTAGTAAATCATGTATTATCTATGTTTAAAATGGAAAAATGTTATTCGCGCAATCAAAACATACCTATATAAAAAGACTTGTTTGATTGCATCCTTTTCTTTAAATAAAATTTTCGAAATAGAATAGCACACTGGAAAATATTGGGCTCTCGTTCACTGAAATTATTATTGCTGGTGATTTTAATCATAATCTGCTCGTAGAAAATAATCTAGTCCAAGATATGAATAGCTTAGGAATTCTACCTGCAAACTCAACAATGCCTACTCACTACACAAAAACTTCAAATACTGTCATGGATTTATTCTTTGTCAACGTTAAAATTGTAATCCTTCTCTACGATCAGATATCCGTACCTAAGTTTTCAAAGCATGACCTAATTTTTCTAGCTTATGACTTTAGACTCACTGATACTGTTAACAAATTTAGTTACCGCGACTTCAAAAACATCGACTATGCTCGACTTGAAACTGCTATACTTAATATAAACTGGGAACAAATTTTTCATATTACCTCAGTTGATGATCAAGTTGAATTTTTTCAACTTTAATATACTTTATAATGAGTTTGTCCCCATAAAGCATAAAATAACCAATCATAAGAAATTACCATGGTTCAACAGAACAATTGAAAACTTGATACTAATCGATGGAAACGTTTCAAAACACCAGCATTAAATAAAGAGCTTATAATTCTACGCTCGAGAGTTGTTAAAGAGATAAAAGTTGCAAAAACTAATTACTATGGTTATAAGTTTAGCTCTGTGGCAAACAGTAAGCAGAAGTGTCGTGAGATACGAAATATTGGTCTGAGTCAAAAAAATGTCGGTTTCAGTGATTATGTGGACGTTGAATATTTAAATAAAAAATTTGTTGATATACCTATGGCTTTGGTAAGTCATAACGTTTAACATCAGAATGACATCAACATTTCTTTAAGCGTCGATTCAAGCTTCAGTTTTTCTTGTGCATGTCAGGCTGATGTACAAAGAAGTATCTTATCCATCAAATTGAACGCAATGGGGTATGATAAAATCAATCCAATTTTTTTAAAAATGTTGCTTTCAAGTGTACGTCCTTATGTAACTCACATCCTCAACACTGTGCTCACAAAGTCAATTTACCCAAAAGAATGGAAGAAAGCTAAAATCATTCCTGTACCTAAATCTCATAATGAGCACCACCCAATAGCAATTCTGTCAATTTTATCCAAAGCGTTAGAACTGTTAATAAGTCAACAAGTCAACTTTCACTTGCACAGAAATGATTTAATAACTTATAGACAATCAGGCTTTAGAGTCAACCATAGTTGCATTACTGTCCTCATTGATGTATCTGAATACTTGCGTACTGGTTTAGATGTTAATGAAATCGGGTTCTTAGTTCTCTTGGATCACTCAAAATCTTTCGACACAATCGACCACGATATTTTAGAGACCAAGCTTCTTAAAATGTTCAATTTTACTTTATCTGCTGTTAATCTTATTGCATCTTATCTCTCAGAAAGAACTCAAGCCGTTTTTGCCAATAATGTCTCATCATCTTTTCTTCCCATTAAAAGGGGTGTTCCTCAAGGATCTGTTTTGAGTCCTCTGTTTTTCTCCTTATATATCAATGATCTACCAAGTGTTTTAGATAATTGCAAAATTCGTGTGTATGCTGATGACGTTCAGTTATATGTTAAATGTAAACGGGAGCACATCTACGAATGTATAGCTCGTTTGAATAATATTCTTGTAAAAATCAGCGATTGGGCACTCAAAAATGGTTTAAGCCTCAATCCTAAAAAGTCTAAATGTCTAGTGATTGCAAAGAAAGTTATTGACATTCCTACTGCCACTTCTACACTAACTACTATATTTCTACTACACTAAATGGCGACAATATAGAATATGTTGACTCTGCGAAAAATTTGGGGGTTATCTTCGATAGAACACTGACTTGGAACAATCATATTAGTAGCACTGTCGGGAAGGTCTACAGCTTCGTGTACTATGGACGACACAGTACTTTACACCTGTTCATATACGAATACTAATTGCTAAAGCATATCTCATACCAACAATGCTATATGGCAGCGAAATTTTTGCTAACTGTGATAGTCTCAGTAAAAATAAATTAAAAGTTCTTTATAATAATATTGCTCGTTATGTGATTGGACTGAAAAGAAGAGACCATGTTTCCCAGTATGCTAAAAGAATCCATGGCTTAACCTTCGATAACTTTCTGAACTATCGTACGCTTTTATTGTTGCATAAGATTATATGTACTTCAGAACCCAGTTATTTCCTTTCGAGATTAAACTTTTCCAGATCCAGTCGAACTAATATTATTAATTGCTTGCGTGTTTCTTGTTTAACGTCCGAAAGGCAATTTTTTGTACACTCTGTTCATCTTTGGAACGCACTTTCTAATGAACTAAGATCGTGTAATAACGCTGTGCAATTCTAATTCAAACTAGTTTGACTCTATTCTTCGCTGTAATAGTTCAAAAAGTTAAATTTTTAAATAATTTAAAAATATATAATATAGTTTAAGATTAGTTTTGAATGTTATATACAATTCTTTTTAAATCTCAGTTTGTAACTAGCTTGTTTATATTACATTTGATTTTATTTCCTTCTAATAATTCTTAAACTTAATTATAATATGTTAGGTATGTAATTTAAGCTCTATTTTGCTGGATGTTTATACTCTTATGCTACCGGTACTATTATTAAGGTATTAAACTTTGTTGTGCCGGCTTACGAAATAAGATGAAATGAAATGAAATGAATTAAAAAAAATTTATTTATTAAAAAAAGCCCTAAAGAAAACAAAAACTCATTTCAATAACTTAAAATAAAATATTTTTAAACCTTCAACAAAATATATATATGTTTGGTTTTAAACACAAACTTTATATAATAATACTAGCACATACCCGCTGCTTCGCCTGCGATAAAAATATTAAATACTATGTAAAAATTTTAAATCTTAAAATGAAAGTATTAAGTTGTATTAACACAAATTCAAAATATAAAAATTATTGTGTTTGTTTTGTTTAATTATGAAGAAATGGTATATATATTAAGAAATAACTTTATTTACTTTGAATAACTTATTTTAACAGTAATTGTTATGATGACATAAATTAACCTGGCTTTCTTTTTTTTTACTTTTGAAAAAGTCCTGCATAATAGCGTTATAAAAAAATTTGGGTTAAAAATTTTTAAAATTTGTAATCAAAAATGTAATTTTTTACATATATTCTGAAAAGAAATATATTCTTCTTAAATTGTTGTAGTTAATCGGCCTTCTTCAGTTATAAATTGTTGTTATTGTATTTGGCTTCGGCCAAACAACAATTCTATTTAAATTAAAAAAAAAACCGTTATAATGACATGAAACTTTTGGCGATATCTCAAAAACTATAGACTTTCTCAATGCATAACAATGCATTTTTGTATGATAATAAAATTTACGGTAATTTTCTTTTCTTTTCGGAAATGTTTTGTACGGATATTAGGTATATGTTAAAAAAACCTGTTATTATGACATTAAAATTCTTGCGATATCGAAAAACTATAGATTTCCTCAGTATAACTCATAAGCCTCAGAATGAGAAAAAAACGATTGAAATTTCATGTTTTGACTTTGCAAGCAAACATTTCCGCCATTTTCAAATCGATTTTCATCCAATTTTCTTTGTTTGATGAATTTTTTGTGATCGTTTTCTGAATTCGTAAAAGTGTAAATTGACCTTTGAACAAAACTCATCCTAGACGTTTCCGTTTGAAACATCAATGCATGACGATCAGAATTTTCTGATATTTACAACATTCTTATTGATGTATAGTATTGCCCGGCAGAAGTTGTCCTTCCGCAGACCACCTTACTGCGAAATACGAATTTTCATGCTTATCGGAAAAATAAAATCTATATATTCGCCATTTTTAGTACAGTTGCCGAAAGTAGCCGTATGAACAAAATTATCAAATTTTAGTCTAATACAACCAAAACCGTTCGAAGTATAACATTTTTGACTAATTCTGGGCGGTAATGGGGGTGTGGCAAAATGTTTTTACTTAAACAATCTCATACTCGAAACAATAGAGTGCCAGAATTTCAGCTCAATTGAGCTTATACTTAAGGCGCTTTGCTTTACTCCAAGCTTATCCCCCGAAAAGTGGACTTAACTAAAGTAGGTCATGCCCATTTTTAGCAAAAGTAAAAGCTAGCGAAAAAAGTTAGCGAAAGTAAAAAGATTACCAAATTCTAGTCTCATACGACCAAAATCGTCTGAAATATAGCATTTTTTGCAAAAAGTGGGCTTGAAAAGTAGACGTGGCAAATCTAACATAGCATATTACGATAAAGTTGGAATAACAAATCGTTTGACACCAATATCGTGTTAATCGGTTCAGTGGTTCTTGCGTGATTGTCAAACATCCGTGCAGTCTCACAACGCTTTTATATATTCGTATAGATAGACTAACACAATCTCAAGTGGAGAAAAGCTGGCTGGCAAGGCTGCAAAACATAATTAATGCAGATAACTAAATTCTGGCAACTCCCCTTAAAACATTAACAAAGAAAATTAATAAACACTGTATGGAAGCAAGAATCTCCCTGAAAGTACAGCTGGATTCACTGATCACCTTCAGCATGTTTTGAAAGTTTTTGTTCAGAAACATTTCTGCACGCTCTCAACTTGATTAGCATTATTTTAAATCACACAAAAACATGCTGAAGGTTATCAGTTAACTACGCTTAACTACGCAGCATGGCTGTCGTGTTACATTGAGAGAAGCTCTCTCGACAAAGAGAGAAGAGTTTTGTTTGCTGTTATATTGTGCTGCTGGTTAAATGTAGGCATCAAATAAAATGCGTGATTTTGCAATAATTAAAGAATACATTTTTCGAAAAACTTGGTAAGCTATAACATTCTATATTATCATAGGAATCGAATAAAAAAAGAATTACCAAAATCGGTTCAGCGGTTACAGAGCTTATTCTGGATGAATTTTCGTGAGTCTCCTTTTATATAATAGTATTGATGAAGTGAAGTGAAGAGAAGTGAAAATTTTTCGAGAGAAATTTTTGCGAAAGAGTCAGAGAAAAAGAGAAAGAGAGAGAGCAACTCAAAATAAATACAATGTAAATGTTCATAAAAAATTTTCTTCTTCTATATATATAAAATAGGATGTGTGTATATATGTAACGTATGGACTCCAAAACAGCTGGGCCGATTTTGATGAAATTTTCAGGTAATGTTCATCTTGGTACGGTGGGTAACATAGGCTATATTTGGACCCGATAGGTGGCGCTAGGGTGGACTTATACCGAAAATTTGAATTTATGGACCAATTTAACTGAAATTCAGAATGTATGTTTGTTTGATCATAAGAAAATAATTTGTGTATAGATGGACACGGTAGGTGGCGCTGGGGTGGACTTATTTCGAAAATTCGATGGCGTGAAAAATATATAAATACTTTTAATTTTATTTTATAACGAGGGGAGTAGCGAAGCACACCAGGTTCAGCTAGTATTTTATAATTGCACTGTCATTGGTTGGTGCTTCAATTGATAGTACTGATTTTACTAGTGTGATATGATATTTTCGACGTGAAAAATTGCATCTATAGTGGGGATCTATCAACATATTTAAAAAATATAGAAAAACATGTCTTTTATAGTTCATACAAAAAAATCTATGGCTCCTAGTGGGATCAAAGCTGTGGACTTTTGACAAAACATCTTAAGTCTATCTAAAATTCATAGACAAGGCCCTTTAAGTTGATATGAAATTCATATAGACTTAAGCTGTTTTTTCTATGAAATTCAGATAAACTTACGTTGTTTAGTCAAAAGTCTACAGAAATGTATGAGCTCCTCCTATTAATTTTTGCTCCTTAGCTTTTCTATTGAACACACCTACACTCTATCTGCCACCCTTCTGGAAGTCCCCATACAAAAACTATAAAAATAAAGAAAAAAGGTCTCTTATAGTAATTAAAGTAATATCAAAAAATATATGCCCTTTAATTTCTTCTGAACACACCTACACTCTATCTGCCACCCTTTGGGGACAGACCATACAAAAATATATAAAAAAATTATATTATAGTTCACTTCAAAAAATCTATGACCCTTATGGGGGTCAAATGTAGGAGCTGATCCTAATTATTTTTCTCCCTTCAACATTTCTTCTAAACACCCCTACACTCTATTTGCCAGCCTTTTGGGGGTCTCTAAACAAAACACACAAAATGAAAAATATCTATTGCACAAAAACGGGACGAGATTGGAAATATTTTTCGTGAAATGACTGCAAAAATTTTATCCTCATTATATTGAAATATCCGACAACATAACTAAAATATTTCTTTCATGTGTTTATTATCCAATAGAATTGCAGTCCGCATCTTTTGTTTACGCAAATCTCTAATAGCGTAATAGACTACGAACATTTTGTTTTGTGCGGCGATTTAAAAATTAATCTCTTATCGAATGATGACCTCGTTACGAATTTCCTCGAAAGTCTATCTAAAGTTGGGCTTAATGTAGAAAACACTGGAACCAACTCGGTTTGCAAATAATACCTGTTCAAGTTTATTAGATATTTTCGATGTGTCTGACCCATCTATCGTTCTGCTTTTTGACCAAATTTCATTTTTATCAGATTATGACAACATTTTCTGCACTTTTAACATAAATCTAAAACCAGCGCCATCCGAGGCTGTAATACAGTATCGTGATTACAAAGCAATTGATTACTCTTCCTTGTTTAGTGACGTTTTTCAAATAAATTGGTCTGACTGTTGGTTTCTCAACTCAGTTGACGAAAAACTATGTTTTTTTATAAATAATATCAGCAACTTATTTAACGCTCATGTTCCTGTGCGAAACCTTCGTGTGGTCAACAACACTTGTCCCTGGTTTACGTATTATGTAAAACTGGCCTTAAAAAGACGAAATAGAGCTTATAGCAAATGGAAGCGTAACCCCACTGCTGTAAACTGGGAGCTACATAAAAAACTGAGAAATGAAGCTACGAATGCTGTTCGGCTGTCAAAACATAAGAACTTCATGTCCAAAATAAATTCATTACTACCCCCGAAGCAGCTATGGTACAAACTAAGGAGCTTAGTTGTACAGGGTTGCCAATATTCGAAGCGCCCATTTTATTTTTAAATAAATCAAAGAAACCACAATTTTTTGTCTGTTCGTCATAAATATCATTTAATTGGGTTCAAGTAGATTTGCTTACATTATTTCTTGAATATGATATCTCGTAAATGGTCGCCATTGGCCTCTACGACATATTGTGTCCGTTTTGCAGCATTTTCCATGGTTTTATTCAACATTTCGATGGGAATGGCGGTTATTTCTTGACGGATGTTGGTTTTCAGCTCTTCTAGGGTCTTTGGCTTGTTGACGTAAACCTTTGATTTCAAATAACCCCACAAAAAGAAGTCTGGAGGCGTTAAATCTGGCGGCCAATCAAAATCACCATTTTTTGACATCAAACGGCCAGGGAACAATTGCTTCAAAAAATCGATTGTAGTGTGGCTTGTGTGTAGTGGCGCGCCGTCTTGTTGAAACCAGTAGTGCCTGATACGCTTTCGACGAACGATTGGCATGAAAAAATTGTTTATCATATCGCGATAACGTTCCTGATTGACAGTAACTCTGTGGCCATTATCATCTTCGAAAAAGAACGGCCCAATGAGCATTTTAGCACAAACGCCGCACCAAACAGTGACTTTTGAATCGTGAAGAGGTACCTCTTGAATCTCTTGTGGATTTTCAGTGGCATAAATACGGCAATTTTGTTTGTTTACCGTTCCGTTCAACTGAAAATGAGCTTCATCGCTCATAATTTTATGCCAAAATTGCTCTTACTATTGACTTGTTTTGTTGAATGTAAATTTCAACAATTTTAGAGCGTTCGCGTGGCGTGTACTGTTCCATTGTAAACATTTGCTTGGAATGACGCTTCAAACGCGGTATGTCATTAGTCGATTTGGCATCACTGCGGAAAGTTACAGTGTTGCCAGATGGGCGCTTCGAATATTGGCAACCCTGTATATAAAATAGAATATGAAGCATGCCGTATTGACCCTAATCTACTAAATGACTTTTTCGTTGCTAGTTCTATAAATGATTCTTCATCCATGTCTGAATATGACGAAATGTCTGTTCGAAATACATATATCAAATGAATTTCAATTTGATGCAATAAGTGAATTTGACGTTGCTCGTTGCAGTAAAAAGATTAAATCAAATGCTACTGGTGAGGATGGTATTTCTATAAAATTTCTTAAATGTTTACTGCCATATATACTCAGTCCAGTTACGCATATAATAAATCACTGCTTCGCAACTTCAAGATATCCTGAGGTTTGGAAAGTTGCAGCCATTATTCCTATAGCAAAAAAATCGAATGCTTGTGAACCAGCTGATTTCCGACCAATAAGTATACTATCCTCTATCTCTAAGACCAGTGAGACTCTAATGGCTGAACAAATTTTCCAGCACATAAGCACATTTGGGCTTATGTCCCATTTTCAGTACGGTTTTTGTCAAGGGCACAGCGGTTCAACTGCTATGGTAATAGTTCTGGATGACATAAGAGTGCCATCCATATGATATGGGTCAGTTAAGCTTGCGATATCTTTTAGATTTCTCTAAGGCATTTGACACTGTGAACTATACAATTCTGCTTAGAAAGCTAAAAAAACTTTGCATTTTCGGATACAGCATCTCGTTTTTTGGAAAGCTATTTGGGTGGTAGATCTCAAAGAGTCAAAGTGAGGAATAATTTTTCGTTATTTAAAAGAACCTTGAGTGAAGTTCTGTAAGGGTCAGTTCTTGGCCTAATTTTGTTTACTATGTTTATTAGTGATATTTTCAGTAAATGCAGTCATGTAATCATGCATGCCTATGCTGATGACCTACAATTGTATATGTCAAGGCCCATTGCACTTGTTGATGAGCTATGTGCAAAAGTAAACGAAAATCTAGATAAAGTAGCTGAATGGGTCAAAGAAAACATGCTTCAGTTAAACCCTCTTAAATCTTTTGTCCTGCTGATTTCTAAGACACCTTGTAGCATTATTAATATTTCTCCAATTTTTCTCAATAGCATTAAACTAAAATTTGTCAGTAAGGCCACTAATATTGGATATAGGATCAAGTTGTCCCTGTCTTGCGAAGATCACATTAATTCCTGCGTAAGCAAAATCAACTATGTCTTATGAAATCTTCTAATACTGCAGTATTTGTTGCGGTTGGAACTAAGAAGAAACTCGTCTTGCAGCTGATATTGCCAATTTTTACACATCCGGAAGTTGTTTTTAGCAAACTTGACTTGAGATCTTTGCACAAACTTTTAGTCCCTTTCAACAACGCAACGCGATATATCTACGGTCTCAAGAAGTTTGATCATATTTTATCCTTTTCTAATAAAATATAAGGTCGAAGTTTTTAGTTATAAGTTTTTAGAATCATACAGTCGCGTTTTCCTAGTTATCTACTTGAAAAGCTGCAATTCTGTCGATCAAGCAGAAGCATGAACGTCGTTATTCCGACGTACAATATTAAAAACTCCAGTAGATTGTTTTTCGTTAGCGCGATAAGGCTTTGGAATTCACTGCCTAATAATTTAAAAATTGTCTCAAATGTTAAGTACTTTAAGCATTTTATTTTCGAATACTTTTCTTAACTCTCTCTAATTGACTCTTCTGAATTTCTGTTCTCTTTAAAATTTTATATTTATCTCTTTTTACTTCTATTTTATAGTAATATAGTGTTTAAGTTTAAATTTACACTTGTCATATCCTTGTAATTTTTTCTCAATTTGCGATGTAATTCTTAATTATTTTTAATTTAATTTAATTTTTGTAATGTTTTTCTTTTTATTAATTTATTTAATGTTAAATTTAATCAATGTTTGGTTGTTATCTCCCCGTTCATGCGGCATGTAAAAGATTATTCTTAGATGTCTACATAATTGTTCTAATAAATTCAAAATACAATTACAAATATCAAATCGCCGCCTAAGAAGTTTCACTTCCAAAAAAGTCCAGTCCACTGCAAAGAAAGACGCCGCCTACAAAGCAACCTTGCAGTCGGTTGTAACGCGTAATCGCTGAGGAGCGATAGAGAGTGAAGAGGATGAAAAAAAGAGACGTATTTTGACACTGAGCAATAGCAGACGCGCATTTACAATAAGAAAGGCCTCTTTGTAAATGGAAGTTACCATTTGTGACCAAAGGAGCTTCCAGACAAGGTAATTAATTTTCGTGCAACTTTTCGATGCGATGTTTCTAATTGCGAAAGATAAAGTATTTACTATGATAAAGAAAATCATCCGATGTGCTGATCTGAGATGTAGTGACCAGGGTTCGGTCTTGAAAATAGGTAATAGGGGGTGTGGCAATTCCGTACTACGACTTGAACCTGCGCATGAATGCAAACAGCCAATTTGGAAAGTGTCATCGCGATCGAATGAACGGTGTAGAAATGCATTCAGGACACACAAACATACATTAATTTTTATATATTTGTCTATATCTATCTATATCTATACTATTATATAAAATTGAAGTCTATATTTAAAGTTATCACTTTACTTCAAAAGTTCTATGCCGATTTTTATGAAAAAAGTTTTAAAATATATACGCGCTACAGTTTTAGATAGGGGTGTTTTTCTTTCGAAATTTAAATAAGAATTATACTTAATTAAAGTGCTAAGTAATTTGAGAAATCATCCCAGCTGCCACGCATTGCTTATTCGTTGACTTTTGACGCGTTTGTGATTCGAGAGCAGTGCACGGACTTGAAAAAATTTTTAGTGGTAGATTGGATTCAAAAAGTGTGATAGATTGAAATAAAATGTGGCAGATTTGATATTTCATAAAGGAACTATATATAATAAATTTTTTCATAAATTTCCCAAATTTTATTAACAGTGTTGTAATTAAGATGTATCTGGTAAAATAGCTCCTCACGAATATAATTTATAATTATTATTACATCCTGAATATTACCGCAGTTTACCTAAAATTTGTTATTTTTTTTCGTGCATTCGGACTTTGCTAAAAAAAAAGTTCTTGTGAGAATAATACTCGAACTTAAAATATTTCTGCGAAATGGTCGATCGCTCCTCGAAAGTCTACAGGAACAAAAAGTTGCAAATTAAATAAGTTTACAAAAAAGGCCAACATCATCTCAAATATCGTATTTTTAAGGTAACAGTTAACAATTTTATTTGTTCGGACGTTACGAGTCAACCATTATTTCATTATCTTTAGCCAATGCCTTCCAGTTTTACGAAAACAAAAAGTTTACGAAAAATTGACGGAAAAGGGAAACTGTATTTATAAAAAAGTGCATTTAATTTTGTAAAATTTTGTTAGTATAAGCTTATTATATAAAACTTTTATTTTTTTAATATATTTACCTTCACACAATCTTGTTAATACACTATATCGTTAGGGCAGCTTTATAAGATTATATTATTTTTACGTCCTAAGATCTTAAATAAAATAAATAAATAAAAAAAGTAAAGTGCAAGCGATTTAATCATCATGGTAAAGTAATTTATGTATAAATTGATTAAATTAATATAATATCATAAAATAATACGTTTTTAATAAGTTTCAATTTTTTGGTCATGGTTGACTTTTTTGTGAATTTGTCTGTGTCTTTTATTAAAAAAAATATATTTATAACATAGTTTACAATAACAAAAGCAGTATATTTTCAATATAAAAAAAAGAAGATTATAAATTAACAAATTTTCAATCAATATTAAAAAAAAAATAAACAATATTGAACAAATCTACTTTAGAGGTAGAGCCTAATTTTATTTAAAATATTTATTTTATCCCCTTAATATTTATTTATTTATTTATTATTTGCCGTTCTTAGTGTTACAAGATATAATATCTCTTAACTAGCACTAATCATTAAGAAAACTATATATGGCAGTAAATATTTAATATACGAAACACTTATATTTAATATACAAAAACTTAAAACTACACACATATTCAATAATCGAGTTGTTAATTACTATATCAGGGAGACTATTATAGTTTATAGGTTTAGGCCCAATTACCATTTCGCTGGAGTTCTTGATTAAGGATATTATTTATTTGATTATTATTTATTTATTTATTTATTATTTGCAGTTCTTAGTGTAACAAGATATAATATCTCTTAACTAGAACTAATCATTAAGAAAAGGAAATATGGCAGCAAATGTTTAATATACGAAACACTTATATTTAATATACGAAAACTTAAAACTACACACACATTCAATAATCGAGTTGTTAATTACTATATCAGGAAGACTATTATAGTTTATAGGTTTAGGCCCAATTACCATTTCGCTGGAGTTCTTGATTAAGGTATCTCTTCCAGAAGATGTACATCATCCAACTCTTGAAATAACAGTTTTACTCCCCCACGAAAAAGAAGATAAAGTAACTGCTGATGCGCGTAATAAAAAAGTTTATAATTTTTAAAAAACGGACTATGTAAAACTTAATTCCTTACTTCATATTCATATTAGGACGTCGAATCTTCTGTACAGTTTTTCAATGATACTCTACAAAGGTGTTTCTTATTGTCCGTCCCAAAAAAAAGTGTTTCTCCAATCCTTTAAATCCACCCTGGCTAACAAATGATCTTAAGGCACTTAAAAATATAAAAATCGTTTATTTCAAACATATAAAATAAATGGTTCTAGTTTAGACTTTGCTTCTTATTCTTCTTGTCGTTATGGATATCAACTATTAAATAAACAATGCTATTCTGCTTATATAATTAACATAAAATCTCAATTTAAAGATGATTCAAAACTTTTCTATAGTTTTGTTAACTGAAAACGTAAAGCCTCCAGCTTTCCACCCCTTATGAAATTCAATCAGGAAGAATCATCTTGTGAAAATGTGATTTCTAACATGTTTGCAAACTTCTTTGCCTAGCTAACATATTTGCAAACGGCCCTGATAAAATTCCAAGCTGTATTTAAAAGCAATGTGCTACAAACCTGTGTACTCCTCTAGCAAACATTTTTAATATTTCCTTGCATAGTGGTTATTTTCCTATTATGTGGAAGGATTATTATATTATACCCCTTCATAAATCTGGCTCCAAGATAGATGTTTCTAACTATCGAGGAATTGCAAAATTAAGTGCAATCCCTAAGTTATTTGAGAAAATCAATTAACCCACTGATCAATTAACCCACTCCGTTTCTTCCACCATTTCTGTCTTTCAACATGGTTTTCTGAAGGGTAAGTCCATTACAACAAACCTCTTAGAGTTTACTACGCGTGTTATAAATGGTTTTACTTTGGGACTGCAGACTGATGTTATTTATACGGAATTTAGCAAAGCTTTCGACAGTGTTAATCATAATCTTCTTTTGAAAAAACTCCACCTTATTGGGTTTCCTGTCACATTATTAAATTGGATAAATTCGTATTGATCTAGACGTACTCAAAAGGTTTTATATAAGAATTCTTTTTCAAAAAGTATTTCGGTCACTTCTGGCGTTCCTCAGGGCAGTCATCTTTGACCGGTTTTGTTTTTACTATTCATTAATGATCTTCCTTCGGTAATAAAACACTGTAACGTCTTAATGTACGCTGACGACGTGAAACTTTTTCTTTGTTACAAATCACCCGAAGAACGACATCTTTTACAATCTGATCGAAATAGACTTGTGGTCTGGTGTAGCTTAAATATATTAAATCTCAATTTAAAAAAATGTAAGCAAATGACATTCTCGCGAAGATCTGCTAATAACATAAATTACACTATAAATAACACTAACTTAGAAATACTTTCCAGTTTTCTCGATCTTGGTGTTATTATGGATTCAAAACTTCGCTTCAATCTCCACGTTAATATGGTGATAAATAAGGCAAGAGGAGTCCTTGGTTTCATTAAAAGATGGTCTAAAGAATTTAGTGATCCCTTTACTACTAAATTATTATATACCTCTCTCGTAAGGCCAATTCTGGAATATACATCAGTTAAATGGAACCCACAATATAATGTCTACATCGACGCCATAGAATCCGTTCAAAAACAGTTTTTACTTTTTGCTTTACGTCATAGTCGTTGGAACCCCAATATTATGCTTCCATCGTATGAAATGCGCCTTAAAATTGTTTTAATACCTTCCCTAAGAAGCAGAAGAATGATGCTTAATGTCATGTTTCTGTATAAATTACTTCGTGGCGAGATTAATTCGGAATATCTCATCCCAGCTCTAAATTTTAACATCCCAAGGAGAGGAACTAGACATTTTCTGTTTTTCAAGTTGAGTCAGTGCAGTTCTAATTACACTCTTCATGAACCTTTACGATGTATGTGCAGTGATTTCAATGATAACTTCAACATGATTAATTTTTCTGATTCGGAGACGTCTTAAAACGAAAAATTATATTACATTTAAATAATTAAATCAATTTAACTTCATCCTATTATACCTAACGCAGTTTTATAACAATGTAATATTGGTAATTGAGATTGTTCTGTTTCTCCTTTTTGTCTCAATATTATGTTTTATTAAGTAAGCACCATCAAATATGAATCGTTTTTAAAACTTGCTTTTTAATTATTCAATATTTTAATTTTAAATCGAATTGTGATTTACGTGCTCACGTCGTTTCCTGATTTGAAATTAGACTGAACTCACACTTTCACCTGGATTGGTGTGCCAGAGTATATCTCTTTTCCACACAAGCTTATGCCTGCGTTGGCCCAAATGCATATCCAACTAATTGGGATTTTGATTTGGCGGATATGAGATTTATCTCATTTCCACGTAGGTCCTTGGGTTGGACAATGGCCGCAAACCAGTTAAAATGAGTTTAGTGTTTTGGATTGTTTTTGAAATCAGGATTGTTTTTCGGGTACCTTAAATTGATAATCACTATAATTTAATTTATGTTGCTTATTTATATAGAATAAAACTACCAATAGGGGGTATGTTTAGTACGTAGGTGCATTCTGTCTGTCCCGACTGATCCGGGCAGGATCTAGAATGTAAATCGTGCTACTAAGATCAGTTTTATCACATGAAACATAAAGCTGTATATCATCAGCGTACATATGTGTGAAACATTGATTCGGGATTGACGGAAAGTTATTTACGTAAATGGAAAACAAAAAGGGTCCCAGAACTGACCCCTGGCCTTTGCTAACTCGAATAAAGTCTGAGTGCAAATCACCAGAACAAACACATTGGAAACGATCATACAGATATGACCAAAGCAATTTTATTGCTGTTGGAGAAAAACCCTACCAATTTTTGATCTTATGGCAAAATATTAAATGATTAATAGAATTGAAAACTTTTGAACAATCTTAAAGAACCAGGAAAGTAGGTTTGTTTGCTTCAATATTTTGGCGAATAGTTTCAGACACATCTGTAATTGCTGTTGTACAGCTACGTTTTGGTCTAAATCCAGACTGTCCGTAAGTAGACGATTGGTGGTAAAATACCAATCGAACTTATTTGCTTGTAAACAAGGTTTTCGAATGCTTTTGAAAGAAAGGGTAAGATGGCTATAGGCTGAAATTCATCGTCTGATTTCGGATTTGGAATTATTTTGGCTAAATTCCACTTCTTTGGAAACACTGATTTAGTAAAGATTGTATTCAAAATATGTGTAATAACAGGTACAAGTTTAGGTAAAACCAATTTAAGGAACTTAGGAGTAATACCGTCAATGCCTGTCGAGTTGGATTTTACATAAATCAGACTAGAGAGCACATCACTTTCAGTAACACATATAAAACTAAAAATAGATGTTGAAGATATAGCACTATGAAGGGGGTTCTCACGGAAAAAAATACATGTTGTAAGCCTCCCGCGCAAACGCATTGTTAACAGCTAACAATCAACGTCCAAATATCAATGACATTCACAATAACAAGCTTTAAATATCTTATGATATTCACAATTAAGCTTTCTAGTGATGTGGTTATTGTAAGTATTTTATAGAGAACAAATTCATCAAAAAAATTTTATAATGGTGGAAATATTGGTAGATTTTAAGACTTCGGTGGAAAAAGTGGTAGATATTAAAATTTCGAAAAAATATGGTAGATCTACCACAATAGTGGTAAAGCCCGTGCCCTGTGCGAATAGAGAGCAACTCTCCATGGGATTTTTCAAACCTCCAACAAAACGCAACCACTTCCTATTTCAAACACCAATATTCCGTGAAAATCGGGAAAAGGGATATATTATGTGGATTTTTTTAAACCCCTAACAAAAAGCAAACACTTCTCATTTCTAACACTAAAATCGCGAGAAAATTGGGAAAAAGGATATTTTCCGTGGACGTTTTTAAGCCCCCCCCCCCTATCCACAAAAATCATTTCATTCCATGGAATGCCTTCTTAATGTTATCCTCAAAAACACCTACTAGATTCCTTTCATTTGAGGGCTCGGAGAAAACTTCCATTGAAAAAATTCTGGAAGCACTTCTAGAAAGCATTCCTCCCAATGACATGCATATGTTAAAAGAATGCCTTCTGGGTATGAAAGTGGAAGGGATGGAATTCAAGACTTTCCCTTCCTCTTTAGCTTCTTTTGGAAGCACTTTTTTTGCTGGGCAACAGTGACGTGCTAGTATAGATATAAAAATATGTCACGGTGTTTGTGATCGTACTCTTCCGAAACGGCTCGACCGATTTTCATGAAATTTTGTTGTATACTTGTTAGGTATTAGAATAGGCCATAAAGTATTCACAAAGTTTAAAGTTTCACCCTCCTACCCCCACCCACTATTTTGAAATCGAGATTTAAAATGATGGATATGTGTGTATTTCACGTACTCGTATAGACTCCAAAACCGCTGAACTGATCTTTATGAAATTTTTAGAGAAACTAAAATAAAATCTTTAAAGTGTTACTGTGGAGTTTGGAGTCGATTAGATAAGGGGAGTTGCACCTTCCATACAACCCAAATTTGCGATATCTATTAACTTTGGAGTTATAGGTCGCAGAGCCTCGGAATTTGGTATTCGATGTCAATTTACGCATTCAATTTGACTCAGAACATTTTATGGGTGTTGGGCAAGGGGGCATGGTATCCAGTCCCAAGTTTTTCCAAACTCCAGTTTCCCTCAGTCTGACCGCTAAACAAGCTGCGGTTTGCTTGGCAACCAAGTCGAGCGGCAAAAGATGCAGTATAGTCTCTAAAGCAGCACTCGGTGTTGTTCTCAGAGCATCCGAGTTAAAATATGAGCGGGCAAACAGCAACCGGCCGGCGGTCGATCATGGGTCCCACGGCCGTACAAAGATGGCCTGAAAATAATCCAAAAAGCCCAGCGGCAGAAAATTGGTCAAACAAGGGGCGTACAAAGCCTTAATTAAGTTGTACGGCCACAGAACGGCCGCCGTACAGTGGCTTTTTGTACCCTTGTACGACCCTTGTACGGCCGAGAAAAATATTTAAAGTTAGGCCTGTACGGCCACTGTTTGGCTTTAGTTAAAAAGTTTTTATTTTTACTCGGGCACCGCTGATACATGTAAATGTCATTCTTTGTACTTCTTTGAGCTGGTTCAAATGTGTGACCTTGTCAAAGGATGGCCACCATATTGTTACTCCGTATTAAAGTATAGGTCTTATGAACTCTGTATATACCCAGAGAACGATACTGGGGCATAAGCCCAATTTTATCCCTATAATTTTTTTGTAAGAGTACAGCGCAACTGTTGTTTTCTTAGTACGCTTAGTCCTTTGTTTTAAAGCTTATGTGCACAATATCAATTTTAAACATAAATTATTTTGGAATATATATAGGTTTTACTATTATGGTGACGTTACTTTGTATTGGAGGTGGGCTGAACTTTTAGTTTTTTTAACAAAATTCCAATCATCCAGTGCATATTTTAGATTAAAACTAAATTGCAAAATTTGAAACCGTTGTACTCATTTTTGTAGCCCTTAAAAAGATTTTACTGATTTCATAAAGCTACTTTGTATGGGAGGTAGAAGTGGCGTTCATTTGATTTTTACAAATTATGTAGTTAGGGCCAATTTTTCAGGGCGAGCTTAATCTCTAGTCAAATTAAACTGGGGTTAATTGACCAAAATTCGACGTTTAAACTCGGTTTAGGCAAAAATGAGCACATTATATGATCATTTAACTGAATTTAACTTCAACGAATTCTAAAATGAATAGTTAAACCGAGTTCAAACGTCCAATTTTGGTGAGTTCACCTTAGTTTTATTTGACTAGAGTTTAAGCTCGCACTGAAAAATTGGCCCTTAAAGTGCATATTAAAGGTTAAAGCTGTTTTGCAAAATTAGAAGTCATTACATTAATTTCTGTGGAATTTAAAGACATTTACCGTTTACGCAGTACGCATAATTGTAAAAATATGATTGTTTTAATTTTGCAACTGACTGTTTTTAAATGTCATCGAAAAATTATTATAACACGTTAATTTTGTTTTTAAACAATGTTTAAATGTTAGGGTTGTTTTAAGTCCTAAATTTTTCAGGATAGCTTATTGGCAGTAGTGTTTGAACAACTTTAATAGTCTGATTTTCGGAAAAGACACTTAAGAAGAGTACTTTTGTCTTTTAATTCATATAGAAGAATATAGTTTGAAAATATCTCAAAAAAACAATGTAGTTGTATTTTATTACTACGGACTATTTGCATTTATGAGAAAATTTTTTGGTGTTTTTCCTGGTGATACTTTTTTAAAGAACTGAAAAAAGTGATAAATTATGCAAGCTATGTTGGAAGTGCAGTTGCTAAAGCTAGACAATGTAGTTTAAGGGCTGGATGTGCTCTCTTTTTTAGTGACCATAACTGTCAAAATCAACAATTTTGCTGTTCTTGCCTATTTTTGCATTCTCATCGCATTCTCATCGGATGCAGATTTTGCATGAGCTGTTAACTTCATTTTGACAATTTCGGTCACTAGTTCTCCGCCCTAACACTTCCTTGTCTAGTTATACTATGAAAGTGCTGACGTATAGAATATGAGAGAATAGATACAAGAGAGAAAAAAGTCGAAACTCGAGTAGTTCGATCCAACATGTCAAACCCACTCTTTGTTACCTGAACTTTCAGAGTTCAGCTTAAAATAGTGAGCTGGTTTTCTTGGCTTCGTAGGCTATTTTGCATTGATTTCAACTGCAACTGATCAAAACCGATGCAGCGGCAATCGAAGAGACTAAAACCAAAGACCGGTTTATAAAAAGTAAACAAATAAAAAAAAAAAAAAACAACACAGAGAGCAGCAAACCAATTCCTCCCGGAGTTGTTCACATGCACACGATCGGTCTGAATAACGAAAACCGGTCTTCTTGTTGGTTGCAAAAGTTCCCACAATGTTGATGCGTAGCTGAGTGGCTCCATCGTGCAAAGCGCTTGATTATACTCTTGTGTATGAACGGCTCCATTTTCGATTACGGAGTCTTGACTCTATCGTCTACAATACCACCATAGATCAGAATAGAGGGCAGCAAGCATCTTTCTGGTCGATTGGTTGCCAGTTCAAACTCGAACCTCGTACATGATCGGTGCAGCGTGCGGATACTTTATTTCGTCGGTATGCATCATTTAAGACAAAACAAGCATAACAACAACCACAAAAATACTTGCATTTAAGCTGTTATCGTTGTTATAATCATACTGTGGCTTAAGTGACCAGTGGAGAGTAGTGAGGACAAAAAGTGCTCAAATCCTGATTGGAGTTCGACTACTTGGTGTGATTTTTCTTTATTGCTCGGTGTAATTCCATACTTTTCTGAATAAAGAAGAGTGAGAATAATGATATAATTATTATTTCCATTGTTGGCGTCCATGTTTTTATGGCTATTATTTAAAGCACAAAAGAGCTTGAAGAGGCGTAATCGTGTGTACCAAGAATGTCTATAAAGACAATAAAAAAAATATTTTAATGAATGCCTACATTCAAAGCACTCAAAGCCTAAAAGAATCCATTATTAAGTTTAGAATTATGTTTGAAGTGCCATTCAAGTATATTTTATGTTTGAAGTATATATAAACATAAAATAAAGTTATATTAAAAAGTGTTGTATTGTAGATTAAAAAGTGAACAAATATTCAATTACAAAGTGATGAGAAACGAAAACATATATTGAAAAATTGCGTGTGAGATTTAAGAAAAAAAAAAAAATAATATCACTAACCATCATCCGCATTCGGCAATCCTCAATTTAATTGGCTGACTGAGCAAATTGTCTTGCAAGGTAAACAGCGTTTTGTTACGCTACATTCAGCATGATGAGCTACTTGAGCTAAGAATTTCGAGAATATCTTCCATATCTAATTGCTATAATTCCCAAACAAATTTATAATTAATATAAAATAAAAAAATAACATTAGCAAAGATTTCATGTGTGAGTTTGTAGGAAGACCAAAGCTTAACGTGCTCTTTGGATATGTGTGTTTTTATCAGCATCAAAATATACTCACACGAAAATATTTCGTGTGATCAGCAAAAAATAAATAGTTAAAAAAACAATCTAATAATAAATTGTCAGAAGCTGCATTTATCTTCAACGATTCAGCATTATGACGACTACTTCAGATATTTGATACTTTAGATACTTCTATGCAAAAAAAATGTGCCAGAATATTAAACACATGGCTAACAAAACAAAATCAGCGAACCAATAACGATTATCAAAACGAGTGTTACTCTATCCAGCAAAGCAAAATTAGTGTGTTTTATTCAAATTTTATATAAATTGGATTTAAGAGACCTTCATTGAGAGTCAAGGTAATTTAAAGAAAATATTATTAAGCCCAAAAAAGCATTAACGTCTTCGTTTGTTTGATCAAGTTTGCATCACAAAAACGAATAAATCGCCATGTTTTTGAAATATTTTAAAGACAAATCAGACTTATGGCGATTGAATTTCAAATCCGTCTTTATTCCACTCTTTTTTAGCTTTCAAGTGCAATATTTATTTGGTGTTTTGTTTTATTTATTTTTTTTATTATCAGAAGGTTTTTCGAAGTAACAGACTTTTTTACGTCAAACCGGGTGTAGTTTAGTTAAATGTTAAATAATCTGCACCAGCATTATTTCTCAGCTAAGATTATTAATTAATTCTTCAAATATGATACTTTAGTCCTAAAAGAAAACACGTATTAAGTGAATTAGTGTCAGTTCGTAGATCATTGTTTACAGTAAAGTCTACCCCTCAAGTCCAAAATAATTAGGCACCTGGTTAAAAATCTTGGATTAAATTATAAACTATTTTGGATATGTAGGACATGTCCTATATGTGAGCCAACACAAAAAAAATTATTTTTAATCCAAGAAAAAGTTAAAAAAAGCAATATAAATATCAACTTAAAATAAAAAATTTACTCTGACCATTTCATGACTTGAGCACACGACTTCTGATGTGCTGGTCCAACACCTTGCACACTCGTCCAACTCAGTTGTTCACAAGGTTTCGCTTATTTTGCATCATTATTTAAACATTTTTTAAATTAAAATAAATTAAACTAAATTTGGGATGACAAAAAAATACTTTTTTGGGTTAAATAAGGATAGTGATTTTAATATAAAAAACGGATTTTATTTAAAAAAAAAACGAGTGACTCAAAAAATTTTTTTTTAAATTCTGAACATTTTTAGCTAGTTCAATAAATTTTAAATTTTTGGAACACTTTACTCAGTCTTATCAAAATATTTTGTATATATTCTTTTTTATTTTCTGTTTTTTTTTTTTTGCTGACTGTTTGTGACTGTGGCGGCCGTAGCCTAGTTGGTAGAGTGCGTGGCCCCTAAGCTAAGGAACCGTGGGCCCGGATTCAATTCCAGCTCAGACAGAAAAGTTTTTTTACTTGAATTAATTTTTCTGTTCGGTCGACACCTCTCTGCAGATAATGGCAAACCTCAGAGAGTAAAAATTGCCATGCAAAGCTTCTTGAGAACATAAGCCGTTAGGAGTCGGCATAAAACACGCAATATAACTCGCTTAGCTGCCTATTCGCTTAAGAGAGTATGTATGTTAACAGCACAAAATCAATATTCTGCTGCATTTTTTAGCGTTATTTTAAGAAAATGTTATTTTTAGCTACCTCCAGCTTAAGGGCACATTTGCTTCAACATCATAAGATTCTTGGTTATTTATATTAATTTTTCATGCTTAGCAGCCTTTGTTAAAAATGCAACACTTCAAATTTTTAATAAGTTTATTATCGTCCTTAATTTGTATGTTGTTTTTTTCTGATAAAATAAACTTTATGTTTTTGTTGAAACTAAATCTTTTTTAGTGCACAAGTGCTTGATAGGCGCATTTATTTATTACTTTTATGAGACTCACTTAGGTGCTTATGCGAATTTAAATATCTGTCTCTATAAGGCCGTTAAAAAATTTGCTTAAGCGCCTTTTTCGCTTAAGGGCACAATATTTGGTGGAATTTAATTGAAGGACGCTAAGCTAATTATACTGTATTTGGTGTAAATGGACCATGAAGTATTTAACTAGAAACTAATTCGGTTTGTTACAGTTCTGATACACGGCCATACAAAGGGCTTAACTAAAGTTTGGACTAAAACTTAGTCCAACAATTTTTAACCGTACATTCAAAAAAAGGTAATTTTTTATCTTAACTAAGGATTAAATTTTTTGACTTAAAAACCTCCATTGTAGCTTTACCCGACTTTCTGTAAATTACATTAAATATGACCAAGTTAAAACATAAAAAACTCTTCACAAATAATACAGGTTTTGAATATTTTTAACACAGTCAAAAATCTTGGACTAATTTTAAATCCAATAGTTGGAATCAAGCATTTTTTAATACTTATTTCATAAGAAATTTAATTCTTCAAAATATTGGAAATTTTTTTAATAAAACCTTGAAAAGTATTTAATACATGTTGGAATACTCTAACGCTGTTTTGTTCGGCTTGGTAAGGTTCTTGTATGTTAATAATTTTTTTATACATATGGCTGCATAGAGCAGTTGCTAGAGCCATAAACAAATAACCTATATATAGTGGGTTTAAGGCCCCACATGTTTTTTATTTTTCGAATGCATTTTAATGCAAGCTCTTGGGGGAATTAAACTCAATTCTAATATTTGGTTTCGATTCAGTTTTAATACATTTTAATACAGCCCCGTATCTAGGGTACAACGGGATCATACTAAGCATGCTCAAATATTCTGTGCTCATGTTTTGATCGATTTGAAAAATTTTCCTGTATTAATCTTTTAATACTTAGGTACATACATACATATGTCTTTATATCAGTGTTATCAAAAAATCGGAGCTATTGTTGGGCGCTCTATCGTTAGAACTAAAAATATCATTCGCACGTTGAACACACGCTTACACGCCTTGCGCGCTTTGAACGTGACGTATAGAGTTGCCATGCCTATTATAAACTCGCTTATTAAAGATGTAAACAATTTTGAAACTGACGAAACCTTTCAAGGCATACTCCCGACAGTGACAGAGATTCGGAGAAGACTTCAAATTGCCGAATCTACTGAACTTTAAACCATTGCAATCACTTTTAAAACCTTTCAAACTGCCGGAAGAATGGGAGATTCCATCAGAAAAAGCATTCTTTGAAAGCTAAAACAGTCTATTTTGCAAACTTTGAATGATTTTAAAATTGCTTTTTCCAATTTGTATACTATACTATGTTAGAAGCAATTGAGACAATTGGAATAATTAATCGATTGTCAATGATCAGTTGTCATCCGCGGTGATGCCCAGCTTCCTTGCGTAGGCTGCCGCCATGCAGTGACCAGTGAGTGTCCTGCAATCTCTGTGTGGGCGTGCCAAGTTGAGCAGAGTTCGTTTTCCGCATTGTGCATTGCTAATTATTTTCGAGATTTTGCACGATGTCGCATCTCTCCATCTGCGATTCACTGCTAGTGTTGCTCTTTCTTCGAGGTTCCTGCACAAATCTTGTAGCGGAGTAGGTACAAGTTCTGCGAACTGCGATCCCAGCGCAGCGCCTTCCTTTCTCTCTTCGAAGCGCATAGTTCATTTCTGCCAGTCAGGACGCTTTTGGACTTGATGGTAGCGAAGCTCATGGATTTGATCGCCGCTTGGCTGTCGACGAAAATGTTGATATAAAAGTGGTGTGTGTCCATGCCGAGGGCTATCTCCGCGGCCTTTCTTATAACGAATATTTCCGCCTGGAAGATGCTGCAGTGGTTCGGCAGTTTGTATGGCTGCCTTATACTTGGCTCTGCACAAATCACAGCCACACCTACCCCCGTAGGCATTTTGGAGCCGTCTGTAAACATGTTGACCGCCTGCTGTGCTTGCTCTATACCTTTGAACCAGTTGTTTGGTCCTAGAAGTGTTCGTGTTTTGTAAGCGACTATCGTGCGAGGTAACATGTAGTTTGTGCTACTAAGTAAATCCTTTCTGATAGTGCAATGAGTTTTTCCGGCTATTAGTTTTGCGCGTATGTCCAAGGGGTCGTCTATACATAGAATGGTCTTTAATTGAAGTTGACTTCGGTGCCCCCATAATGCATAGCGCTGCCTGCCGCTGATTTTCTCCGAGTGCCTGAGGTATGTTGATTTGTTCACAGCTGGCCACCACACATTAATTCCATTGGCAATGGTGGCTTTCTTCACCCTTTCTTCTAAATTGATTTTCCATGTCAGATTGCTGTCCAGGACGACTCCAAGATATTTTGAGTGTGTTTTCGGTATGAGACGTATGTCGTTTAATTTTGGTGGTATCCTCTGTGGTACCTTTTCGTGAACAGAACTAGATCCGTTTTATCTGCGTTAATACTAAGACCGACTGAGTTTTACCATATAAGAACTTCTTTGAGTGTGCTCTCCACTATAGAGCTTACTGTTGATAGACATTTCCCTACTATAATTATGCTTATGTCTTCGTTAGGCTGTTATCTTCGGGGATCTACCTGTAAGATTTTTAAGTAGTTCATTGACGACAATATTCCATAGTAAGGACGAGAGGATCCCTCCCTGTGGTGTCTCACTGCGAGCTTGCCTTTCCATGGATTTGGTGCCCCACTCAACTCGAACCCTTCTGCAGTTTAGTAACTTGTCTAACCATAGGTTTATAGCTGGTGCTGCCTCTATTGCACGTAATCCACTAGGGATTGCGGTGGTAGATACATTGTTGAATGCACCTGCGATGGCTAGAAAAACACAGAGTGCATATTCTTTGTGGTGGAGTGTTTTTTCTATGGGTACTACAAGGGAGTGCAGTGCCGTTTCAATCAATTTCCTTTTCGGGTACGCATGTTGGTTGGTTGATAACTGAATTCCATCATTCCTTAGGTGCAAGTCAGTCAGTTTCTCGAGGGATAAGGACACATTAAAAAGTACGACAAAAGTGAACACATCAATTTATTCTGATTTTTTTATAAAAAAAATGTTGTATTAAGCCTTTTTCAATATAATGCCATGTTTGGCGCTTTAGACAGAAGATAAAAATGGTCAATTACGGCCTATTTTAGTTCGGGTTTAAATGTGAGCCAAATTTCAAGGAATTTTGGTCGTAGTATAGGGCTGCCATTTTATTTTTTTAATATACCACCACAAAAAAAAAATTTAACGTAATCAATTGCAGTTTATTAAAAAAACAAATCAAAATAATTCAAAGGTACACACTGTATGTAATACATATACAATTTAAAAATCTTATAAGAAAAAAAGAAACATCAATTCAGTCAATGAGGTAAAATAAAATATTGCTTAGACTTATTCATAGCAAGGAGAATAAATAATAGTAAAGAGATTTCAAAGGCGAATTAGTTCAATAAGGCGAAAAATTGTGACCATTGAGGTGCAGCCCGTGCGAAGAAATATGGCGGCGATATTGAGAGCAGAGCTGAAAATGAGCCAATGAAATGAGTCGACCGAAAACAAATTGTACTGAGAGAATTTTGTAGTACACACGCAACTGGTTTCCTAATGATGACATGCTGCGAGTGTGAGCGGCCGGAGGAGAGGAATGAAAACACCAGCAAAGTCAAGCAACAACGAAAACAAAACAAAAGCACAGATCATATGGCAATTAGAAACTCTTGAGTATCCGAATTGACTATTATAAATGAAAATGCAAAAAATCTAATTGTCACTGTTTTTAGCGCATTTAGCTATTTGCATGTTTCCTTTTCTATGCCGAATTGGTTTCGTTTTATCCTCAGCTGAACGTTGCTGTTGTTGTTCTTGTTGTCAACCATATTTCTAACATAGCCGATATTGTTTTGTTTTGTTCTTAGCTGAATAGATAGAAACCAAGCAAATATCCCATTTTCATGATCAATTAACTGTTTGAAAATATTTTACATATATGTATTACGAAATATTTGCAACAAATATTTTCCTTCTTTTAATTAGATTTGATATGAAAAATATGTGATAATAATTATTGTGAAGAGTTCTAAATATCTATGTATTTGAAATTTTTTTTTTCAAATAATTTTCAATACAAAAAAAATCTATTTCAACAATTTTAAAAATTTAACTTATTAAAGTCCTTACCGCATTAATAACATATATACAAAGTCAAATTTTTGGTTACATAAAATCGAATCAAAGAAAGTTATACTACACACTATTCTTTGTTTGATTTCTGTTAAACATACATATTTATAATTTTTAATTAAACTTTTAATACATATGTATGTATTTACATTTGTGTAATTTATCTGGGCTTATCTATGTATTCATCTCATATCTGTTTATTCATCTTTGACCTATTTATCCATCTCTGGGCAGTTCAGAAAATCATTTATCTGTATATATTATATTTTAAAGGATTGCGAAAAAGTCCATTTAAAGAAAACTTCTTGGTTTTTTTACAATATTGATTTCAGCAAATTTTGTCACAGTTAGAAAAATGTGTTCAAAAATTATGTGAAATAAAAAACCTTGTCTAAATAGAAAATTAACACATTTTGTTAAACATAACTTTTTCTATATACTGTTGCGCTTTACAAGATTTGTCTTTATGTTTGTAAAAAAATTAAAAATAAAGTAACGTAGTAGAAAGATAAATTAACATATCATTATATTTAAAGTTATAAAAAGTCGATATTAGTTAGTCGATATAAGAAGTAATAAAAACAGCACTTTATTGTATTATAGTATATATAGTATTTTTTAAAAAACCAGGTATGTACTTCGATCTATATTTAATTGTTATTTAAAATGAATTATCAAACAAAAAAATCAGGTGAAAAGTACCAGAGCAGTGGTATTTTAATTTTCGAAAAAATTTTAAATTCTTTCCTGTTGTAATAACAAACTTTTAAAAAGCAACATTTTCAAAAATGCTAATAAAAATGTTGTTTAAATAATTTCTGAGACAAAACTTAAAAGAATTACAAAAAAGTTGTGTTATTACTTTAAATAACTTAATCATTATGACAGTTTTTACTGAAAGTGCAACATTTTGTCAATTTTGAGTTTGAGAATTTTAACGTTATATTTTATAAAAATCGCAAAAATTAAAATTAGTCAATGATATTACGTTGGATAACCTGGTCGTTTTGAAAGTTTTTCCTGGAAGTGTAACGTTTTGAAAATTTCGAGTTTGAGTATTTTTGCGAAAATAATTCCTAAAAATCCAAAAATGCATTATTTTAAAAAACAATATCACAGGCGGTTGTGGCAACTTTTCCAATACAAAGCGAAAGTTAAAAAAAAAAGTTATAACTGTTGAAACTTGACAGTTTCTTAAAAATTCTCAAAGTGCCTGTTTCTGGCATATTGATCAATTCAAAATCAAGAGTATGCAGCTGTCATTTTGATTCTTCTTGCATTGGAGGGTCACGCCTTAAAAGTGGTTCAATTACAACCATATGTCTTGGTAAGTGTTATACAATGCTTTTTAATGATAAAAAGAATTCAAATATTTTTTCTTTCATCCAGTTTGGTTCAGTATATGTCTATCTTTAAATTTAAACTTCACCCAAAAAAATCCTGTAGTAAAAATAAATAAAAATGTATTTAAAACAAATGTAAATTAGTAACTCACCGTCCAAATAAAAATGCAATTATTTTTACTAATTTCAATTATTTACTTTTACTACATATTTTTTAACTACAGAAAATAAATACATTTACATTAAAATTAATTTTTTTTTAATTTATTAATTAAATAACTGCAAACCATTTTGTGCCATAGTACAAAGATTGGTTTTATTGTAAGAAAATCAAAGAATTTTTGTATAAAAAAATGCATTTTAAGAGGAATACTTACCACAGTTCTTCATCACGAATCTTTTATAATTATTTTAGTTGAAATAAATACAATTGCTATCAATTACATATTATGCAAATTATTTTATTGTAGATATTCTTTATTTAAATAAATGCATGTAAACAACTACTTACTACATGCAACTACTTAGTGTAGCATTAATTATTTAAATGTAAATTGAGTAAAAATATATTGCATAACTACATATGTGTTTAAACCAATTGATTTAAACAATTTATTAAAACAATAATCCAAATATAAAGTATCTACACGGCTGCGTTCGGAGGACACCTAAAAGACTGCGGTTTTAGTTAATTAAAAAAAAAACAGTAAATCAGCGAAATGTGCTGAAATTTCAAGATACATTTTTTTTATGTATAAAAAGTGTAAATAGTACAGAATTCAAAATTATAAAAATTAAAATTTCGGTCGGTTGCGTATGGTGTCCCCAATGGTTGCGTACGGTGGACACTTAAAAAGGTTAACAATACGTGTTAAAAAAATTAAAATGTTATTAGCTGTGTCTTGTTGGGACCTTTACTATTCCATGAATGTAGATGTTTATATTTAGTTGCCTGAAAATTATGTTGATTTCGTATATTCGGGATCTTTTCAATTTTTGCCCATTCATTTTTCAATTTATTTTCGAGTCCTCTATATCTTGTTTGTCGATGTGAAACACTTTTATATTTTTTGCGGCCTTAGTGGCTCATATTTTCGATTAATTTTACTATGAAAAGCAAGAATTTACATTGTAAAGAGTTTCGCACTTGCACATTTCAACAAAGATCATTAAAGTGTCCCCAGTACGAAACCAATAATAGTCAAAAAAAATTACTTTTATGTGAGTTAATAAACTCTGAAAATTTCATTCGCAAGTATTATTTTTGATTTGTTTTAGGGAGGCTTTACACAATTTAAAAAATTTATTTTTTGTCGAGTACTGAGGAAAAACTTTTCGTTTAATATTTTATGTCGTATATAAATTTTTTTAATCTATTTGTTATGTAGTGAAGACACATAATCATGTTATAGTTTATTGAACTACTCTAAGAACAATGACCACAATGTGATATTGTGATATAGTATCAAGTTATATTTTATTTAACCTACTTAAACTTTATCAAGTGTCAGCATAAAATATGAGCATGACTTTGTTCTTTAAGTTGATGACAAATGGATTGGAATGTGACTTCACTCATCTTTCATTTTATTTAAAACCCATATTAAAAAGTAATAAAGTAATCAGTTATCAATTGAATTTGAAGTAAGGTGTTTGATTTTCTCTACTGCATAATAGTTATGTTAACCTATTTGTTAATTACTGTTACTTAAGCTTTACATTACGTATTGATATTTCACCACAAAAATAAAAAAAATTCGCTTACTAAAAATGCGTTTACTATTCACACACTAAAATAATAGAAAAACCATATTTTCTTTTATTTCTTACTGCACATTGAATTACGGTACTACGGTGCTGAATTACGGTACAAAACATTTTTAGTTTGCATAGAGTTGATTTTTTCGATTTGCGGTCTACTTTTTTACGGAATGCGTGATATATATTTCTATGTCAATTTATAAATAAACTAGAATACCCAGTAAATAAATTTTTATGAGGATTCATTTGAATTTTTTTTAAAATAGGGAAGATTTTCTAGAAAATGATATAAAATGAGAAAATATGTCTTTTAAGAAAAATATATTGAGTAATGTTGTGTAAATTTGTAGTGATGTAAATAAGTAAAATTAATATTGTAGGGTATTACAGACAAACGAAAAAAATTCAGGTGGAGTTTGTAGCCCTTTTAATAACCATAAGTTTTTTAAACGATTGTTCAAACATATCTTCAATTTGTAATTCATATATTGTTTTTTATTTTCTTTTTGAGCCGTTCTTTTGAAGCGTATCTTTTTTTGTGAGAAAAAGTACAGTATGTCATTACATTTTTAAAATCCACATCCTTCAAAATCTTTATCGCAAAAGGAATTTTAAAAATATTCAATGTACACAATTTTTTTCAGTCTTATTTTATGTATAGATAATAATTAATAACAATAGTTTATAGCCAAAAGCACTATGTTTTAAAAAATATGCTGCTTGTTTGTACTCTTATACACGCACTATAAATGAATTATGCTACAAATTCTTAATAAGCATGTTTCCTTTTTATTGTTTTTCTAATAATAATCTTTTCCGATCCTTTGTTGGAATTGTTTTATTCAACTTGAAGGTCACGATGCTGAAGATATTCATTTACCTCAGCTTACCTGTAATCTTCGAGAACAATGGACAAATTTCTCTGTTCCTGAATGCAGCAACGATTTGATGCCAGCAATGGATCGAAGATTGCGGCTTGGTTGATGATGCCCGTAAAAAGCTATTTATCTGCGAAAAGCATTTTCGACGGAGCGAAGTGGTGCGAGAAAAGTAAAAAAAAATGCATTTCCCGTTTTTGGAATCTCACATAATTCCCCTGTTATGGTAGAAAACAAAAATATGAAGTGAACATAACTGTAATTATTATAAAGTAAGTTATCTTTTCCTATAAAATATCGACTTATTTAAATGGTTCCAAATCAAAATAAGCAAAAATATGAAAAACCACATGCATTTATTGTAAAATATACAAAAATATGCGCAGTAAATATGCAAAGGAAATTTAATGATGTTATGATGTCCAAAAAATAATTAAAAATCTTTAAAATTATACTTCTAATTAAAATTATATTTTTAGTAATTTTAAAAAATATAATAAAAAAAACTAGCAACTCCAAAAACTTTTTGGTTATTAAAAGGGCTACAAACTCCACTTGAATTTTTTTTCTTTTGTCTGTAATACCCTAAAATATTCATTTTACTTATTTACATCACTACAAATTTAAACAACATAAACCAATACATTTTTCTTAATAGACATATTTTCTCATTTTATAATATTTTCTAGAAAATCTTCCTTATTTTTAAAAAAATTAAAATGAATCCTCAAAAAAAACTACTACTGGGTATTCTGACTAGTTTATTTATAAATTGACATAGAAATATATATCACGCATTCCGTAAAAAAGTAAACTGCAAATCGAAAAAATCAACTTTATGGAAACTAAAAATGTTTTGTACCGTACTTCAGCATATACTATGTGCAGTAAGAAATAAAAGAAAAAACGTTTTTTCTATTATTTTAGTGTGAGAATTTTAACATAGTAAATGCATTTTTTAAGTGTCCACCGTACGCAACCATTGGGGACACCATACGCAACCGACCGAAATTTAAATTTTTATAATTTTGAATTCTGTACTATTTACACTTTTTATACATATAAAAAATGTATCTTGAAATTTCAGCACATTTCGCTGATTTACTGTTTTTTTTTTTTAATTAACTAAAACCGCAGTCTTTTAGGTGTCCTCCGAACGCAGCCGTGTAGATACTTTATATTTGGATTATTGTTTTAATAAATTGTTTAAATCAATTGGTTTAAACACATATGTAGTTATGCAATATATTTTTACTCAATTTACATTTAAATAATTAATGCTACACTAAGTAGTTGCATGTAGTAAGTAGTTGTTTACATGCATTTATTTAAATAAAGAATATCTACAATAAAATAATTTGCATAATATGTAATTGATAGCAATTGTATTTATTTCAACTAAAATAATTATAAAAGATTCGTGATGAAGAACTGTGGTAAGTATTCCTCTTAAAATGCATTTTTTAAAACAAAAATTCTTTGATTTTCTTACAATAAAACCAATCTTGGTACTATGGCACAAAATGTTTTGCAGTTATTTAATTAATAAATTAAAAAAAAATTAATTTTAATGTAAATGTATTTATTTTCTGTAGTTAAAAAATATGTAGTAAAAGTAAATAATTGAAATTAGTAAAAATAATTACATTTTTATTTGGACGGTGAGTTACTAATTTACATTTGTTTTAAATACATTTTTATTTATTTTTAATTATTTTAGGATTTTTTTTATTTATTTTAGGATTTTTTTGGGTGAAGTTTAAATTTAAAGATAGACATATACTGAACCAAACTGGATGAAAGAAAAAATATTTGAATTCTTTTTTTCATTAAAAAGCATTGTATAACACTTACCAAGACATATGGTTGTAATTGAACCACTTTTAAGGCGTGACCCTCCAATGCAAGAAGAATCAAAATGACAGCTGCATACTCTTGATTTTGAATTGATCAATATGCCAGAAACAGGCACTTTGAGAATTTTTAAGAAACTGTCAAGTTTCAACAGTTATAACTTTTTTTTTTTAACTTTCGCTTTGTTTTGGAAAAGTTGCCACAACCGCCTGTGATGTTGTTTTTTAAAATTATGCATTTTTGGATTTTTAGGAATTATTTTCGCAAAAATACTCAAACTCGAAATTTTCAAAACGTTACACTTCCAGGAAAAACTTTCAAAACGACCAGGTTATCCAACGTAATATCATTGACTAATTTTAATTTTTGCGATTTTTATAAAATATAACGTTAAAATTCTCAAACTCAAAATTGACAAAATGTTGCACTTTCAGTAAAAACTGTCATAATGATTAAGTTATTTAAAGTAATAACACAACTTTTTTGTAATTCTTTTAAGTTTTGTCTCAGAAATTATTTAAACAACATTTTTATTAGCATTTTTGAAAATGTTGCTTTTTAAAAGTTTGTTATTACAACAGGAAAGAATTTAAAATTTTTTCGAAAAGTAAAATACCACTGCTCTGGTACTTTTCACCTGATTTTTTTGTTTGATAATTCATTTTAAATAACAATTAAATATAGATCGAAGTACATACCTGGTTTTTTAAAAAATACTATATATACTATAATACAATAAAGTGCTGTTTTTATTACTTCTTATATCGACTAACTAATATCGACTTTTTATAACTTTAAATATAATGATATGTTAATTTATCTTTCTACTACGTTACTTTATTTTTAATTTTTTTACAAACATAAAGACAAATCTTGTAAAGCGCAACAGTATATAGAAAAAGTTATGTTTAACAAAATGTGTTAATTTTCTATTTAGACAAGGTTTTTTATTTCACATAATTTTTGAACACATTTTTCTAACTGTGACAAAATTTGCTGAAATCAATATTGTAAAAAAACCAAGAAGTTTTCTTTAAATGGACTTTTTCGCAATCCTTTAAAATATAATATATACAGATAAATGATTTTCTGAACTGCCCAGAGATGTATAAATAGGTCAAAGATGAATAAACAGATATGAGATGAATACATAGATAAGCCCAGATAAATAACACAAATGTAAATACATACATATGTATTAAAAGTTTAATTAAAAATTATAAATATGTATGTTTAACAGAAATCAAACAAAGAATAGTGTGTAGTATAACTTTCTTTGATTCGATTTTATGTAACCAAAAATTTGACTTTGTATATATGTTATTAATGCGGTAAGGACTTTAATAAGTTAAATGTTTAAAATTGTTGAAATAGATTTTTTTTGTATTGAAAATTATTTGAAAAAAAAAATTTCAAATACATAGATATTTAGAACTCTTCACAATAATTATTATCACATATTTTTCATATCAAATCTAATTAAAAGAAGGAAAATATTTGTTGCAAATATTTCGTAATACATATATGTAAAATATTTTCAAACAGTTAATTGATCATGAAAATGGGATATTTGCTTGGTTTCTATCTATTCAGCTAAGAACAAAACAAAACAATATCGGCTATGTTAGAAATATGGTTGACAGCAAGAACAACAACAGCAACGTTCAGCTGAGGATAAAACGAAACCAATTCGGCATAGAAAAGGAAACATGCAAATAGCTAAATGCGCTAAAAACAGTGACAATTAGATTTTTTGCATTTTCATTTATAATAGTCAATTCGGATACTCAAGAGTTTCTAATTGCCATATGATCTGTGCTTTTGTTTTGTTTTCGTTGTTGCTTGACTTTGCTGGTGTTTTCATTCCTCTCCTCCGGCCGCTCACACTCGCAGCATGTCATCATTAGGAAACCAGTTGCGTGTGTACTACAAAATTCTCTCAGTACAATTTGTTTTCGGTCGACTCATTTCATTGGCTCATTTTCAGCTCTGCTCTCAATATCGCCGCCATATTTCTTCGCACGGGCTGCACCTCAATGGTCATAATTTTTCGCCTTATTGAACTAATTCGCCTTTGAAATCTCTTTACTATTATTTATTCTCCTTGTTCATAGTTAAGGTTTGGCCCAATCATATTTTGAAGTTTTTTTTTTATTTTAATGAAAATCAAGAAAATACTTTTGCGTTTTGATATAGTAATAAAATTCTGTCCACGTCACTGAATAATTAAATTTGCATTGCATTATGCTTTTCAAGGAAATTATGTTGAGCGAGTTTCTTTCCTTACTCCAGAGCGAGGAGATCAGCGAAAATACTCGCTCCATTTACGTTGTGTCCTGGAAAAACTACCAAAAGTTGTATTTTAAGTTTATTTTCGCTTTTTTAATTTAGTATTTAAATAAAATACTTTAATTTTTCTTACATTTACACTAATTTGCAAAATATTTGTTAAGTTTTTACTGATAAACTTTCAGTTTTTCCTTCAACATTTTTACCAGTACATTTTTTAATGTGCACCGGGACACAGTACATCGATCTCGAGACCGGGACATGTCCGAGAAAACCGAGACGTATCGCAGCCCTATCGTAGTAGCATCGGTATTGCAAATTAATCTTAAAAATCCTTATAGTTATGGTAAAACATGAAGTTAATGAAGAAAGTCAATCCTTTTTTCATACGATAAAAGGACAATTAAAGAAAATGAGCAATTCTTTTTTATCATGCTCCCAATGACTGTCTGGAAACGGTGCCCCACATAAAAAAACACCAAAAAGTGGCACGTTTTATTTTTGCACAAAATAACTTGGAAACATGTTGGGACTCGGTAAAAAATTTTTACTTTTCAAAATTTGCATTGAACTTTATATGAATTCTCTAGGTAGGTTACTTTTTTGGATAAGAAAAAATTTATCTTGAATGTATCAGATGGATTTCGACATTATTGGCGTGATCTGAGAAAGGAACCCCTTATTTTCTCTAAGAGAAAATTTGGAGTCGGCTCAGTAATGGTCTGGGGTGCATTCGACAAAAGTGGTGCGCTCGAATTAAAATTCAGGAGCTCAAGATTTAAAAGTGGAGTGTACATTTATGTTCAGGCAAGTAGCCAGCTGCCTTTTTTGCTTGAAAATAGAAAAAATCTTTTATTATTATGCACAATGCACGTATACTTATAAGTGTACAGACTGTTGAATTTTTGCAAGACTTCTCCGTTGAGAACATGGGCTGGCCTGCGTGCTCACCGGATTTAAACTTGATAGAAAATGTTTGGGGAGTCTTGCACGGCGAGAACACGCTGAATATAAGAATTTGAACATGTCATCTAATCTTAAAAGGGTAATTTTAACTGAATAGAACAAACTCGAATCAAACTTGTTCTTCACTCTAATAAATGCGATGAAAAAACACATTTCCGAAGTTGGAAGAAACCTAGGTGGCTATATTAGATACTAAATTTTACTAGGACAAGGAATAATTACATTGAATTACTCGTTCTCTTATCTTAACTGTAAAATTAGGAAGATGTTTTATAATTTTGATATGATTGCATCTTGGTTTTTTTGCATGTTGGTTTTTGCGATGTGATTCTTCTTCCTCTCAGCACTAGAGATGGAACAAATTACTTTGGAAAACAATCTATTAATTATTACATATTACCGATTCCCAAATGTAATAATAGGTCTGTTTCCTTACTAACTTCAAGTAATTGCAATAGAATATAAAATGACATTTTGCATGTTATTCTTCACTCTCAAGCTTCAAAAATTTGTAAATAAACGCTTTCAAACAACTTCAAGTTACTTGAATGGAGTACGGAAACAGACCTTTTATTATATTAAATATTACTTCAAAACGGAAGTAATAAGTTACATATTACTATATTACTTTTTTGTTAAAAATTTAACAAAAAGAAAAATACAGAAAAATTTTGGTTTTTGAATGCATATATAATTAGCATGATGCCAAAAAAGATATTTTTTAAACCTTTGAATCTAAATTTTTGACAGCACTCATTAAATAGGATGTATATTTAGCTTTATTTTATAGTACAGGGTCCGCCATCTAACTTTTTTTTTCAACTAGTGCTTATTTCGTGAATGGTAACACTTAGCTCATGTCTGATTTGAGAGATAATTATTTTTATTCTTCCGCTGAACGAATATGGTTGTGTATACGCTAGAACAACGCTGGGAAATATTGCGACATTACTTTGAAAATCATGGTAATGTTGCAGAATGTGTGCGCAAATTGCGTACGGATTTTGGAAGAAAAGAAGCACCGTCAGCTCCGTATGTTCGTTATCTTGTGAAAAAAGTGAAAGAGACTGGCATCCTCATCAATAAACCAAAGCGTGAAAAGCCAAAAGCAGTGCGTACACCCGAGAATATTGCTGCTGTGGCAGAAAGTGTGTGTGAAGCGCCATCAACATCAATTCACCGTCGTTCTCAACAATTGAACATTTCGGAGACATCATTGAGACGAATTTTGCATAAAGACCTTGGTATGACGCCATACAAAGTCTAATTGGTTCAGGAGTTGAAGCCAACTGACCATCTAATGCGTTTTCGCTTCGCTAAGTGGCCCTGCGATCGACTTACAGAAGATGCCGATTTTGCCAAAAAAATCATCTTTTCATATGCAGCTCATTTTGATCTTGGCGGGTATGTAAACAAGCAAAATTGTCGCATTTGGGACACAGAAAACCCGCTCGCATATATTGAAAAGCCGCTGCACCCAAAACGAGTCACTGTTTGGTGCAGATTTTGGTCCAGAGGCATAATTGGGCCATTTTTCTTCGAAAATGAGCAAGGAGTGGCCGTTACAGTCAATGGCGATCGTTGTCGGGCCATGTTGAACGAATTTTTGTTCATAAAAATTGAAGAGGAGGATATTGGCAACATTTGGTTTGAACAGGACGGCGCTACGTGCCACACAGCCGAAGCTACACTCGATGTTTTGCGCCCTGTTTTTGAAGATTGCATTATCAGCCGCAGAGCTGATGTCGTTTGGCCACCTCGGAGCTGCGATTTGACACCGTTGAACTATTATTGGTGGGGTGCCCTCAAAGATAAGTGTTACGCCGACAAGCCAGAGACAATTGACGCTTTAGAAGACAATACTCGTGAAGCCATTGGTGAAATACAGCTGCACACAATCGATAATGTGCTTAAAAAATGGACCGATCAAGAAATTTGAGAAAATATCCAGTAGTTTTTTTATAGAATTTTCAAAAAAAAAAGTTATTTGGCGGACCCTTTACTTCAAAATGTCCTTGTATACAGCGTGCCTGATTTCTAGATGTTTAAAAAAATCTTTTTTTGAGAGGATTGTGTTTTTACCATTTTAAACTAATCCCCGCGTTGAAAACTAAACATTTTATAATTTTGTATTTTTATAAAGGATATTCTCATACAGGATATATATATTCAAAATTTCACTATTTGAAGCACCAGTTATACATATTTTATTTAAAAGAAATGCAAGAGAAATTAATTTTTATATTGAAATGGCACAAATACATGAAGAAATCGGGAAGGATCACCTGAGCAACTTTTGTTTATCTAACATATATTTGAATTCCTATCGGACGTTCTTGCAATATTTGTTTACAGATTTCCAAAAAAATGGATAAAAAAAAGTTCAGTACAAAAAAGCCCTTTCTTTACTCATTTTCTAAATTAAATGGCAACTTAGCCGCTTTATACATAGGAAAGTAAAGTATGAATTAATTTTTATTGTTGGATTTTTAAAAAAAAACCCATCGGACGTTCTTAAGATTTTTCCATACCATTTTAAAGAAATAAGCCCTAATATGAAGTAAGACTCTTAAAACTATGTATCTTCAATTTAAATTTTTTTGAGGTCATTTATTTCATATAATTGGATTTAGAGTTGGTTTAGGTCAGAGGTACACAGCGTTAGCAAAACTTTCAACACAAGCACAACATTTTTAATATAAAATGGAGATATTCTGGTTTTTCCAACATTCTATAGGAAATGCCTATAAATTACCCAAAAGTTTTCGAATTATTAAGTTATTTATTATAAGTACATCTCTATGAACGATTTATAGATTAGATAAAAATTTAACTTTTTAGTTGACCTAAATTCCCTGCTATCATCGCAGAAGTTCGGTGCAATCGCTTTTACAGTAAATCCGATTGGCTTTACCGTATTTAATAGAAATGGCAATCTAGTATTTTATTTTTTAAAATTACAACTTGAAGTCTTACAACAAAAGAAGTGCGTGAAGATAAATTCGTCAATCCGACGCTAACTTAGCGAAGACTCAAACCAATACTTTTGGTACGCAAAAAGTTAAATTCGTACTTTTTGCTAAGTATTTTGCTTAATAAAGATATATAGCTTATAAGCGCACGATTTAGACTTTTGCCATAAATATTTTTTAAAAAGTAGTGAATGTTAGGTTCAAAGTACTAAGTTTCAATGCAAAAATTCTCAAAATCTGATCGAAGAATGTTTTTGAAATGCATATCTTTGGACAGGTGATTACCCCACATTAATAACAATATATAGCTTGTAAGCGCACGATTTAGACTTTTACCATAATTTTTTTTTTAAAAATAGTGAAACTGGCGTTCATGGTACTAAGTTTCAATGCAAAAAATTCTCAAAATCTGATCGAAGAATTAGTACTTTGAACCACTTTCACTACTTTTTAAAAAAAATTTATGGCAAAAGTCTAAATCGTGGGCTTATAAGCTATATATCGTTATAAAGGTGGGGTAATCACCTGTCCAATGATATGCATTTCAAAAACATTCTTTGATCAGATTTTGAGAATTTTTGCATTGAAGCTGAGTACCATGAACGCCAGTTTCACTATTTTTTTTAAAAATATTTATGGAAAAAGTCTCAATCGTGCGCTTATAAGCTATATATCGTTATAAAGTTGGAGTAATCACCTGTCCAATGATATGCATTTCAAAAACATTCTTCGATCAGATTTTAAGAATTTTTGCATTGAAACTTAGTACTTTGAACCAAACATTCACTACTTTTTAAAAAATATTTATGGCAAAAGTCTAAATCGTGCCCTTATAAGCTATATATCGTTGGAAAGGTGGGGTAATCACCTGTCCAATGATATGCATTTAAAAAACATTCTTCGATCAGATTTTCAGAATTTTTGCATTGAAACTGAGTACCATGAACGCCAGTTTCACTATTTTTTAAAAAATATTTATGGCAAAAGTCTAAATCGTTCGCTTATAAGCTATATATCGTTATAAAGGTGGGGTAATCACCTGTCCAATGATATGCATTTCAAAAACATTCTTCGATCAGATTTTGAGAATTTTTGCATTGAAACTTAGTACCATGAACGCCTGTTTCACTATTTCTTAAAAAATATTTATGGCAAAAGTCTCAATCGTGCGCTTATAAGCTATATATCGTTATAAAGGTGGGGTAATCACCTGTCCAATGATATGCATTTCAAAAACATTTTTTGATCAGATTTTGAGAATTTTTGCATTTTTGTATTGAAACTTTGTACCATGAACGCAGACGTCTTAATTGTGCACTCAAAATTGTGTCAAAAGCTAAATTCGATTCGAAAGTTAAAATCGTACTTTGCAAGTTGAACGAATTTAATTTCCTCCCAAGAATTAAATTCGTAGTTTGCAAAAAGAACGAATTTAATTTCCTCTCAAAAGTAAATTCGTACTTTGCAAAAAAAAACGAATTTAATTTTGGGAGGAAATTTCGTCCCAAAATTAAATTCGTACTTAGCAAAAAGTACGAATTTAACTTTTTGCGTACCAAAAGTATTGGTTTGAGTCTTCGCTAAGTTAGCGTCGGATTGACGAATTTATCTTCACGCTCTTCAACAAAAGTATATATAGACTTTTACTTACAACGGTTCGCTCTTAATGTTTTACCTTTTAAAATTAATAAAATTTTCTTCATTTTAATTATATAATTTAAAAACTTGAGGAATTATGTCATTAAGCACCAACACTATAAAAATACACTGATGTTCAGAATTAGAGCAACCAAAATTTTCAAGCTGTTAAGACTTTGATAATATTTATTTAAGTTATATTAACTAAAGTGGCGACCTTAACATGCTGGCTAAGCGCGCAGCCTAATGGCCAAGAGAAGTCAGGTTCAATCCTTCCATCTGACACAGAATGTTTTTTCTGTCAACTCTCTGAAAACAATGGCAAACTTCAGAGAGTAAAAACTGATATGTAAATCTTCTTGAAAACATGATGCATTTTTCGATCATTTGTGTACAAACATTTTATACATTGTGTACAAACGCACAACACATTGATCACAAGAGGCTCAGTCAAAGACGTTTTCAAGGTCTGATATGACCAATTCGGGATTTTAATATAAATTATACACCATTGCTAATACTTATTTTTAACTTTGTAGATTATTTTTAAATTCAGAAGGGTCCTGTAGGATTCCGTAGATTCCGTCCTGAAGGATTCCGTAACTTTTTCGCAACTACCGATCGGAATCGCAATTTGCGTCTTTTTTCTGTTGTCATACCGGAAACGGTATTCATTAACTTGTACAAATTTAAGTGAGAAAAAGTGGAATTTTTTAGATAAAATGTTAACTTTTTCCAAATAAAAAAGAAGTATGGCCCGCCACCCGACATCCGCTTTCGTGCTGTTCGGGCTCTAACTTAATGGCGCTGCACTTGATATGTTTGTGCCGTTACATGTGTTGCACACAAGCACACATGATTTGTTTTTGTTTTGCTGGTCAATTTTTTTAAAGAAAAAGAAAATCAGTCTTGTTGGAGTGCTTTGACAGTTAAAAACTTTTGATCTTTTCTTTTCTTTTTTTTTGCAACGATGAGCAAAAGCTATAATGAGGATAATTTTGTGTTTATTTAAAAAAAGGCATTAGCTCAATAAATTTACTTTACTGCTCATGACTGATTTAAACATTTGCTTTACTTAAACATCTTCGACGATTTCATCACGTTATGTAAATCAATAGAAAAAATTTTAAGAATGCGGACGTGTTTGTGCTTGCAAGATCTCATCTCATCTTTTTCAACACTGTGAATTTAGATTTAGCCCGATTTTAATTTTAACGGAACATTCAATATTGTTCTATTGTATTTGACTAGCCATTCGACAAAAACTTTGAACATGGGAACAGGGTTTTTGTAAGAATATGCAATTATTGCATCATTCAATTACCATGGTCCAATTAGACATGACTAAACAAGTGTAACACAGAAATCTGTTTAATGGGATATGCGTATCTGATTATGCATAACATGACAATGCATGGCAATCTCTAGATAGATAAACATAGAAGTTCTATAATTTTGATTTCGGCGTATTCTTCTATGCATTTGACGATTTGGCAAAACAAATGTGAAATTGTAAAAATCTTTGACCAAGAACTCTTTTGATTGTTTTATTTTGACTATGTGACTAAGTTTTGCCATTTATTCTATGTGCTAGCCGCTTATCTACGATGCTTGCGCGGCTATGCCATGAGAGGCTAATGTTTCAATTATAACGAATAATTAGAGGCCATTATTTTAAAAAATTTTCATTGCAAAAAAAAAAATAATATAGATAATTTTTTTATACATCTTTTAGCTTTTCAAATTTACCTTTTGAAGAACGTGGCAAATAATTTGACATCGGAATGTAAAATTATCCAAACCATTATATTTATTTTTTTTAGTTCTCTTATTAACGTTATTTTAATATATTTTTATTAAAATTAAATATGAATTTAACTGGACAAATTTAATGTTTAATAGAATAATAAAATATACATAATTAATAAAAGCAGAACTGTTTTACTGTCTTAACTTTCTTTTTCACAAATTCACGAATTAAAATTTATAGTTGGACTACATCCAGGTTAGCAAAAACGTTACTCCGAACAGCGTTAGTAATGGAGTGCTATGCAGAGCAGTGCATACATTTTCAATCCTGCCTCCAAAATCAGATTCGTACATAAGAACTCTTTGGTGAGATATACATCTCCATGTTCCTTTAAGAACGCCAAAAAGTCTTTCTACACAGTTTTTAGACTTTCGAAGGGCTTCAGAATATCCCAAGGGCTTGATTATAATTATATATAAAACTTTGCCGAATCTTAAGGCTGGTTCGGAAGTTCAAACCCATTACTAAAGTTCGATGATCCAAATTTTCAAATGACCGTTTAATTACATTGGGAATTGCAGAACGTCAACAAAGAGTTAAGTTTCGTATCATAGCAAAGGAGAATCAACTCATCGAAGATATGCTTGTTCCTATTTTTTTAATGAACATGAGCTTCAGTCGCTTGGGGAATAGCATCTATTTTCAAATAACTAAAAGCCATTCAAAGCTATAAAAAAAAACTAGAGATTTAAATTTGTTCGATGATTTAATTTAAACAATGTTGATTTAAAAAACTTGCAGATGTTTCGGTTCACTTTTCGTCAACAAAATATTCTTCGCAAGTTGTGCGATTTGTTTACGACAAACTTCCGATAATTTCACCGACAAATTTGAAAAAAGTATTTACTGAATACCACTTTCCAAATATTATCGCAAATAGAACTTTGCGACATCGGATATTGGCCGAAGTGTGTTACAGAATTCTACTACTGACGAAGATATACAACCAACCTTTGATAAATTCTTTGACCACAAACCACCACTGTGTATTTATATTTTAAGATCCGAGTTTGTAATTTTGTTTAGTTTTAACAGTGCTAAAATATCTTTAATATTTTTTTAAGAAACGCTCAATTTTTTTTTATTTTGTAAGATCATGGAGTTAGTAACTAAAAAAACTTGGAAAAATATTTCTTTTAAATATTATAAATAATTTATTAGCTATAACTGAAATTTATAATAGACATATTATTTATTCACATAATTAGAGATAACTTTAATGAAAAAGTATATGGATTTCTAAAAAAAATAGTTTTTTGAAAAAAACTAAACAAAAACACGAAAAAAATCAACTAAACAACATTTTTTGTTTTATTTCTTTGTTAAAATAAACTAACATAACAGTCAAAATCAACTAGTTAAAGAATCAAATAAAATCTGATATAAGAAATTGAAATAATAAATCTTGAAAAGATGCATATATAACTGCATTAAAAGAAACGCTATTTAATAATAAAGAATATCCTTTTAAACCTTTAAGATGTTGACATGCGCCTTTTTAAAATTTATCTTTTAACCGTTATTTATCCAAATTGGTATTTATTTGTAATTCCTTCTGCCTTCAACCTTTTAAATGGTCTCCTTATTTTTTCAATTTTTACAGAGACACGTGGCAAAGATCGAATTATTGAAAAGCTTATCGAAAATTTTAACACTTTTCAAAGGCTTCTTTAGAGGCTTTCTTTTACACATCCTTTATTTTTGTTGACGAAATTCTAATACACATTGAGTTGAAAATTTCCATGTTTGGAAAATTTCCATGTTTGAATACAAAATTATCTAGCAATGCACAATAAAAAATATATGGTTACATTTTTACGTGTTACAACTCACCCCCTTCTTAAACTACCTCCCACCTTCTCTAACACCAAAATACAAGAAATGGCTAAAAAAAGGGCTCTATCGATTTTTGGTTTTTTTAATTTTACATATTCTAATTTGTCCTTTTGCTTACCATTCAAAAACTTCGAAAGTCGCTTTGAAACTTCGCTCAGGTACATTGTACAGGAATACTAAAATTTTCTAACAAAACTTGATATAAATTAATACCCTCTATAAAAGCAGTTCTGTATTAAACCACAAAACGAGCAATTTATCGCAATGTTATCTTTTTGAAATCAAAAACAGAATTATAAAATTTTCCACCATCACCATCAAACTTTTTTAATTAGATGTAATACTAGCAGGTTGTCTTTATCAATCTCCATAAGAGTTGTCTTTATCAATCTCCATAAGATAATACATGTGAAACGATATAAGAAATGTGCTCTTTTATTTTATTTTATTTTGTTTTGGAACGCAGCACTGCAATTATATGTTTCTCACTTTTCTCCTTGCTCGAGGCTTATCTGTTTTTTTTTGCGCTATGCTAGCTGAGCAAAAAAGAGAGTAGTAAAGACCAACTTGGAGTTTATTGAAACTCTTGCAAGTTGCAACAAAAACGAGTGAAAATAAAACTCTCGTAATGATTTAATAAATAACTTAACAGTTTAATAATATTTGTACTTATTATATAAATTTCAAAAGAAAAATAACTCTAGAGATTCTGTAGCACAAATATAATATATCAAAACTTTTTTCATAAAAATTGGCCCAGTACTTTCGGAGTTTACTTGTAACCAAAAATGTTTACTTCAATTTTACCAATATATACATATATGTAGATGTAAAAAAACGAGATGACCATTTCATGAAAGGGTTTTGACCGAGCTTCTAGTGTTCAATTGTGATGTGCACATTTTTAAATGACCTACCAGTTTTATGGCGACACCAAACGGCTTATGTTCTCAAGAAGCTTTACATGGCAGTTTCTACTCTCTGAGTTTTGTCATTGTCTACAGAGAGTAAATATATAAATGTCCCCTGCAGTTTTTTTCCCCTCCTTGCTTGTAACCATTTTGCAATCATTCAAATTGTGTCATTCAAAGAGGCCTAAGTCTCCAGGCATTTTTCTTTTACATAAAAAATAATAAGCCATAATTACATAATGTATATAAACAGCTACATTATTTTAAAAAATAAAAGATGATGATTAGGATACGTATAAAGATATTCAATAAGAACTTGTTATACTAATTATAAGTAACCACTTGAGTTTAAATAGAAAACGTTATGACATTTCTGATACGGAAAAATAAATATTTTCCCTGAAAAACTCATCCTTATAACAACCTTTTTGGGGTAGAAAGAAGTTTGCTAACTTATTGTTTCTACATTATTTCTCCACTGGCAAGCTTTTTTCAAAGCTTTTGCCTTGGAAGTAAGGTTTTTACTACCTCCTTTCTAAGAATAACAAAATGAGGGAGGGTTTATTGCAATACATGATTAGTCACATGATTTAAAAAATCGATTTTTTAAATTTTATTACGTAATGCAATACCAATACCTACAGATAAGATAAAAAGTATTCTGCAGAATATTTTGGTGCCATTCCGTAAAGATTTCTTTAAAAAGTTATTTTTTTTCATACATAAATGGACACCAATTTTATTAAAATATGGCATAGCACGTTCTTTTAATTAGTCCTTTAATTCGGTTCAAAATGATGGTCTGAAATTGAGATATACACGGAGATAATTATTTTGCTTGAATCAAGCAAATGTTTTGCTTAAAAGCTTAAAAACATTTGCTCAATCACAGTGTTATTTTAGAAAAAAAAATTGATAAATTAAAATCGCTCCTCATGCATTTAGGAAAAAGCTAAATTTTGATTAAATTCAAGAAAATTTTTGCTAAGTTTTCATAAACTACAAAAGCAAATTTCTACTTAATTCAAGCAAATATTTGCTAAGTTATTATAAGCTCAAATAGCAAATTTTTACTTAACTCTTGCAAATATTTGCTAAGTTATTATAAACTCAAATAGCAAATTTTTACTTAATTCATGAAGAAAATTAGATGAAGATTGTTTAAAAACTGCGATGGTCGAATGGATAATTCCATGCACTTATACTCACTCGGCCGAGGTTCAAATCACCAGATAGTTATGATTTTTCAATTCAATTTAATGTTAATAATTATTTCACTTCAAAAATATGTTAGATTTCAGAAAAACTAATCAAAATTTGCTATGCCAATTTTTAATAACTTAGCAAGTATTTGCTTGAATTAAGTAGAAATTTGCTTTTGCATTTTATAATAACTTAGCAAAATTTTGCTTGAATTTAATCAAAAATTTGCTTAGTTATTATAAACTGGAATAGCAAATTTCGATAAGTTTTTGCTGAAATCTAGAATAATTGAGAAGTGGCTGAGATTTAAGCAAAAGTTTTACTTAACCACAATACAAATTTAGCAAACAGTTTTCTCCGTGTATATTTATTACCATTACTGTTAATCTTACTCAGAAATGTTCAAACGGCATGGAAGATTTTGTTTTTTAATTTCGCATACATTCTTTTTATATGGGTAAGATGTAATTCAAATAATATATTGACATGTTTTATTATTTTACAAGCAAATGTACAGGGCTGCCAATATTCAAAGCGCCCATTTTATTTTTAAATAAATCAAAGAAACCACAATTTTTTGTCTGTTCGTCATGAATATCATTTAATTGGGTTCAAGTAGATTTGCTTACATTATTTCTTGAATATGATATCTCGTAAATGGTCGCCATTGGCCTCTACGACATATTGTGCCCTTTTTGCAGCATTTTCCATAGTTTTCTTCAACATTTCGATGGGAATGGCGGTTATTTCTTGACGGATGTTGGTTTTCAGCTCTTCTAGGGTCTTTGGCTTGTTGACGTAAACCTTTGATTTCAAATAACCCCACAAAAAGAAGTCTGGAGGCGTTAAATCTGGTGATCTTGGCGGCCAATCGAAATCACCATTTTTTGACATCAAACGGCCAGGGAACAATTGCTTCAAAAAATCGATTGTAGTGCGGCTTGTGTGTGGTGGCGCGCCGTCTTGTTGAAACCAGTAGTGCCTGATACGCTTTCGACGAACGATTGGCATAAAAAAATTGTTTATCATATCGCGATAACGCTCCTGATTGACAGTAACTCTGTGGCCATTATCATCTTCGAAAAAGAACGGCCCAATGAGCATTTTAGCACAAACGCCGCACCAAACAGTGACTTTTGCATAGTGAAGAGGTACCTCTTGAATCTCTTGTGGATTTTCAGTGGCATAAATACGGCAATTTTGTTTGTTTACCGTTCCGTTCAACTGAAAATGAGCTTCATCGCTCATGATAATATTATGCCAAAATTGCTCTTACTATTGACTTGTTTTGTTGAATGTAAATTTCAACAATTTAAGAGCGTTCGCGTGGCGTGAACTATTCCATTGTAAACATTTGCTTGGAATGACGCTTCAAACGCGGTATGTCATTAGTCGATTTGGCATCACTGCGGAAAGTTACAGTGTTGCCAGATGGGCGCTTCGAATATTGGCAACCCTGTATTTTTGCAAAAGTTTTTGTTCCAATAAATTTTGTTAAAATAAATGTGACTAGACACGCCAGCTGTTTTTTTTTTTAAGGACATCGAAAAAGGTAGTACTTAAGTTTAATTTTATTTTATTAATTGAAGCAGAACAGCGAATTATGTAAGCGACAAATTACAAATCGTCAACAAGTCGTTCAAAAGGCTTGAAACAAACCTTCTTTAGCTGAATGAAATTCATGTTGCATTTTGAAAGCGATGAGTGGCAACATTTTATCTGAGAGTAATTTTAAGGCTCAAAATAAATTTTCGCTTTAAGTCATAAAAATAATATTTTTGCGAAAATTTTTTATTTTTGATATTTTTTTTTATCTTACCACTTTTAACAAGAAAACTCAAAAATCGACTTGGCTAGCTTAATTTTTTTTATGAACATACACTGAAAAATATTCACGATTTGATGAAGAAAATTTTTTAAATATTTTAAGTAATCAGATATATATATTTTAAAGAAATTTGCTCTTATTTTGACATGTCGATGGGACAGGTCAAGAGTAAATTAAATATAAACTTCTCAGAAACAGAAATGTAAGCTTTTCGCAATAAACACATATGTTTGGACTACATATTTAGTTCCTATTAGTTGTTATTGTATTCAATAGTAAAACAAACATAAAAAACGAAATAACAAAATTTTATTAAATAAAACGTATCTAAATAAGCTCAACTAAGTGTTTGGTCTGTGAGGCAGCATGTTAGTAACGGAAGGTCAAACTTGTAGTATTCAAAACATTACCCCGAAAACAATTTAAAAAGTGAAATAATATGCTTTATATATACTATTATATATTATACATGATATACTAACAAAGCATTCTCTGAACTATAATGTAGGTACTTTAAGCAAAGCGAACGATTTTTATTTGTCTCTTATGTAAGCTGATTTAAAAAATTGAAATTGAATCACATTCCTATGAATAAAGCCACGTAAAGCCTCGAAATAACTGAATTCCTACAACATCCGCTTTTAAAGGTCACAGTTATTGAGTGAATTTAATTTAACAGGTTGACAAAAATACAAAAAACAAATGTAGTGAAAAACACACAATTCAATTTAAACTTTTGATATTTACAAATCGTAATCAGTTTAAATATTTATTGGTTTTATTTCACACTGGATCCACACACAGTCTCAAAAAGATTGATAAATAAATAAGTCTTCAGTTGGCCATTTTGGTGAAAGAAACGAAAAATTGTCTAAAATGAGCTCACCATTCAGCAACTGTGTGAATTTAATCCCAGTTTCGATTTCACGAAAAATGAAAATGTACAAAAAAAAAAAAAACATTAACCGGGTTAATCGACTCGCTTTGTAATGAATTATAGCCGTTGGCTAAAAAATCCATTTGTAAGAGTTGGAGCCGATAGCCTTAGCATGAAGACGATCTTGCTTGACCCACTTCTATGTATCATTCTCTTGGATTGTTATGTAATGTGAGCGGCTTAACTAATTCTGATGAAAAACAATTAAATTATGTAAGTGTTTAGCTAAATTAACTTTAAGTTATTAAACAAAAAAAAAAAATATTAAAAATACCTAATGACAACTTTAAATGATTTGATATTATTTTTTCAAGTAATTGTGCATAAAAATAATTATAAAATTTTTCAAATGAAAGCTTATCGAAGAGATCTAAGCGAGTCGAGTTAATGTCTTATGTCTTTTGATATTGCTTTAATTAAATCCTTTAATCAACGTCATAGATAAAATTAACATATACTAAGGTAAAAAAGGTTCAGTAAAAAAATTTATTTTTTAATAACGAATATAATACAAAAATAAGAAACAAGTTATTTATTTTTGTTTTTTTTTTTAATAAATAGCTAGATGATTTTATATTAAAAAGAATTATAGCAGTGAGAGGACTGCCGACCGAAGCGAAAACCTATATATAAAATATTAGTATTCCCTGGAAGACGTTGTCCTGCCACGGACCGCCCTACTGCTATATAAGAATTTTCATGCTAATAGGGGGTTTCGGACTATCCTACATGTAGGATGGATTTGACAGGTCGGACGGACATGTAGGATGTGCAAAAGCTCATACTGCAGCCCGTCCTACATGTAGGATGAAATCAAAAAGTTTTAAAAGTTCCGCTCTGATCTTGTTCTTCTATGAGCGTTCTTGTTTGTAGATTTCCTTGGTAATTGTTGCTGGCACAGTTAGTCGGAAATTTTTTGTAGATGTTGTGAATTCTAATCGTGTAGCTACAGTCGGCATATGAAATTAGAATTATTTTTGTTAACAGCTTATAACAATTTATTAAATTTTTTATATTACTGAAACTATTTATTTTAAGAAAAAGTGTTACCATATCAAAAGTACATATAATTAAAGTAATTTATTTAAATTATTTCATTATTGAATTAATATAAAAAATTAAAGCTTATTTATATCTATTTATATCATAACACTAACACAGTATACATGTAAACTATATCTATATTGCGTTGTGTATTAAAAGTAGAATATTCTAAAATTAAGAAATATCTATAGCTTATAAATTATATATAATTCATATAAGAAATTAAAGCTAAACAATATTAAAAAATAGAATGCTTAGGATAAGCAGACTTTAGTTATTCAATTACTACTGAAAATATTAATTATTTCGCAGGTTTAATACGTAATTGTTATTATATAAATATACATAAATATTCTTTAAATTTACCAAATCCAATCTAGTTAAAAAATTTTGCTTTAAATTAAAAAAAATCCTAAATTCATAGTACCTGGAAATTGGTAAAAATTTAACTTCAAATTAAAAAATTTGCTGAATTCATAGTACCTGGAAATTGGTAAAAAATGTAGCTTAAAATTAAAAAATTTCTTACCTGCAAGAATTAAAATAAATTTATAGGTAAAGGGGGGCATAAAAATGTTCTCATCATTTAAAAAGATTGAAATAAGTTAATTCATTCAATTTACCAAATCCAATCTAGCTAAAAAATGTAAATATCCATATGAGTGCAAGATTCTTATAGGAAACAGAAAAAGTCATACCAAAGCGAAAAGAAACAATAGCAAACTATTTTCTTTTCGCTTCATCACACGCTTTCTATTTTCTATTTCTTCGCACTCATAAAGCTCATACATCGCTAAGCGTCGCAACCACAAAGCTACGTCAGCTAAACAGAGCTGAGGAAAGTCAGCCAAAAAATTTCAATTTTATTTTCCTTCACATCCACTTTCGCTCAATCCTCACTGATTACACATGTCTGCACAAACGCAACTGTGCACAACTGATAACTCTTTACTACTCTTTGGTACAACAATAACTACTTAGCAAATTTACAACAACAACGCAAAGAGAATTACAAGATCCCAGCGGTTGCGCAGCGTTAGAGGGGATGAACTGAATTGACGGCGTAAAATATACAGCACTTTGCATGCTATTTTTCTGTTTGCCTGCTAGCAAGCACTTAGCACTTGCTTGTGCTACTGGTGATGGCACTTAGAGGATGTTGGCTAGCAACAAATTTTGCACTGCACTTGCTGGTGGTGGCACTTGGAGGACGCTCGCCAGCAAAGAAAGCCAATTTCGCTTTGCTGCACTTGCTAATGTTGGAGACAGTTGGCCCACACACAGGCAGGCACAAAATCAAGCACTTTCGTTCATTTTTTTTCATTAATTTGTTATTTTTTAAGTTTTTTAAGCTTACAATATTACAAGTTTACGAAATATGTTGCAAGTACAAGCTCTTGAATTAAATATGTTGCAAATTGATAAAATGTAAATAAAATAAAATATTTGCGCTAAAACACGACCGAAATGTGAAACGTCAAAATTTGTAACTGTCAAAATTTCATCGTCCATTTGACACAATTTATTACAACACACAAATTTTATTCATCTTGATATTTTCTATCCTACCACGACTGAAAACTTTCCGATTGACACACAGCCATAGTTGACAACTCTGAATATAAAATGCCGCAGTGGTGAAAATAAAAATCCACTGACAAATACAACAAGTATGAAAGTTGTCAAACTTTGTTTGACGATATGTAATAAAATAAGAGCATGCATGTAATTATTTGAATGTTCAACATATTCCTTTATCACAACTTAAAGATTAAAATGTTAAAATACTAAATCCATACATTATTTTTCTTGTTTGCAAACGAAGTTCCAGCAGAAAAAAGCAGAAAGAGAAGAAGATCGATCCATTTTTATATCTCACCATGGATAGCAACTGTTTGAGTAAGAGCAAATTTTTAAAAAATGTTGACAAATACAACAACTGAAGAAATTGCCAAACTTTAAAGGCATATATATACCAATATAAACCGAACTAATAATAAGTTTTGATTGCAACTTATCTTAAGTATTTTTATACTAACAAACAGATTATATGCATAAATTTCAGGAGTTTCCAAGTGATTTCTTTGTGAGCTTGCTGCCGATTGTGGACGATTTCCTTGGAAAAATACGATGATGCAAACCAATGATATACCCTCTACCAAAATCGTTCAACGCGCCTAAAGAAGTTTTCACTTCAAAAAAACAAATTCGTAGAAATAATGGCAAATTGCAGTTATATGCTGAATTTAAATTAAGAAACAGAGATCTTAATGTTTTAATTTTTAAGCCACATGTTAAAACATGATGCTATTTTTCATTGTTTGGTTAACAATTATTTCAAAATGTTGTCAAATGTTATGAATTGAAGCTGAAGCTTGAAATGTATTTACTTTCGCCCAGTGCGACGACCTAAATGTTGACGTTTTATCATGAATTTTTTTAATTAAGAAAAAATGTGATTGATTTGAAATTTTAACATGTTTTTATGTATGTACTGTATACATTTCATTTATTTGTTATGCCAGTGCAACCAGGTACGAACTTTTTATTTACAGCACTGGCATCATAGATTTACATTATGGTGTGACATATAAAACTAATATAATAATAACAAAAAGTTTTTAATATAAAAAACAAAAACTAAATATACTTAAGTATGCTTACTTCATTATGCTTAATATTTTGACAATTTCTCTTAATGCTAATATGTAAATGTAATTATAATTAGAAGATATCGATTTGAAAAACAAAAAAAGAAAAAATAAATATATTTAGATGGAAAAAGAAAAGTAATAAAACATTAATAGATATAGAGTTCTACATGTGACCAAGACTTAATGCCACGAAGAGAGATGTGAAAATAAATTGCTTTTGAACTGCACAACGTTTGCAATAGATCGAAACGAAGAGGGCAACGAGTTTCAAAGACGAATTGCAAAAACATAAAGTTGCCTTTCTGATGTTAAAAAAAAATGACGCATTTGAATTAACGAGTTGGACCGATTAGAACGCGAGACGGTAATTGTTTATTGATGTCTTGAAGTGTGCAAAAAATTTTTCATTTTATATTTATATGTTTATAATTTTACACAGTGCGTCAGCCAAAATGTTAGTAAGAAACCGACAAATGTTTTTAACTATTTCCGTACTCTAAATCATGAATCTGGCACACAAATTCCTCCATAACGTCAGAATTTTGAAAACACCATGATTCAAGGTCAAAAAATTTTCCTAAGAGAAATCAACTTAAAGTGTGGGTGAAAACGGGAGGTGAGGGATGAAAGTTGAAAAGAAAATTATTTATCAATTTATAACCAACACCTATGCCATGGACAAAAATCGCTTTAAGTTGATTTCTCTTAGGACAATTTTTTTGACATTGAATCACGGTTTTCTTAAAATCCTGACGTGATGCAAACATTTTGGTGCAAGATTCGTACTGAAAACATCTGCTGGTTTCTTACTCACAAAAAAAGTGTCTTCTTGGTGCACAGTATTATTTATCTCAAAGTAGAATTATCGAAAAAAAGATAAGTTTTTAAAGGGAAGCACCCAGCCTTCCGTAGTCGTCTGAAATTAAAAATTCAAAGAGATTATCGTTCGGTAGGCTTAATTGTAATGAACTCACCTATAACATGAATATTTTAAAAAAAGCATCTTTAAAATATACTGTAAAAATTTTAAAGCAAAATTCCAAGGCGTTATTTCATGCATGACCCTTCTACTGAATGTTAAAAACGAAATTTTAAACCAAACCATTTCAGCACATATGGCAGAGAGTCACTAAGAGCAGGCCTACTTTATGTAGCTATACTCAAAACATAATATATAATAGGTTTTATTGTTGAATCCGAAAATTTAATCAAATTAAAAATAAAATTATGAAATAACCATTTTATTCTAAAAAAACTTAAGAACTAAATTGATTGTTTTAATATCTTCTTCTTCTAAAAAGATATAATTCTCAACCATTTTATGCTTCATATCTTTTTATATTTTGGGCGTTATTTCATATTTTTTTTGGCCTTGTTTCATGTACAGTTTTTTTAACGTTATCTATTTATGTCATATTTTATTTGTAGCTAAAACTAATTTTTTCAGTTTTTTTTGGTGGAACATATGAATTAAAGTCTTCTGATTCCAAATCTGAAGAATCAGTGGCCGCTCCCATCTGGTTTAGAAGTTATAGGGGTCCAAAGTTGAAAAAATGGGCTCGGAAAAGTTGCTATATCTTTGCTACATATAATCAAAACTAAGGAAAATGGGTATTAGAAAAAGGAATAAAGGCTATGTTTTTACCTTTATATTAAGCTATTAACCATAAAATTCCGTTAATTACTTTCTTAGATATAACTCTTTGATTTTGGGCGTTATTTCATTTTTGTAAGTCCAAAATATTTTTGGTCTTATTTCATTTTCAGTTTGGGCTTTGTTTCATTTTTTGGCTTTATTGAATTTTTCATTTTTGGGTGCTATTTAATTTTTGTAAGTCCAAAATATTTTAGGCCTTATTTCATTTTTTATTTTAGGCTTTCTTTCATTGAGCGTTATTTCCCTGAACCTTCTTTTTTAAACGCCATTTTAAAAAAAATTCTCAGCCTATTTTTTACTCCAGCGACTGTGTGCGCTATAGTCTAAATATTTGGGGAATCATCATAACATAAGCCATATTATAGTCTAAATATTTGGGGAATCATCATAACATAAGCCAAGGATTACCTTACTATATACATATGTATATACACTTTTTTGAGTTATTATTTTTTTTATTTTTAAAACATCCTACATATACTTTCAAACTTTCAAATACATCGCTTCAATAAATTACTCTTGAGAAATGTTAATTTTTGAACGCTGACTTCATGTATTGCTGGCCTTAATTTAATTTTAAAAAGTATAAAGCCTTTAAAGTCAAAGCGTTAATTTTATAAAAGTCTGAATTAATTAGCGCCGACTTTAAAGCTATTATGTTCATAAAGAAATTAATATATGGCAGTTAATATTATATAAAAATAATTGTGATGTCTCTCAATAAGAATTTTTATGAATTTTGGTTTTGCTTTTTTTTTTGTCGATTTCGTCATAATGTGTTATAGTTCAAGGGAAAGAATATTTGGTATCAACATTTTAAGTCGACCTTTTTTTTTTTTTGAGAGCGAGGTTATGCTCATTGTACATATGTGCATAGCCTCGTACATAAGTAGGTACATATGTGCTAAAAAATTGTTCCGCTCTTTTATTTCTAATATGTTAAATTTGCTTGAAAATAGTCTTGTTTTGAAGTTCGCGATTGACTCCAGCCTAAGCTGCTGGCTTGCAAGCATGAGCTGCAAATATGGCTCGGACTCAGCTGAAATTAAAAATGAGGCTTGATTCACGAACACAAGCCTCAGAAATTCTAAGGCTGCCCGCAGAGTAAACGCCGAAGCAGGCAGGCAGGCAGGCATCAAGGCGTCAAAAGCGGCTTCATACAGTTTCATATAAATCTGCTCGAAGTCCATATAGTGACGGCAGGCAGACCAAAGCAGGTACAGCAAGAAAAGTGGTTTGTCCTGGTTTCTTGCAGCTGATTTTGCGTTTATGTCTAATTTTTGTTAAAATTTGATGGACAATTTTTTTAAACGCAGTTTTAACGCAAGGAAGAATTTATATTAGATTAATTTTATGTTTATTATTTTTTTTTTCGTTGGACGAAACACACTCGCATACATTATAAGCATCAGTGCACGTGTATATATTATGATAAACACACAAAAACAACTCCATGCAAACACAACATAGCAACGAGTGTGAAGATTGCAACAGAATAGATTCGTCGGAATACACATCGTGTGAGGTTAGACGATGCTTGTTTGCCAGAGCTGTAAAAGAATACATTCAATTTGATTTTACAAACAAAAAAGCGAATCAGTGTATAACGAAATAGGAATGCATTCTATGAATGCAATATTGATTTATAAATAAAATTTTCAATTCACCTTTATATTATTATTATTATTATTATTATTATTATTATTATTATTATTATTATTATTATTATTATTATTATTATTATTATTATTATTATTATTATTATTATTATTATTATTATTATTATTATTATTATTATTATTATTATTATTATTATTATTATTATTATTATTATTATTATTATTATTATTATTATTATTATTATTATTATTATTATTATTATTATTATTATTATTATTATTATTATTATTATTATTATTATTATTATTATTATTATTATTATTATTATTATTATTATTATTATTATTATTATTATTATTATTATTATTATTATTATTATTATTATTATTATTATTATTATTATTATTATTATTATTATTATTATTATTATTATTATTATTATTATTATTATTATTATTATTATTATTATTATTATTATTATTATTATTATTATTATTATTATTATTATTATTATTATTATTATTATTATTATTATTATTATTATTATTATTATTATTATTATTATTATTATTATTATTATTATTATTATTATTATTATTATTATTATTATTATTATTATTATTATTATTATTATTATTATTATTATTATTATTATTATTATTATTATTATTATTATTATTATTATTATTATTATTATTATTATTATTATTATTATTATTATTATTATTATTATTATTATTATTATTATTATTATTATTATTATTATTATTATTATTATTATTATTATTATTATTATTATTATTATTATTATTATTATTATTATTATTATTATTATTATTATTATTATTATTATTATTATTATTATTATTATTATTATTATTATTATTATTATTATTATTATTATTATTATTATTATTATTATTATTATTATTATTATTATTATTATTATTATTATTATTATTATTATTATTATTATTATTATTATTATTATTATTATTATTATTATTATTATTATTATTATTATTATTATTATTATTATTATTATTATTATTATTATTATTATTATTATTATTATTATTATTATTATTATTATTATTATTATTATTATTATTATTATTATTATTATTATTATTATTATTATTATTATTATTATTATTATTATTATTATTATTATTATTATTATTATTATTATTATTATTATTATTATTATTATTATTATTATTATTATTATTATTATTATTATTATTATTATTATTATTATTATTATTATTATTATTATTATTATTATTATTATTATTATTATTATTATTATTATTATTATTATTATTATTATTATTATTATTATTATTATTATTATTATTATTATTATTATTATTATTATTATTATTATTATTATTATTATTATTATTATTATTATTATTATTATTATTATTATTATTATTATTATTATTATTATTATTATTATTATTATTATTATTATTATTATTATTATTATTATTATTATTATTATTATTATTATTATTATTATTATTATTATTATTATTATTATTATTATTATTATTATTATTATTATTATTATTATTATTATTATTATTATTATTATTATTATTATTATTATTATTATTATTATTATTATTATTATTATTATTATTATTATTATTATTATTATTATTATTATTATTATTATTATTATTATTATTATTATTATTATTATTATTATTATTATTATTATTATTATTATTATTATTATTATTATTATTATTATTATTATTATTATTATTATTATTATTATTATTATTATTATTATTATTATTATTATTATTATTATTATTATTATTATTATTATTATTATTATTATTATTATTATTATTATTATTATTATTATTATTATTATTATTATTATTATTATTATTATTATTATTATTATTATTATTATTATTATTATTATTATTATTATTATTATTATTATTATTATTATTATTATTATTATTATTATTATTATTATTATTATTATTATTATTATTATTATTATTATTATTATTATTATTATTATTATTATTATTATTATTATTATTATTATTATTATTATTATTATTATTATTATTATTATTATTATTATTATTATTATTATTATTATTATTATTATTATTATTATTATTATTATTATTATTATTATTATTATTATTATTATTATTATTATTATTATTATTATTATTATTATTATTATTATTATTATTATTATTATTATTATTATTATTATTATTATTATTATTATTATTATTATTATTATTATTATTATTATTATTATTATTATTATTATTATTATTATTATTATTATTATTATTATTATTATTATTATTATTATTATTATTATTATTATTATTATTATTATTATTATTATTATTATTATTATTATTATTATTATTATTATTATTATTATTATTATTATTATTATTATTATTATTATTATTATTATTATTATTATTATTATTATTATTATTATTATTATTATTATTATTATTATTATTATTATTATTATTATTATTATTATTATTATTATTATTATTATTATTATTATTATTATTATTATTATTATTATTATTATTATTATTATTATTATTATTATTATTATTATTATTATTATTATTATTATTATTATTATTATTATTATTATTATTATTATTATTATTATTATTATTATTATTATTATTATTATTATTATTATTATTATTATTATTATTATTATTATTATTATTATTATTATTATTATTATTATTATTATTATTATTATTATTATTATTATTATTATTATTATTATTATTATTATTATTATTATTATTATTATTATTATTATTAATTATTATTATTATTATTATTATTATTATTATTATTATTATTATTATTATTATTATTATTATTATTATTATTATTATTATTATTATCTATATATATAAAAATGGATGTATGTATGTGGGTATGTGGGGATGTGGGTATGTGGGTATGTGGGTATGTGGGTATGTGGCTATATCACATATAGACTCCAAAACCGCTGAACCGATCTTTATGAAATTTTCAGGGAAAATGGAGCCACATATTGAGAGTGTTCCTGTGAGGTTTGGTATTTATTGGACGAGGGGGCGTGGTACCTCCCATACAAGCCAAATTAACGCTATCAATCACAAACCAAAAAAAGAATATATTAAGACGGTTTCAATCGTAAAAAACTAAGATTTGGTAATTTTGTTCAGATGGTTACTGTCGGTAACTGTACGAAAAATGGGCGTGGTCGTAATATAAATACGCCCACTTTTTCGAAATCATGGCAATTCCGGAGTTTTACACATTTTTACAGTGAAACTTGCTGTGTAGGTGATCTAAGAGACGGTCACTATATGTAAATGTTTTCACGCCCACTTTTACCGCCCACAAATCAATATCTATATATATAAAAAGCAAAACGAAGTGAGTTTGGCTGTGTGATGTCTATAGACTCCAAAACTACTGAACCGATTGACCTGAAATTTTGGTAGTCGATTTGTTTCAGGTACGAGATGGTTTATTAAAAAATTTGCCACACCCCCTTTTTACTGCCCCCAAATCAATAAAAATGTTATATTTCAGTCGCTTTGGGTCGTATAAGGCTAAAATTTGGTAATTTAGTATGTACGGTTACTGTCGACAACTGTACTAAAAATAGGTTTCCACGCCCCCTTTTACCGCCCACAAATAAATAAAAATGGTTTATTTCAGATGGTTTTGGTCGTATAAGACTTAAATTTGGTACTTTGGTTTGTGTAGTTACTGACAGTAACTGTACGAAAAGTTGGTTTCCACAAAATGCTATATTTCAAGCAGTTTTGACCGTATGAGACTAACATGTGATACCTAAGTTTGTATGGTTACTTTCGGCAACTGTACTAAAAAAAAGCGTAAGCTATATAGCCACACCGACTTTTTGAGAAATCATTAAAATTGACTACTGGGTCGATTGAGCTAAAATGTTGGCTTAGTTTGTACAGTTACTGTCAGCAACTGAACTAAAAATTGGTTTCCACGCCCCCTTTTACCGCCCACAAACCAATAAAAACGTTTTATTTCAACGGTTTGGGTCGTTTTAGACAAACATTTAGTAATTCAGTTCATATGGTTACTCTCGGCAAATGCACTAAAAATAGGCCGGTCCCACTTTAGTTAAACTCACTTTTCGGGGAGTTAGCGTCGAGTGAAGCAAAGTGCGCCAGGCTTAACCTAAATTGAGCTGAAATTTGAACATTCGATTTGTTTCGATTACGAGATGGCTCAAGGGAAATATTTTGCAGCACCCCTTTTTACCGCTTGCAAAACAACAAAAATGTTATATTTCGCACGGTTTTGATCGTATTAGACTAAAATTTGGTTATTTAGTTCATATGATTACTTTCGGCAGCTATTCGACATTTTCGTATATGGCAGTAAGGTGGTCTATGGCAGAACAACGTCTGCCGAGGAGAGTGAGTGTTCCTGCGAGGTTTGGTAACGTTTGGACGAGGGGGCGTGGTACCTCCCATACAAGCCAAATTTGCGCTATCGACCACAAACCAAATAAAGGATATATATCAGACGGTTTCGATCGTAAAAAACTAAGATTTAGTAATTTTGTTCAGATGGTTACTGTCAGTAACTGTACAAAAAATGTGCGTGGTCGCAATATATATACGCCCACTTTTTCGAAATCATGGCAATTCCGGAGTTCTACACATTTTTATAGTGAAACTTGCTGTGTAGGTGCTCCAAGAGGCAGTCACGATACATTCATGTTTTCAAGCCCACTTTTACCGCCCAAAAATCAATATCTGTATATATAAAAATGAATCGTGATTTGTTCGGATGCTTAAAACTTGAAAACGACTGAACCAAATTGGATACTTCTTTCTACTGGCTTAGGAAAAATATAATGCCATACCCCCTTTTGTCGCCCACAAATCAATAAAAATGCTGTATTTAAGACGGTTTTGGTCGTATTAAATTAAAATTTGGTAAATAAGTTCGTACAATAACTATCATTAACTTTGATAAAAATGGGCGTGGTCACACTTCATCTACGCTTACTTTTAAGAAAATATCAAAATACTTCGAAACTATTGGTCCGATTGAGCTCAAATTTTGTAAGTACGCTTTGCTTTGAGTACGAGATGGTTTAAGAGAAAAAACCACACCCTTTTACCTCCCACATATATACAAAAAAATTGTTGTTATCGAATAGCTTTAGAGTTAGGGGTCGCACAGCTTAGAAATTCGGTATTCGACCACAATTTAGACGTACCGTTTCAGTGATGAAATTTTATGGGAGTGGACAAGGGGGAGGGGGACCTCCCATACAACACAAATTTGTGATATCGAATAGCTTTGAAGTTATAGGAAATCAGCTTTGGAATTCAGTTTTTGACCTCAATTTACACATGCAGTTTCAATGGTTTTATTTTATGGGCGTTGGACAGGGAGGCGTGACATCTCCCTTACAACCCAAATTTGCGATATCGAATTGCTTTGAAGTTATAGGTTGACAGCGTGAGAATTCGGTATTCGACCTACATTTATGCATGCACTTTCATTCCTCTACATTTTATGAGCGTAGGGCAAAGGGGAGTGGCACTTCCCATGCAACCCAACTTTGTGCTATCAAATAGCTTTGGAGTTGTAGGTCGCACAACGCCGGAATTCAGTATTCGATTTCAATGTACACATGCAGTTTCATTGATTCAATTTTATGTTCATTGGTAAGAGAGGCGTGGCACCTCCCATATAACGTAAATTTGCGATATCAAATATCAACGTCAGAATTCAGTATTCGGCCCCAATTTATGCATGAAGTTTCATTAATTACATTTTATGAGCGTTGATCAAGGGGGAGTGGCACCTCCCATACAACGAAAATTTGTGATATCGAAAAGGGGGAATGAAACCTCCTATTTAACCCAAATTAGAGATATCAAATAGCTTTGAGGATATAGGTCTCACAGCTTTGGAATTCAGTATTGGACCTCAATGTACACATGCAGTTTCATTGATTACATTTTATGAGCGTTTATCAAGGGGGAGTAGCACCTCCCATGCAACGAAAATTTGTGATATCGAATAGCTTAGGAGTTCAAGGTCTCACAGCGTCGGAACTCAGTATTCGACCAAAATTTACGCTTGCAGATTTTACTGATAAAATTTTTTAGAGTTTGTTGGGGGGGCGTGACACCTCCAATTTAACCCAAATTTGCGATATCGAATAGCTTTGGAGTTATAGGTAACTCAGCCTCGGAACTCAGTATTCGACCTCAATTTACACATGCAGTTTCATTGGTAAAAGGGCGTAAGGAAAAGGGCAGTGGTACCTCCCATACAACCCAAATAGTTTTGTAGTTATATGTCGCACAGTTTTGGAATTCGGTATTCAACCTCCATGTACACATGCAGTTTAATTGATTACATTCTATGAGCGGTGATCAAGAAGGCGTGGCACTTCCTATACAACCCAAATTTGTTATATCGAATAGCTTTGTGGATATAGGTCGCACAGTCTCGGAATTCAGTATTCTACCTGAATTTAGATATGCTGTTTAACTGATAACATTTTATTTGCGTTTGACAAGGGAGAGAGGCAGCAACGCGCCGGGTTTCAGCTAGTTATTATTATTATTATTATTATTATTATTATTATTATTATTATTATTATTATTATTATTATTATTATTATTATTATTATTATTATTATTATTATTATTATTATTACCGAATATTAGTACAATAAGAACTGGGTTCTTTTGAAGTACAATATAAAAACATTCAATATATTTTTATGTAATAACAACTAAATATATAATAAAAACTATAATAAAAACTAAACTTAGTTTTAAAAAAATGAATAATTATTCATTTTCAGGGTCAGGGTTCGGACTTGAAAATTTGTAAATCGCAGTAAATTTTGTAAAAATAACGCAGTAAAAAGAATTTTTCGCAGTAGTTTTTTTGTTTTTTCTCTGTATTTACAATCATGTACGCACATGTTCAAATTCAGTTCAAATTTTTTAATAATAAAGCGAAAACTGATAAAGTTTTCAATGAAAAATATCAATAAGCATTTAAGTCAAATATAATAAAGTATTTTATAGCATTGGTCTGCTTAAATCAAGAATATATTACTCTTTGTTTCCTTTTGAAGACAGCGGAGTTTTGTTGCGCTACGCTAGCTGAGCACAAAAAGAGAAGAGGAAAGAGCAACAAGGAGTTTATTGAAATCCTCGCAAAACAAACGGGAATATTTCTTAAAAAACTTTACACTTTACTATATATGAAATCTATTCTTAAGGATTAAACTAAAAAATATGCTTCTAAATGGTTTTCATATCACATAATAAGCACGTTTTGTATAAAATTCTTTTATAGATCCTTTTCGATTTTTTGCGATCATTTGTACTTCTTAAGGTGAATAAAATAAGTTAATATGAATTCGAATTGTTTATTTAAATCTGATTAATCGAATACAATTTTTTTCCAGTAAAAATATTCACGCGATTTTCTAACTCAAAAATTTTAAGAGCCTCATAGACTGAGTAGTTGTAATGATAGAAGTGTCATGGCAATATTAATTTGTATGCGAAAAATATAGTTCTTCTTAAAATTAAATCGCAGTTTTCATAGCAACTGCGAATTAAATTTAAATTTATGTGAAATTCAGAGCTTTTTAGGATCAGAAGATCAGAAAATTGGCAAAAGATTTTATTTCAAAAACTTGCCAGTACAAAGCAAGTGAAAAGGGTTTATGCTTTCAATCACAACACAATTAAAAAGACACATTGCGGAATTGCGGAAAATCTATCAATCTATCTATCTTGGATCATTGAGTGACTGTTGTTTTTGGCTTGTTTTGCGTTGCTGTTGTTATTGGTAAATTTTTCCATCGTTTCGAACGATCGTGGAAAATCACTCATACCAATAGAATTGTGAAAAAACACAAAACAATAACAAACTATGTCGCACTGAACTGATCTGCTTCTCGCATTCACTCTGTGGTATTTATTTGTGAAGGGGGTTGCTGTCTGCGCCAGCCTGCCTCGGCGTTTACTCTGCGGGCAGCCTAATAATGACTCAGGCGCACATACGAGAGATGCAGAATTTAAAAAAGGAGCTTGAGTTAAAAAGCAGCTTCCGTATTTAGATGGCAAGACTTAACGACATTTTTTATCACGCCAAGCTTTATATGAAGTAGCGGCAACAACATTTTCTCACTTGGAACCAGCGCGTCGTGAATGACGCTTTCCACATTGAGAATGTTAATTTCTCTCAACTGATAATCATTTTTTTATATTCATTACCATCATACGAGTACCGTCTGCACCAATTGCATAGAAAGCATGTAAGCCTTGGCCACTTTTGATGCGATTCAGCAGAGCGGCGACATCTAAATCGGTGCAAACTCACCATTCATGCTCCTTGTAATTGACAGAATCCAACTCTACTGTAACCATATTCTAACAACTATTTGTTATACTATATGAACTCCACTAATCTTAGTTTAAAATATACGTGTGCACTTAAAAATATAAAAATTGTTCGATAGTTGGTTGTTATTTTTCAAAACTCTGTACTGCAATATGCTGATTAACATATGGTCTTTTCAACGAGATATAAATGACCAAAATCAGTTGATGTTTGACGAAATGGGAGCACTTTGTATGGTAGCAGAAATATATATGGGAATCAGTAGTTCCCGTACTTTTGTAGCTGAAAATTTCAAGTTGTAAAATTTAAGAAAAATTGCCTAAAGTATGGGAATAGGTTTTTCGCAAAAAGTTGCAAATTTGGAGAAAAATCAAAAACCTATGTTTATTTCTTTTGTAAAAGTTTTGTAAAAATTGGACAAATGTGGGATCAAAAGAATAAGTTGGATTCCCTGTTTCAGTTAATTGCATTCTACTAAAAGTGTCTGGCAAACATTTAATCGACATTTTTTGTGTTGTTTTAATGGCTGTACTCGTATAATTTGACATTAGCCGCCAAAAGATGGCAGCTTGCGAATTTCTGCTTCGCCAAATTTGTGTAGCAGAAAATAGCAACATTTGACTAGGACTGGATTACTCATTTTCACTTTCTATTGCGAATTTTTTTGGTACGGGAATAGGAAATAGCACGAATTTGTACGAATTTTCAAGTACGGGAACAGATCTAGTATTTTACGATGCAAAAAAAAATAAAATTGCTACCATTAAGCGAATTCTCAACCGATGTCTATGTTCTTGGCTTCAATGGAAAGGTATTTTCAAGTGCAGTTTAATTTCATGGAAAAAATTTCGTCCATGGCACATTATTTAAATAAAAAATATAGAAACACCAAAATTTCGGAGAAATTTACAAAAATACAAAAAATTGGTTTTTCATTCCGTCTGGTTGTTTTGAAATTTCTTTTTACCCAATCATATTCTACGTTAAATTCTACTTAACATAACTGGATTTTGTTTTCTATTTCTAATAAGACAAATGACTGTAATACATCAATGAATGTCGGTGCAATGAAATTCAAACACAAACTTTAAAAATTATTTGCAGTGATTTTGAAGTCAGTTTCTTTTTCTGCTAAAAAGTTTTAATTCAAATTTTAATAAGAACTTACCTTTTCATGCCTATAGGAAACATTGTACTTATAGACTTCTAAGTCTCGTTATTTTCATGTTTTTGACCAGTGGTTTTTGGTGTAAGCTTTAGGCTGCTTTACATTGTCCTCCTGTGTGTAACGACATGTCAAAATTTTCATGTGTGATAGAATGTGAGATAGTGTAAACAACGGGAAACAATGCGTGTTCGAATCTGTTTTGATTTTTTTGTCATGTCGACCACATATAATTTTTTTTGTTTGTTTCTAACTTCAGATGTGTAATCTTATCTGACCAGAGATGCATTTTACCATAAATTTACCTAGAATTTATTATTTAGTGGGAAAATTTTAAGCCCATGATGTTTTTTCAGATGAAATGGCTAAAGGAAGTGATTTTACTGCTAATTGAATTTTGGAGAGGCTTTGAATGCATGTACAAACGATTAGTTTTACAAATGTAAAGTTTTATTAAAGTTTTAAGAATAAAAGTGTGACCTGACTCTATGAGATAGTCTTATACAAATGTTTTCTGCATACAAAAATAAAAAATGATAATATGATGAAATTCGATAATTTTTTCTATTTTACGTGTCGTAACACACCGTAGGACAATGTAAAGCGGCCTTTACAGCTACTTGTTCTTTTGAAAAAATGATCGAAATCAAGATCGGGATCGTTTCGCAAAAAAGTGTTTATACAAAAAGGTCTTAAAGACATTAAAATATTAGTTAAATTGTAAAACCAAGTACACAATACACATAAGTAAAGGTGAGAGAGTTATAAACACAAAAATAAAAGTCTTTAGTTTGTCCAATAACTGTCCAATGCTGGAAGAAACTGGACATAAGTAAAATAAAATTAAGTTGTGAAAAAATGCCTTTCTATTGTTTTTTTCAAGTAAAGTTACCTGCCCGTCGAGTAGCATTCCGGGAAATCCCCTCCGTCATTGCTATTTTCTGCACTGCGCGCCGAAATTTGCACATTGGAAGTCAGTCGCGTCTTTGTTCTCGCCATGATTACAGTAGATTGTTTTTTAAATAATTAATGTGTTTTTGTGCGGTGAAAATAAAAAAAAAACCGATTGATTATGGAAGCGGAAGGCAATAAAAAGGCTGTGTGTAAGAATACAATAAAATTATTTTTGTGCTTTCGAAGTGTGTTTAGCAAAGGTGCATTAATTTTTATCAAAATCTTATTATATGATGAATTAAGCATAATTTAGCTATAATTTTTCATGTATATTAACCTTAGTCTATTGGAGTTCTTAAACAACAAAAGAAAATACACACATTTACGCAAAAAGAAATACGTACAATCAGCTATCGCAACTTTTATTTTTTTAAATTTTAATATAGTTTGCTTTGACACTTGTTCCTTGCCTTTGAACTTTTAAACTTTAAATTACTACTGCTATTTCTCAAAAAAATGTTATTTGAAATGTGCATGCATATTGGCGTCCATATCATTTTCAAAAATGCAAAGCAGGGAGGAAAAGTTCTAATTATTATTAGTATTTTTAATTTGTCTTTTTGCAATTGAAGCACAGCCGCGAATAACGTTGCAAAACCGATTTTATTGCAGATTCCCGTTAACATGACTCTCTTACATTGCCTAAACACCAAATCAATCAAAAATATGCATCTTATCACTATCAAAAAGCAATAAGAAAGTGTAAGTCAGTGGAAGAACGTTGTAAGTTACATACAAAATTATTAGAACTGAATTATCTAATGTAATTGATAAGTGCAATAGATGCACAAAAAAGATGACCAATGTTGAAAATTGAATAAGAATAAGAATAAAAAATTGAAGAATTGTGGTAGTGAATATATATCAAGAAAAAAGTATACCTCCAAAAAAAGCTCCAGAGCAGTTAAAAAACAGAATGATGTTGTAGGTTAATTTACGTTTTTTGATAATTGAATTGTTATTATATAGATTTGTGATTGTCTATGCTTCTTTTCTTGCAAAAAAATTTAGCATAACTGCAATAAAGAACATTTTTTTTTAAATTCTATAATAAAAACTCAAATGAACAAACAGCTTTTTTAACAACTTTAAATAAATTTGCGAGTTAACTACATAAGAATTCTGAACTTGGCAATTTACACGATGCCGGTTTTTCGAAAAAACCAATGGGTTTTACGAAACCAAATAAGTAAAAGAAAAAGGCTTTATATTTGCGTTTGGCTTTATATTTGCCTGAAAATTAAGTTGCATTAATCAATCTCCAGTTTAAGTAAGAAAAATATTAAGTTAGCGTTCAAAAGCAAAGAAACATATTTTTTGAAGGTCTTACAATATTATCTTTTAAGTCATTTAAACTTCAAATGAGTTTTTGTTTTCGATATTAAGGGCTTATTTCATAAATAAATATTACATTTCATTTAACGAAAAGGATACAATCAAACAAGTCTTCTTATATGGGTATGCGTTTTAAAAGCCATCGCACTCTCTACTTTGCAACGTTTTTTACTTTTTTTTACTAAAAATGTTTATTTACCTAAGTATTTCCATAATGTATTAAAAACAAGTATCTAGAAATTGTCTGCTGCACTTAAAACGTTTTTTACGTATTGTGAACAATCTACTTTTTGTCGCTCAAAACGTTATTCGCGGCTGTGCTTCAATTATATAGGAATTTCTTCTTTTTCTAAGGCACAGTGTTGGGGGGAAATCATCAACAGTGTTGGGGGGGGTGCAGAGCCCCTGTGGACGCAAAAATTTGTTTTCATTTATGTTCTTCTCATTCGTTGAAAGATTTTTGCAGATTCGTCATTTAAAGAAAATTTTTTACTCAAATAGAATTACACGACATGTTCTTTTCACAATATTATTTAATTTAAAAATCGTTTGCAACACGCCCCCAAATACTATTTTTTACTCGCCTCATTTCGAGGAATCACCTCCCCTGTTTTTGTAATTTTGTCCATTTTTTCATTTAAAATTTCCCTATGTACAAAGTTAAAATTAAGCAACATCCTTTTACTAATGAACCCGGGCACCATTTATTCGACCTGGAATCATTCATTCGACACGCCTTTAGCAAAACTTTTGATACACCAAGACAAATATAATTGTAATGCGTTTGGTTTAGATGATTAAAGCTAAAGGTTTTAGGTTTAAATGTTTTAACTTGACTTTAAATGCTGTAAAACTAAAGTGTGCTATTAGCTGCTTATTTTCTGTTACTATTTTATTAACATTTTTAATGAACTGTTTTCGTATGGCATTAAAAATCATTCAAGTTTGTTCTTAAATCTTGACTCCACTTTCATTATTTTTTTAAGCGTTCTAAACGTACGTGTACAACAAGCTAAAAAAATCAGACTTCAAATGGATGAAGGTTATCGCACTTTTGCATAACTTAGGTATTACTTTTGCAACGAGTGTGTAGTTTTGTTTTTGCTTTTTATGACTGTTCCTCTTTTTAATCTTAGCTATTCGCCTTGCTACGGGTAACCAACCATTCGTTCTCTGATATTTGGCTCTATCTATGAAGCAACTAGGCTTAAGCCGAAAAGGCCTACGCATTGTTATAACATACATTTTTTATCCTCGTTCAGTCTTAGAGTTGTGAAGCTATACACTGCAAAAAAAATAACATTTCAATAAGCAAAATACATTTACATCATGTACATTTTATTTAATAGAGAAATAAACATTTGAACCATTATTCATATTTTAACATGTGGTATATTTTGTTTAGTGAATTAAATATTGTTTCTTTCTTAAAGCAATAGCTAACAAAATTGTACTTTTGAGACATTTATAATACGCAAACCAATAAAATGTAAATAAAATGTGCAACAAATTTATAATTGCAAATAAGTTCAAGAAAAATTCAATTTCAAAAAACCTGTTTAACCAGAAAATAATTATTACAAAAAGAAAATTATTGAAAAAAGTGAAGGGAAACTCCTTGCAAAAAAGTAGAAATGAAATATTTTCGTGCTAGAATAAAAGAATAAAAATATGAAGTACGAATTTCTGCCACCTAGCTCTTATGTCGTTTTAACGTCAGCAGCATCCCCTCCTACTTGTAATTATTCAATGTTTTAATTAAACTTAAGAAACATATAAGTAAATATAAGTAGAAACTTATAAGTAAATATATATATAATAAATAAAATATAAATAAATAAATAAATAATTTATTTAAACACAATCTTAAATAAGCTAAAAGAACCAATGCAATGTTAATGTTATTTAATCCCTTCTTTGAGTTAGGAAGTTCTTTCTCTACCCATCATTTGCTTTGAAAAACTGCATTTATTCTGAATTTCACTTCCAAAAACAAATCTGGTTAAGATTACTACATGCTAATCAGGTCAATTTAACCTGTTTTTGTGGTTTAATGAAACTGATACTTGTGGTTATCTTAACTGAATTTTAACAAATATTTGTGGTTAAATCAATCATCTACACACAAACTTTGAAATTTTTCAACATCACATCACGAAAAGCAAAAATAAGACAAAAAACCCTGTTTGGCTCTAGCGGGGTCCAGAAGGAGAGCTAGAGCAAATGAATCATGGTTACTTTATTTTTTATTCTAAAATTGTTAAAATTAGTTAAAATTTAAAACTTAAAGACAGGTTCATTTTACCTACCTTATCCCGAAGTACCCTTTGTTACAAATTCTGCATTATTAGAGCAGAATTTGACAGCTGGCAAGTTGTTTTTTTTTTCGTTAAAAGCTTACCATTTCTCCCCTCTACTTTCTACATGTATTTCTGTAAACCAGATTCGTTAGGTGAAAGTAACGTGGATCAGGTTAATACGATTCTCCTAACCAAGTTCGTCAGGTAAAAATAACCTGAATCTGGTACGATTATTTTTCCCTGAATGCATGTTTCTCTTCATCTCATCTGATCGATCATATAACTGTCTTCCAATACCTAACTGTTTAGTTTGTATGCCTTCTAAAATTTCTTGCTTTAGTGTTTAATGGTGCTTCTTTTCTTGGTGTTTTCTATCTGAAGGCCTTTGAATCGGCCCTTGATTCTGTATTGTCGGTGAATGATTTCATTGTTTTTTGCATTTAAAGTTATATGTATTTGCATTACATTGTAACAAGCAATAACTTCATTATTTGGCAGATAGTTTACAGCTTTATCAAACATTTTCGTCGAAGAATAATAAAAAAAGAGATGAAAAGGTTTTTCAAAACAATTTTAAAATAAAATCTAATCTTATATAAAAAAATACACAGTTTCGATAGTATCGTAAGTATAGACGTAGAATCCCTTTTTATACACTAATAGAAAAAAATTCTGTTTTTTTTATTAATATTTTTCAAAAAATTTTACTTCAATAGCTTTAAAATCTTCTAAATAAAAATTATTCAAAAACAAATTTGTTGTTGTCCTTCTTTAAACTTACCTGATCTAAAAAGCTCACAATTAAATTCATGTAAAGATTTGTTTTGTTTTATAAAAAGTTTTCGTTTGATATTTATGGTGGTGAATTTGTTGTTCTTTTTCTTTTGTTTTGTTGGTTAAAACTAAATGCAATTCAAAGTTATGTTTAATTAAATTTGGTAAATTTGGATTATTTATTTTTATAAAGTAATTTAAAATTAAAATTTTAATTAACAAAATAAATTCTTAATATGGAAAGAATATAACGCATAATATAAATAATTCAAATTTATTATAGTATTTAAAAATTAATGAAGTTTTTAAAGCACAACGCATGCTTACTAACACATGCGCAAATTTGCGTAGTAGTATACATACATACTGCCTCTGTAGCTACACGCATCTGAATTCTCTGTTGTATTTATCTTGCTGAAAATAAATATTCGTTTTATTAGTACTCCAATTCATGGCAGAATAAGCAGGTAAGGCCGACTCGGAGAGAAATGAAGTAGAAAGCAGGGAAAAGCGAGCTAGTTGTCAAAATCAGCTGTTGATGTCGAGTAAAAATTAAGAACATTTTAAAAAAGAGGGAATGAATCATCCACAGAAAATAAACAGATCTTTGCTTACTATGTCCCGCTTTTCACTCGTTACACACGATAATTCTCGAGCTTGCGGGGAAAGCAATTATTGCTCTGGTAGCAAGATCTCTTTGTCCCGCTTTTCACTCGGCAATAATTGCCTTTGTCGCAAGCAGTTTGCGGATTACTCACCCGCATGAGGGGGTTTTCGAAAATCCCCTTTAACCCCGAGTAGTCTACAAACTACTTGCGGCGAAAGCAATTATTGCTCATAGAATTGCCGAGTGAAAAACGGCCCTTTGCAGCACATGCAGAACCAAAACAACAATATCAGCAGCTAGTAGCAACGTTGCCAGTTATTTTGGAAAAATCCCATGCGTGGCAATTTTTAATTGCCCTTAGGATTTTTTGTTTCTGGAAATTCTTTTTAATTTTTTTAATTTAGAGTGGTATTTTTTAATTGGCAAGGAAATTCAGAGGGGTATTATTTAAATTTCCGAGGGAGTTTGATTATATTCTTCTTAAATTTTTTTTTTAATTTTTAGTAAGCAATGTTTCTTTGTGGTATTTCTAAATGTTTTTAAAATTGTTTGTGCATGTGGGACTTATTGTGGTATTTTTTAATGCGAATGAGATTTTTGTGGCAATTTTAAATGCATGTGGAAGTTGTGGTGGTATTTTTAAAACGCGTGGTATTTTTGTGATAATTTTTAATGATCGTGAGATTTTTTTGAGATTTTTTTATTGCGGTAGAAATTTTTTTGTTTTTCTTTACAATGGTAATTTTTGTTGTATTTCATTTATGTTATTGTGAAAAAGTAACTTTTTGTCGGAATTGTTTTAAATTTTAACTGGCAAGCTTGACTAGCAGTAGTACATTTTTTTGTAGCCATATACTGGCTCTCTAGTTGCATGCATCTGTATTCTCTATTGCATTACAACCCAACAAGCCATGAATGTTACTGTGCCAGCTAAACGGTACTTAAAACGGCAGCGTCTGATTTGCTGGTATGAAAAAGACATGTTTTTGTACTTTTAAACCCTTCTCCGTTTTAAACCGTTTAATAATTGTAAAGTCCTTTTTTATATTTATCAAGAATCAAAAAACTCTAAAATATGCATTGAATTTTGTGTTGAAATCATGGTAGTGCAGTTTAGTTGCCGTTTACTGTTTAGTTTATTGTTGCAGCTTAACAAAAACTATTTTAAGAAAAGGTTACAATTGTTTAACAACAAATAAAATTAATATACAACTTAAAGTTTTCCATATGACCTTGTTATTTATTGTGTTGATTTTCTATGATTTAAATACAAATTCTAATTGTTTTTTAGTTTAAATCATTCCTGGTTTTAAATACAAATTCTAGTTGTTTGATAGTTTAAAATCGTTTATTGAGCTTTAGGTCAGGTTAGAACAATTAATTGCTCTAACTAATTAATCAAGCAGCTAACTAATTAATCAGCTTGTGATGTTTTCCTTTCATATTGAGAATGTTGTTGTTTCTTCGGAAAAAATTCACGATTTTAAACTATCAAACAACTAGAATTTGTATTTAAAATCAAGAATGATTTCAAGAATGATTTCAAGAATGATCAAGAACATTTAGAATTTATATTTAAATCATAGAAAATCAACATTAATATACAACTTAATAAATGGTACGCTTAAATGAATGCATAGTTGACATAGTTGCGTAGTTGCATAGTTGCTGACAACGAAACGGTCCGCTTCAAAGCTTTTAAAAGTGGACACCGTTTTCAACTGAGCCGATTGGCAATCTGGGAAACGAAAAAATTAAAAAAACCGATGTGTTAATACATATTAATAAAAACAACAACAAAAGCAGCACAACAACGAACGACGAGATTACGAACCAAACAAGCAAACACAACAACAACCTTAAAAACAGCATAAGCAGCTACTGCAGCTAAGCAGCTTGTGCATTTCTCATACGAATGTATGAATTTTTCATCTTCTTTGATTTTTCTATTTTATTAGATACTAGCTAAAACCCGGCGCGTTGCTGCCATGCTCCCTTGTCCAAAGTCCATAAAATGAAATAAACCAAACTGCATGTGTGTAGTCAGGGCGAATTCCGACGCTGTCCGACCTATAACTCCAAAGCTATACGTTAGCAAAAATTTGGGTTGTATGGGAGGTTCAACGCCCCCTTTACAAAAGCAATAAAATGTTATCAGTGAAACTGCATGTGTAAATTGAGGTTAAATACTGAATTCGGAAGCTGTGCAACCTATAATTTCAAAGATATTCAATAGCACAAATTTGGGTTGTATGGTAGGTGCGACGCCCCCTTAACAAAAACCATAAAATGTTATCATTGAAACTGCATGTTTAAATTGAGGTTGAATACTGAATTTCGGCGCTGTTAGACCAAAAACTCCAAAGCTATTCGATATCGCGAATTAAGTTGTATGGGAAGTTTCACGCCTCTTTTTCGAATACTGAATTCCAACGCTGTGCGACCTGTAACTCTAAAGCTATTCGATGCCACAAACTTAAGTTGCATGGAAGCTGACACTCTCCCTTGTCCACCGCCCATAAAATGTTATCAATGAAACTGCATGAGTAAATTTAGGTCGAATGCTGAATCTGACGCTGTTCGACCTATAACTCCAAAGCTATTCGATATCGCAAATTAGGAATGGGAGGTGCCACACCCTCTTGACAAACGCCATACAATGTAATCAGTAAAACTGCATGCGTCAATTGAGGGCGAATACTGAATTCCGACGCTGTGCTACCTACAACTCCAAAGCTATTCGATATCGCGAATTTGGGTTGTATATGAGGTGTCACGCCCCTTGTATAACGCCCATAAAATGTAATCAATGAAACTACCTGTCTTAATTGAAGGCGAACACTAAATTCCGACGCTGTGCGACTCCAAAGCTATACAATATAAAAATGTTGGGTTGTATAGGAAGTACCACGCCCCCTTTACAAACGCCATAAAATTATATCAGTTAAACGGTATGTGTAAATTTAAATCGAATACTGAATTTTGAAGCTGTGAGACATAATGCTATCCGATATCGCAAATTTGGGTTGTATGGGACGGACCACGCCCCCTTGTCTAACGCTCATAAAATGTCATTAGTGAAACGGCACGGGTAAATTGTGGTCGAATACCGAATTCCGAGGGTGTGCAACCCAAACCTCCAAAGCTATTTGATATCGCAAATTTTTTATATAATTGGGGGCGGTAAAAAGGGGTGTGGCAATTTTTCCTGAAACCATCTCGTACTCGAAACAAATCCATCGCCAAAATTTGAAAAGTAGGCGTAGCTATAATGTGACCACGCCCATTTTTATTGTATTTACCAACCGCTATCATACGAACTTAATTACCAAATTTTAAATTAATACGACCAAAACCGTCTTAAATATATCATTTTTATTGATTTGTGGGCGGTTAAAGGAGGTGGTGTGTTGCAACATTTTATTTATTCCTAAACCTTCGCGTAGCCATTACAAATGAGATAGCTTTTTTGTACCCAGTGTTTAACGGGATGCAAAAGAGTGTAATTTTTTATGAACTCCTCAACAGCCCGCACACCAAATTTTGTTTAAATACCTATAACAGGATCAGAAATAATGTATTTTTAATTTGTGATTTGTATGGGAGGTACCACGCCCCTTTGTCCAATCACGCCTATTTTTGCAGCAGAACTTACAATATGTACACCAAACTTATATACCAAATTTTGTTCACATACCAATAGCCGGAGCAGAAATAATGTATTTTTAATTTGTAATTTGTATGGGAGGTACCACGCCCATTTGTCCAATCACGCCTATTTTTGCAGCAGAACTTACAATATGTACACCAAACTTATATACCAAATTTTGTTCACATACCAATAGCCGGAGCAGAAATAATGTATTTTTAATTTGTAATTTGTATGGGAGGTACCACGCCCCTTTGTCCAATAGGACCGAATTATAAATCTAAACCACTCGGAGCACCACCCAAACGCATACAAAAAAATTTATACAAATCGGTCTCTCCGTTCTTTAGTTATGCTGTCGCACACACACGCCAACTCATTTTTATATATATTATTAGAGATTCGTTTTATTTCCACTAAAAATGATATTTTGGCATTTTTTTTTCTTTTTACGATGAATATTAAAGGCTGTAGGTATACCCCAAAGTGTCAAATATCACTTTGAAAAAATTTGTGAAAATGACCCCCATTCAAACCGCGCTGTAAGACGTAATTCTACGTCAAAACTAGCTGAAACCCGGCGCGTTGCTGCCACACTCTCTTGCCAGACGCCCATAAAATGTTATCAGTGAAACTGCATGTGTAAATTAAAGTCGAATACTTAATTCCGTGGCTATGCGGCCTATCCCCTCAAAGCTATTTGATAGCACAAATTTGGGTTGTTTGGGAGGCACCACTCCCCCTTGTCCTACGCCCATAAATGTAATTAATGAAACTGGATTTATAAATTGAGGTCTAATACTGAGTTCTGACGTTGTGCGACCTATAACATCAAAACTATACGAACACGCATATTTGGGTTAAATGGGAGGTGCCACGCCCCCTTGACAAATGCCCATAAAATTATATCAATAAAACATCGTGTGTATATTGTGGTCGGATACTGAATGAAAACGCTGTGCGACCTATAACTCAAAAGCTATTCGATATCGACAATTTAGGTAAAATGGTAGGTGTCACGACCCCTTGACAAGCGCCATAAAATGTTATCACTGAACATTTGGTCGAACACTGAGGACGAATACTGAATTCCGATGCTCTGTGACCTATAACTCCAAAGCTATTCGATAAAACAAATTTGGGTTGTTTGGGAGCCACCACTCTCCTTTGTTCTATGCCCATAAAATGTAATTAATGAAACTGGATTTATAAATTGAGGTCGAATACTGAATTCTGACGATGTGCGGCCTATATCTCCACAGCTATTTGGTAGCACAAATTTGGGTTTTATGGTAGGTGCCACTCCCCTTGTCAAACGCCCATAAAATTTAATCAAGGAAACAGCATGCACAAATTGAGATCGAATACCATATTCTGACGCTGAGCGACCCATAACTTAAAAGCTATTCGATATGTGTAAATTGAGGTATGAGATAATGAATTCCAAAGCTGTGTGGCCTATAACTCCAAAGCTGTTAATGATTTTATTTAAAAAAATGCTGATATGGCAACACTGCATATGTGATCAACAATTTTAATTGAATTGTTGTCTCTTTCCAACGACTTATTCAATCCTCGTTAGTTTTTCGGAATTGAATAGTCTTAGATCTGTGCAATATAATAGTTGTGTCACAAGTTTTTTTCTAAAAATCATATTTCTTTAACTATTTTAGCTAAGATATTTCTGTTAAATTGGTAAGCCATTACTGTTGATCATATAACAATTATTTAAATAAGTTTTATTTTAGTTAAAATGGGCCGTGAAAAACACTCCACTTCTGAAATGAGAAAACTAATAAAAAAATTCTTGTCAGAAGGCAAAACGTACAAAATCACTGAGGATACTGTAGAGTGTTCCCCAACAGTGACTGCCAATTGTAAAAAGTGGAAAAAAAACCAAATTCACGCGGTCGAAGACTAAAATACAGCATTTTGAGGTTATGAGCATCAAGCGAATGGTACGAAATGATCCATTCTGACATCTTCCAAGCTTGAGAAGGATTTGCAATTGGAGGTTCATACTTCAACTATACGCAGGTGACTACAAAAGTAAAATATGTTTGGCAGATGTCCTAGAAAGGTGATTTTATTGACTTTAAGATACGTCCAAAATAGATTGAAATTTGCGAGTACGCTCTGGAGTGGCCCGTGTAAAAATTGCCCGGTGGTGGAAAAATTAACGTTTGGGGATGTTTCTCCTACAACTGTGCAGGCCCGATATTTTGGATACAAAGAAACATGGATACTCAAAAGTATGTTGAGATTTTGGAAACAATCATGCTAACATATGCCACTCAAATGGACATTCCAACAGGACAATGATCCTATGCATACGAGCAGATTGGCGAAACAATGGTTTTTGATATACAGGGTTTACGTTTTAGAGTGGCCTGCTCGACCTGAGGAAGTTTTCGAAATCAATACGAAATCTTGCAAAAGTGCTACAGACAATGTCGAATGACTACATACTATTTCTCGTTCTCATGTGTACTAATTATTTGTAAAAAAGTTTTTATGAAATAACAGAAATAAAACATTAAATAAATGGAATGGAATCTTAAAATGGAGACTATGAAAATTTTACCCCTTCAATGTCACTGCATTTATACTTTGCATAATCATTAATAGGCATAGGCTGCGTAACAAGTATCCTAACTGTCCTTTTTTTGTTTATCAGTTCTTGAAGTTTAGAGAATGTGTAAAGGTATTCAAAAGAAGTTTAAGTAGAAGAAATAGTAACCCAGCTACTTTTGGAACTCACTTGAATGCATGTTTGTTAAAAATGAAGAATATTTAAAATTTTTATAGCAATATTTTCAGTGTAGTGCAGTTGCTGCAATAAAATGTTTCCGTCCTCATCTTGGGCGACAAATATAACGTATATATGTTTTTTTCATATTAATATGATTTTAACGATCGTCCACAATCTACTGACGGACGACTACGCTGACTGACTGACTGAATGACTGACTGGTTAGGGCAGACTACTGCGTTGGTTATGCTGTAGTTTTATGTTCAGCGTCCCACACACATGTTTTGGTTTTTTGTTTTTTAATTCTGCTTATTGCTTCTTTCACCTTGGTTTTGCTCTTTATAAGCTCAATCATATTAAATACCAGCACCGTCTCTCTGCCATTTGTAAGAGTTTCAGCAATTTCAGAGGTCTAACAAAAGCTCTTCAGCTGCATACATTATGGCCTGATTTGATTTTACAAATTGTAAATTTGTGTTTTTTTTTAATTATTTATAGATAGTCTTTATTCAGCATTTTTATTACTTGTAGCTGCAGCTGTTGTTGGTGTTGAAATTATTAACTCTAGTACCTTGTGCAGCACCATCAACGTTTCGAGACTTTTATAGCTACTTTTGAGTGGTTTTGTAAATTGTCTTGTCTACAGCAAATAGGGATTTCTTTCAACTATCAACCATGACAACAAAATAAGTGACCATTTCTCAAAGTTGGTCTTTTTTATTAACTGCCAGTCATTTTTGTATTTTTAAGTGGATCTTAAAAATTGCTTTGAGCAATTTAAGAAGAGGCATGTGACGTCAGTAAAATTTAAAACTAACTCCATACCATTTAAATAACAGTTATGTAAATATTGGTATATATACGACTTCTGTTCAAAAGGACTCCTCAACTCTGCTATTTTAAAATAAGTTGTGATAATGATTTTCCATTCCAAGTTTTAAAAATGTGAAAACAAAACCATTTTATTTTCTTGAATTTGAATTTGAACTATTCTTTTAAAAGTTTTCAAATCATTAAGGTACAAAAATCGAAATTAATTTCATACGTTATGAATATTTTGAGGCTATATTCAAGAAAATCTTTTACTTTGGCCTCCCAACACTTATCCATATTTTGACATTGCAAATTATGGTAGAAAAAAATCTAAGTGATTTATTTATTAAAAGATAAGTTATGCATTGGTCAATACGCTTTTTTAAAACAAGACGTGGTTTTGGTTTCACCAAAACGTTCTTTATTCAATTCGAGTCGTCAATCCACTGACTTAACTTTTTTCATGTTTTCGTAATTCTACCTTATAATACTTATGTTATTTTATTATATACTAGCAGGCCATGGACGTTTTTTATCAATCTCATTAAAGCCTCAAACACGGGACAATTTAAAAATACCCCCACATAAATCTGTGACACAAATATGATATTTAAAATTTTTTTTATAACAATTGGCCCAGTACTTTTGGAGTAAAGTCGTATGTTTAAATTTTCACTTCAATTTTTATTAGTATAGATAGATATAGATAGACAGATATCTTAATAAACGAGAGAGCTATATGTGTTTCTGTGTGTTCATCGCTGTGATAGTCAGTGGTGCCAAAATATATGCAAGCGAAGCTTTCAACCGAATTCAGGTATTGGATTTGGGGAGAACGGATGCCGTTCAGATAAAATTAACTGGAATATTTTGGAAAGTTGCGCAAACAATTGAAGCATAGCCCGAACAGAACCAAAAGTCGTAACGACTTGTGATGTCCAACACACAACAGAACACATTCAAGTTAACAAAGCCGTCCAAAATGAAATCGCTGAGCAAGAGTCGTAGCAATGGTAGAAGAATAAAGGTATTCGCACGGCTGAGAACGAACTACCATAACTGTTAAAAAGCAACTGACGGCTCATACAAAATCTTCAGCCGATGCGAATGCGATGAGAAAGGAGATATTAAAAGAATCTGTCATTGCTGAAACTATTTTGCTTTTGGCCATGTTCCATCGTTGTCTTCTAGGCTCGTCAGCTAGAACACGAAAACTCGGCCCAAATGTTTTTGGCACAATACGCACTTCATTTTAATTAAAAAAAAAGGAATTCACTTTAAATCGATTTTTTAAACACAACACAAAACAGTTTAAAAAAAAAAGTATAGCAGTAAGAGGACTGCCGACCGAAGCGAAAACCTATATATAAAATATTAGTATTCCTTGGAAGACGTTGTCCTGCCACGGACCGCCTTACTGCTATATAAGAATTTTCATGCTAATAGGGGGTTTCGGACTATCCTACATGTAGAATGGATTTGACAGGTCGGACGGACATGTAGGATGTGCAAAAGCTCATACTGCAGCCCGTCCTACATGTAGGATGAAATCAAAAAGTTTTAAAAGTTCCGCTCTGATCTTGTTCTTCTTTGAGCGTTCTTGTTTGTAGATTTCCTTGGTAATTGTTGTTGGCACAGTTAGCCGGAAATTTTTTGTAGATGTTGTGAATTCTAATCGTGTAGCTACAGTCGGCATATGAATTTAGAATTATTTTTGTTAAGAGCTTATAGCAATTTATTAAATTTTTTATATTACTGAAACTATTTATTTTAAGAAAAAGTGTTACCATATCAAAAATACATATAATTAAAGTAATTTATTTAAATTATTTCATTATTGAATTAATATAAAAAATTAAAGCTTATTTATTTCTATTTATATCATAACACTAACACAATATACATGTTCACCATATCTATATTGCGCTGTGTATTAAAAATAGAATATTAAATAATATATAAATTATATATAATTCATATAAGAAATTAAAGCTAAACAGTTTTAAAAAATAGAATGCTTAGGATAAGCAGACTTTAGTTATTCAATTACTACTGAAAATATTAATTATTTCGCAGGTTTAATACGTAATTGTTATTATATAAATATACATAAATATTCTTTAAATTTACCGAATCCAATCTAATTAAAAAATTTTGCTTTAAATTAAAAAAAATCCTTAATTTATAGTGCCTGGAAATTGGTAAAAATTTAGCTTCAAATTAAAAAATTCGCTGAATTCATAGAACCTGGAAATTGGTAAAAAATGTAGCTTAAAATTAAAAAATTTCTTACCTGCAAGAATTAAAATAAATTTATAGGTAAAGGGGGGCATACAAATGTTCTCATCATTTAAAAAGATTGAAATTAGTTAATTCATTCAATTTACCAAATCCAATCTAGCTAAAAAATGTAAATATTCATATGAGTGCAAGATTCTTATAGGAAACAAAAAAAAAGTCATACCAAAGCGAAAAGAAACAATAGCAAACTATTTTCTTTTCGCTTCATCACACGCTTTCTATTTTCTATTTCTTCGCACTCATACAGCTCATACATCGCTAAGCGTCGCAACCACAAAGCTACGTCAGCTAAACAGAGCTGAGGAAAGTCAGCCAAAAAATTTCAATTTTATTTTCCTTCACATCCACTTTCGCTCAATCCTCACTGATTACAAATGTCTGCACAAACGCAACTGTGCACAACTGATAACTCTTTACTACTCTTTGGTACAACAATAACTACTTAGCAAATTTACAACAACAACGCAAAGAGAATTACAAGATCCCAGCGGTTGCGCAGCGTTAGAGGGGATGAACCGAATTGACGGCGTAAAATATACAGCACTTTGCATGCTATTTTTCTGTTTGCCTGCTAGCAAGCACTTAGCACTTGCTTGTGCTACTGGTGATGGCACTTAGAGGATGTTGGCTAGCAACAAATTTTGCACTGCACTTGCTGGTGGTGGCACTTGGAGGACGCTCGCCAGCAAAGAAAGCCAATTTCGCTTTGCTGCACTTGCTGATGTTGGAGACTGTTGGCCCACACACAGGCAGACACAAAATCAAGCACTTTCGTTCATTTTTTTTTTCATTAATTTGTTGTTTTTTAAGTTTTTTAAGCTTACAATATTACAAATTTACGAAATATGTTGCAAGTACAAGCTCTTGAATTAAATATGTTGCAAATTGATAAAATGTAAATAAAATAAAATATTTGCGCTAAAACACGACCGAAATGTGAAACGTCAAAATTTGTAACTGTCAAAATTTCATCGTCCATTTGACACAATTTATTACAACACACACAAATTTTATTCAACTTGATATTTTCTATCCTACCACGACTGAAAACTTTCCGATTGACACACAGCCATAGTTGACAACTCTGAATATAAAATGCCGCAGTGGTGAAAATAAAAAGCCACTGACAAATACAACAAGTATGAAAGTTGTCAAACTTTGTTTGACGATATGTAATAAAATAAGAGCATGCATGTAATTATTTGAATGTTCAACATATTCCTTTATCACAACTTAAAGATTAAAATGTTAAAATACTCAATCCATACATTATTTTTCTTGTTTGCAAACGAAGTTCCAGCAGAAAAAAGCAGAAAGAGAAGAAGATCGATCCATTTTTAAATCTCACCATGGATAGCAACTGTTTGAGTAAGAGCAAATTTTTAAAAAATGTTGACAAATACAACAACTGAAGAAATTGCCAAACTTTAAAGGCATATATATACCAATATAAACCGAACTAATAATAAGTTTTGATTGCAAACATCTTATTGCAACTTATCTTAAGTATTTTTATACTAACAAACAGATTATATGCATTAATTTCAGGAGTTTCCAAGTGATTTCTTTGTGAGCTTGCTGCCGATTGTGGACGATTTCCTTGGAAAAATACGATGATGCAAACCAATGATATACCCTCTACCAAAATCGTTGAACGCGCCTAAAGAAGTTTTCACTTAAAAAAAAACTGATTTTGACAATTCTGGTAGTATTGCCAAATAGATCACGATTAGCCGTGCGACTACCTCTATTATTCTACCATGGTCGTAGCGACTTATCGCTTGAGTAAAATTGAATAGAGTCTATTCTATTTTTGTCTCTAACGACCGTAGATTTCCTCTCTGAGTACAATTAGTGCTGCCATATTTTGCAAACAATTGTATATGTTCAATGACAATTTCATAGTTTTTGCTATGTTCTCACGTTTCATTTTTGTTTCTGTTTCACTTACACAAAAACAAAAACATGGCTTATAACAAAACTATGCTATATAAAATTAACCCTGCATCGTCAGTCGCAAACGCTTTCATTCTGGACGGGTTCTGTGTGTCTGGTGACCAGAGAGGATCGCCGGTCGTAACGACTTTTGATTCTGTTCGGGCTCTCAAGCAGGCAAGTTGCGGTTGCACGCTTCTTAATAGGTTGTTGTTTTTACGTAAATTATGCACTTAACAAAAAAAGGGATACAAACTTAACACAAAAAGTTGTTAACTCATTTTTCTGTTTTTAATCAAAAAATACAAGTCAGAATTGCCTTTTTACTGAAAAATAAAATAAAAATAATAATAACATAAGCATAAGGACTAAAGTAAAGCAAAAGTCCAAGATGAAAAAGTATTTTCTTGTTTCATACTTTTTAGAGAAAGCTTTTAGTAGCCATGTTTTAGTTTTTTTAACTAATTTTTTATTTAAATTATTTAGGGGATACAATTTTTATATAATGAAATGTATTAACTACTAATCAATTATTTGATGATCAATTTTTAAACAAAGATGTTTATTATGGCACTGAAAAATTTAGAAAATGCTTTCAACGATACCTCATTTGTCAATATATGATAAATATTTCTGAAGTTAGTGGTTTATTTCACTATCTGTTCTCTAGAAGGCACCATATTAAATTCAATTTCACATCTCATATACTTTAACCACCGAACGAGGAAAATGCTAGAGGGCGCTATATTTGTAACTTGTAACCAGCGGACGATCAAAACGTTTTCAACGTACCCCAATTATTAAATTCTGATAAGTAGCTTAGAAGTTAGGGGTTTAGTTGACTTTCTATCCTCTAGAGGGTGCCTTCCTTATTGCCGTATATCTTCATGATGAATGTGACTACATAAATCGGTGGTACCGTGGTGTCTTGGTTTTTACCTCTTGAAACACTACGTTAGATCAGTTTGTAATAATATTAATATGAGTGGCCGATAAGATCTAGTTTGTCTGGATGCTTGCGTTCGCAGCTCGTTTTCTTTGTTTTACGAAAATTGGTTTGGTGAGTTTGCCGAGTAACCACCCTGTTCGGATTTCAGCGGCCTGAGGAAGACAGAACGATATATTTTATATATGTACTTATTAGAGTGGTGTTTTATTGGGTATGACACCTTGTTTGTCATACGACTCCGTCGATGTCAGGATACAAAAATTGTTGCTAACTTGACCTTGTTTGTTTGATAACGCGATATTTGTAACGTTGCTAGCGTGACCTTGTTTGACTGGAAAACGCAACCCTGCTATGCTGTCGGATATTGTCGTTTTAACTTAGATTTTTTATGCATACAACTTTTTAATTTGTTAATAATACTTCATTTCAATCAAAATCGTATTTTATATTTTCGAATTGTAATCAATATCATATTTTAGAATTTTAATTTGCTATAAGACCTGTTAAGGTTTAGCAACCAAATAAATAAACAAATATTCTATTGAATGTGACGTCATATGGCCTATAACCAGCGGACGATCAAAACTCTTCCAAATATATAATATTTTATCAAATATATTGATAAAATGTATCAATTTAGATAGTTAGTTTATTTGCATAGTAACAAAAAGCTATAGTGGGAAGTTCCCAACCACAAATTCTATTTTAAAGGGTGCTCATAATTGTGATTTTCAACTATGGCAAAAATAAAACAATACTACTATTCCACACAATTGTGAATACCCTTATAGTTAAAAAACAAAGAACTTCAATAATAATGACTAGCACATTGTATTAATTTAACCCTTTCAGTGAATTTACCCAATAAATTGGACACGTCAGAAAGAAATTTTTATATGTATTTATTTTGCTAAGCTTTTTTTATGAGAAAAGATAAACCAACATGATAAAAGTACATTTAGAGATATATTTGATATTCAAGTCAGTTGGATTTTCGATTTTGTGGCGAACAATAGCAAAAAAAATTTTGTTTGCCTATTTTATAAGAAAAAATCAACCGGACAAAGATCAAATTTATGTTTTTTTATCTTTTTATGGCTTTAAGGATAAGAATATTAAGAGGGTTTAAAAAACAAAGATCTAAAGGGTTGAGAAACCTTTAAGGAATTAAAAAAAGACTTTGTTTTGTTAAGGAGCAAAACCTTTTATTCTTGGTACAAGCTTGTAAAACGTAAGTAGCACAGGTTAAAATGAAAGGTATGTTTTATTACATCTTCAGGACCTAAATTATAGGAATATTACCTCAAAAAAAATATTTATTTTTTAGTTTTGACTAGCCATTGAAAGGGTTTAAGAATAAAAAATATAAAAAAGAACAGTTTAAGGTATAACTATATAAATGTTACCCTTTTTTTTTTGTACACCGTCTTCATGTTTTTTTTTTAGTTAAATTTGCCTTAAATTAAGGTTGGTAAAGACTTTTTAAATGAAATTTTCTTTTTTAGTTATTTTTAAAGTAATACATTAAGCTGATCAGAGCGTCTTACTTTTCATAAGAGAGTTTTGTTCGAATATTATTACAAATATAACCGGCTGATGTGAAGCACCGTTCTGGTTCAATGTTAGTTGGAGAAATAGTTGTACAATAGTCGTAAGCAATTTGTAAATTTCGATCGCGATTGCCTTCACCATAAAACAAAATTATTTCCTAAGTCAGAATATCTGACAATTTTGAAATACATAGCTGATTTCCCGAGGTTGCAAATTCTTCTAAGACTATGTAAAGTCCTTGCTCCAGTGATTCACACTCATAGTCCTAATAATTTTTTTCAGCCTCAATAAAATTTTTTTCTAATTCTATATTCAGATCAACTTAAACTGAAATGTTTGCATTTACATGAATATTTGTAATAGAAATTTTTTATTTAAATTTTTTTTAAAATCGCGGGATCCAGGAAAGACAATCCCGGAATTTAAAGTGGCTTAAATCCGGGATCACTGGATTGACTTCCCTAATACATACATACCGGTCAAACACATATACCTCTCCTTTTGCTTCGCAATAGATTTGGAAAAACCGCAGTGGCGTTTAGAACATTAAATTTTGCTAAAAAGCGCAGTAAATCTACTGCAATTGCAGTAAAGTCCGATCACTGTATCTCACTTTTCGCCGTGCTCGAGGTTCATCGGTGCTGTGCTAGCTGAGCACAAAAAGAAAAGAGAAGAGAGCAACATTGAGTTAATTGAAACACTCGCAATAAAAAGCGTGAAAAGAAAACGATTAAGCAATGCATTGCAGCTGGGATGATTTCCTAAAAAACCTAACACTTTAATAAAATATACTTATTATTTAAATTTTGAAATAAAAATACTACTAACTAAAACTGTAGCACAAAAAAGTGTAATTTTCATCCTATGTAGTCTTTTTTTTAAATCCAAACTTCAAAGAACGAGGAATCTTTTTCTTTTGTTTTCTCTTTGACATTGCTGTTGTGCTGTCAACCGTAAGAAATCGTCCATTTTCCAAAACGCCATTTTCAAATTGGCAGTGCCTTTAGGTCTTCCGTATAACTGGTTAGAAAAGTTAAATTGTACATACACTTAAAATGTACAAAATTTTAGACATAATGGTCCCCATATATATCACACCTTGTTCTTGTATCCGATCGCTATAAGCTCCAAGCTGTCTTTCTAAAAAAACTTCTGGCATTGAATTGAATCATTTTTACAAATCTGACCACTTTTTTAGTAAAAATATCCTTATTAATAAATATTCAAATAAATCAATTGATGTGTTCAACTAAACAATCATTGACAAATTATATGACGACTTTACAAATCGTTTGTTATCTATAAATCATCCAATGTATCTGTCAATATATCTTGTGTCTTAAAACTAGTATTAATTCTTTGTATACGAGAAAATTTTTCCCACGATTTCTTTAACTGATATAATTAAAATGAAATCAAGTTTTTTTTAAGATTACACAGAGTCGAAATCTAGCTTAAATATTATTGAGAATTAATCAAAACAACCGCAGCATAACCAACACTTAAACTATCACCGTAGGAAGAGTTTCTGATGCAACCAAAATGCTTGTCAAGCCAATCAACGCATTAATCTTCTACGACAATCAAATAGCCAACAATAACAGAAACTCCAAAGAGGATAAATAACAAAAGAAGCTCTTGAAAAATATCGAAGTCGAAGTTGTGTGGAAGCTCTAAATTTGAATAATAATTAGTTAGCTGAGAATTTGTGAATTGATGAGCTTTAAATTCGCAGCGAATACCATAAGTTATGCAAAAGAGTTAACATTATTAGGTAAGTCAAGTTAATTTATTTACACAAGTTCACCGTAAATTGGCTTAAAACAAGCAGTAAAAGTAAAGACTTGCTTTCAAAATAACCCCAAAAAACGAAAGTGAATACAGTCAAACTGAGCTTATGGTAAGCAGCTGTAGTGTTAAAAATGATTCGAACTATTTTCTGTTTTGAGCTTGTCTTGTTTTATTTGAACGACTTCTTTTATTCTTCATAAATGCTGAACTGTTTAAGATTCATTTATGAACTAAGTATTTAGTTTTTTTTTGTCTTAATGAGCTATTTTCCCAGACATTTGTTGCAGGCGGTTTTCATATTTGGCTTTATGTCACGGCATACAGATTTAAACCCAAGGGACAGTCCGAGCCGGACAACTTAGATTGAATAGCTTCGTTATGGAGACGAAACGTGGTTTTGGTTGCGGTTGTCAATCATCTCAGATTAATTAGCAAATTTGTTTGTATATTTTGGGTTATTAGATTATGGCTTCATTAATTGCAAAAATATTTATTTTAACACGAAGGTAATTATAAAATCTTGTGCAATTACATAATGCGAACTTAGCTGATTTCTAGGTTTTTGTGTTTACAATTGAACCAAATTGATTTTCTGTGCATCGAAAATCGACTAAAAAAATTTTGCGGAGCTGATTGCAAAATATAATTGCAAAAAACACATAATAAGAGAGAGAGGTTGAATCGATTTGAAGGAAAAAATAATCAAGTATGAAAGAGTTTAGAGAATTTTTGAAGATCCTGGTCATACTGAACTTTTATAAATATAATTTTATGTTTTAATTACGATCACAACTGCGCAAACTTTTACAAACTAAAAAGTAAAAGTTAAGAGTCTTCCAAAACTTTTATTTTAGAAGTTTTTCTTAAGAGTCTTTAAGGACTTTTGAAAAAGTTAGTTAGTAATACTTGGAAGTAAATTTAAGAAATCAGCTTAACTAATTATTTTTTTTAATGTTTTTCATTCATTGATTTTCGTCGGCTGGTTAACACTTGTATTATATAAGAATATAATTACAAATATATAAGGATGGAAATATATTAGGATGTAGAAAGATGAAACAAGTTTAGATAAAAACTAAGGATATGCTAGTTTTTATTAACTTTATTTTTATGCTCAATTGCTTAAATATTAAACTATTTTATGTTATATAATTTTAATACTATGAAATTAGAAGAGGAACTTACATTTAATATCTTACATAGCCTCTTTTAAATATGTTCCTCTCGTCAGTGCAGAAGTAGAAAATTTTTTTTTTTTGTTTACAAAAATATATATACTGTATCGCTATGTATAAAAATTATATAAAATAATATAAAAATTATATAAAATATATTTTAAGTAGAGCAATGTATTATTTTTAAAGTTTTATATTTTTCTTGATTTTTTTTTAAATTTTTGTCAGTTTAAGGTCGTTTTCTGCAGTTTTAAGGTAATTTTTGTAATTTTTTAGGTCATTTCTTACAGTTTTTTAGGTCATCAAAATCTGAGCTCTCCTAATAACATTTTATGTGAGCTTGGCAGCGGGGGAGTGGCAGGAACGCGCCGGGTTTCAGCTAGTTATTTATGCCAGTGCGAAAATTTTTTTGTTTTGTTTTGATTTATTTTCTAGATTTCGTAGTGTACATTATTTCCATTATTTTACTTATTGCAAAGAGCTTACAGTGTTGCAAATCTTATTAAAACTTAAAGTTTCAGTATATGGATTTATAGAATTTAGCTGAAATCGTACAAGAACATTGTTTGCAAGTAATACCTCTAGTTAAATAAATGATAATTTTGTTTTTAAAGTTTGAAGAATTTTCTTAGTACGTACTCACCAAATCGACTTTGGTGCAGGTAATTGTGAGTATTTTCACTAAAACCGCAATAAGTAAAGTATTCAACCTGTTACAAACATACTTTGTACCTTTCGTAAAGAGATTTTTTTTAACAACAAAGAAAAAATAAAACCAAAATATACATCAAAGTTATATTTGTGCGTACTTTCAAAAAGGGAAATGTTATAAAAATGATATATTATAAACTCTTTCACAAATGTAGTATTCAGAAAACTTCTACAAAAAATGACAGATCAGTACAAATGATTATTTATGTAAAAGGTATAATTAATTAATTTTGTAAATATGCATAAAATTTGTGATATAAAGAAATACTTTTTGAGTTTTGAGATCATAACTGGGGACATATTTTTCAATCTTAAAAAAAAAATCGAAAAATTATTCTAAAAAAAAATCCGAGACAACCTCAATTGAACTAGTAATGACGTTTTCGTTGACCAAAAATGTTTTCCTAAATGTATGCATTGGGTGCAAAAAGTCCGTGAGAGACAAAACTGTGCTTCGAGAAAATTGAGTCTGAGGTAAATTTTGCTGATTTCTTTTTTTATTTATTTATTAAATATATATTGTATTTATTTATTAAATTTTTGAAGATATATATTAAAGTTAGTTATTCTAAAAATCATATTGGACACCCTTTCTGCATGAAACACCTTTTATCGCTCCGATTTTGATAAAATTTGGTATGCATCAGATATTTGATAAAGCCAGCTTTTGTTCAAGTCAACTTTATATTCGAGTTATTATCGATATGGGTGCTGTTTGAAGTATGTTCTGCAGCTCTCTTTCAACCCCATATTAGTTATAAATAATTATACTCAAAAATATAAAAAGTCCAAACACTTTATTATTCAAGTAATTAATAAGATTGCAATTTTAATTGATTTATATACATATATATAGTTGCATTTACAAAGTATATCATATGAAAAACAGTTGGATGAAAAATATAGAACTTCATGCTTTAAAAAATTTTTTGGTGCAAATGCAACTAAGTTTTTTAAAACTGGACTATTAAAATTGAAACATTTTTTAGTTGATTGCATAATTCCATGTAAAATTTAACACTGTTGTTGACAAATGTGTTAGCATAATCAGCTTGTTAATACTCCGAATTAAGTTTTAGTCTGATTTCAATGCCAAAGTAAATTTCGTCTCTTATAAGATGATTTGTAAAATTTTCAAACTTAATATCATTTATTTCTGTATCAATTAATATTTCATGTTTTTTAAAATTATATACTTTAGAAAAGTATTTATATGTGCACAAATATTTTTATTTTTTCTCCCTAGTTTTTAACAACATTTTTTTTTTGCCAAAAGTCAAACCATTGATATTTTTGTCTTAGTATTGGATTCAAATGTTTAATGTCAAAATTCAATGGTTTGGATGTTATAGGCCGAAATATCAAAAATAAAAAAACGTGATAAAAGTCTGAGAAAAAACTGCAAGTCAAAATCTGGAAGCTCGATTTTCACCGTAGACGTATGGTCTAGTGGACTTTTTTGCTCAGTACAATCCCAAGAATCAGAAACACGAAGCGCCCATTAACACTTTTTCCTTCCATACTAATCGCCCCCACTCTAATGTGCACAATTGCTTTGTTTGTGTTTTAACTGCTATTATGTAGAAATTATGAAGCTTTTTGATAACCTTAGTAAGAAAACCCATAAACATAGCGGTAATACATTTTTGGAACAAAATATGAGCACATTTTAGAGTTATTTTATTTTTCAAATAAAAATACCACGTGGAACCACTATATCTGAAGAAAATCGTTGAAATATAAAAGGCTTAAATAAAGCCGGTATAAAAGTAGGTGCTATAGCTGCTAGGACAAATCGTAAACGAAACACCATAACAAATTTTTTAAAATACCCTGACAAGTATGCTATAATCAAGAGCAGTGAAAGAAAATCCGTGATTGACCAATGGCACAAAAGACGAATCCGACGTTTTGCTGTGCAGAAAGGGATGATCTGTGGTGAAATTGCTTCGCATTTGGATCTAAGGGTTACTAGAAGCAGAATCCAACAAATTTGGGATGAAAATGCCAACGTCAGTTATGAATCGCCCTTCTCTCAACCCAGGCTTCTACCATGACACATTGCGGCCAGTCTAGCATATGCCGAAAAATACAAATTTTGTGAGAAAGAATTTGGGAATGTCATATTAAGTGATGAGAAAAGGTTCAACCTTGACGGGGCCAACGGTTGCTAGATATACAGGCACAATTTGTAATTAGGTATGCGCGTAACCATGGGCGGAGATCATTGATGATTTCAGCCGGTTTCAGATACTTTGAAAGTCTCCCCTGTTATTAATTTCATGCAAATCGAATGCACAAATGTAAATTGAGTTATACGATTATGTGTTTATTGAGTTCACAAGCTATAAATATCAGGATAACTGGACTTTTCAGCATGAAAACGCACCAACAAATCCTTCCCGAGCTACAAATGACTTTCAATAAATCTGAAATATACCCGTACTGTAGTGACCTGCTGTTAGTCATGACTTGAATCCTATCGAAAACCTGTGGGGCACTCTTTCGGCCCAAGTTTATAAAAACGGGAGCAAGTTCGAGTCGATGAAGCATCTGAAAACAGTTATTTAAGGTGAATGGCAGAAAATTGATGGCTCCATCCTCAGATCGTTGATGTACTTCATGTCTTTCACGCTTAACCAAGTTATTTATAAGAAAGGAAGACATATTCTTATATAAAATCTATTTATATTTATATTTTATTCCATAAAATCAATAAAAATAGATTTTGCACATATAATATTTCCTGTGAACTTTTTTAATACATTATAATTTTTTTAATAGCAACAATTTTTTTAAATAAGATATATCTTGTTTTACATATACTTCCTTAATACTATTTCAATAAAAAAATAATATAAAAACAAATTAAGTTACGTTTGCTTAGAATTGCATTTGAAGCACGGTTGCCACCTCAAGTTCCCATAAAAAATACCTTTTTCCCACGAGAACAAAAAGAAATTACCACAACAATTCCCATACTAAAAAAAATCCCACGGCTATTAAAAAAATACCACAAAAAATACCACAAGTGTTTGAAATGACCACAAAAATACCACATTAAAAAATACCACAGAAAATACCATACGAATTAAAAAATACCACAAAATATACCACAAGTATTTAAAATTACCACAAAAATACCACGCATTAGAAAATATTACAGAAAATAACATACGAATTAAAAAATACCACAAAATTTATTAAAAATGTTAATAATGCATACTTTTTTTACATTGAAACGCAAACAAATATTACACTTTAAACAAATAAAATATGTACAACTGCGATCAAAAATAGCAGACAAACAAATTAGAATTAAAGCGTTTATTAAGAAAGTCCGCAAATGTTTTTATTTTCAAAGTATGCCCAATTTAATTCAAAACAGAGTTCTTAAAACAAAACTATTATTCTGACTGTTGAATTCAAAGGTTGAACAGAACAGAATCGTTATTTCATTTTAAAATTTTGTGACTCAATTATTTGTAGCATTTCTCAATTAACCGTGCTTAGCAGCAAAGATATAAATAAATAATAATAAAAGAATACATAAGAAAAAATGTTCTGCATTCCACTTCCGAGTGGAAGTTAAAATAAATTATAATTGAATTCGATATTTGGTGTTCTATATAACATATATAACTTTTTTCATTATACAATTGATTATACTATTAATAAATTAAATAATATACAAAAAGAAAAAGTGATATGTAGAACACCAAATATCGAATTCAATCATAATTTATTTTCACTTTCACTCGGAAGTGGAGTGCAGAACATACCTGATAATTGTTTTTGTGTCTGATTTTTATGAATTAGTTTTACGCACTGCTATTATTTTGACTGCAGTTATATTTACATTTAGCTGTCGATTTCTTTATTTTGTTCATTATGTTTAAAGTCGAACATATTATTTTTAAACAAATTATAATAAGGCTTCTTATGTAAGCATGTAACTGACCCGTAAACATTGTAAACCTTGCAAACTATCTGTCAAAATTTGCATGGGCGTGAGTTTACATCATTTCCGAGCCTATAGTGTAAACTAGCATGTAAATCTACGTGTGTGAATGAGGGTTGTCTTTGGCGCTAATCATTACATATTTAAAGTAGTTGAAGTAAATATGAACACGTTTTATTTATTTTTCTATGTTAATGAAGGTTGTTAAAATGTTTAAAATTTAAAAAAATCATAATGTTGCCGCAGCCGCTATTTTGTCGACATTTACGCTATTTACACTTTATCGCTCATCAAAAGTTTAAATGCTTTACATGTTTACATGTTTACATGCTAAGAAAAAGAACCCTTAACGTTTTTCATTAAATACAGCCTTGTAAAATTTTTTGTTTGTGATAAGCGTTTTGCATGAAGAATCGCGGCTACCAAATCCGTCGAAGTTATGTTTCTAAGTGTAGTTTTATTTGAATTTAACACGTTCAATGTGTGGCTGCGTTCGCTTTTTTTTTTAATTTGGATGCGTTCATAACACATTCAATATGTAACCAGGTGTGAAAAAGCGTGCGGAGATATTTGTGCAAATATAACATTTTAAAACTGTAAGGAAACGAAGTTTTGAGCAAATATTGATTAAAAATCCTTAAAAATTAAAAATTCCCAAAAAAATCCCACACGAATTAAAAAATACCATGCTGAATTAAAAAATACCATGAGAATTTTGAACTCCCAATTTTGAATTAAAAAATACCATGCTGAATTTAAAAATACTATGGGAATTTTTAATTCCCACGGCAATTAAAAATTCCCAAATATGGGATTTTTATACTAAAAGTGGCAACCTTGATTTGAAGTGTTGCACATATAATTGTTTTACTGAAGTAAACTGTGCAAAAAAGAGTTTTCATTCTGCTGTACAAACAATAGGGGTATTCACGATTCAGTGCACTTGCCTGTGCAGTTGAGGACTTAAGGACTTGTGCACTTTACAAAAACAAAATGTACGTACGTCAAAAATCTGCACAACTGCTTTTCTACTATTGCCTTAAATTTGAGGACTTGAGCAGTTGCGCACTTGTGTGCATTGAAAAATGTTGACAGCTTTGAAATAGTGATAGTGGTGCGTTCACGAAAACCTAACTGCACAACTCCTCAAGTCCTCAACTGCACAGGCAAGTGCACTGAATCGTGAATACCCCTAATATACTTGCAAGCTTTTGCTTTAGAGCAGTGTCGGGCAGCTTTGCACACTTGAGATTGTGTTTTTGCAGTAAAATATGTATTCATCTCACCTACAGAACGATCAAAGCTTCAGTGTTCAAGCGAATGTAAAGCAGATAGGATCTGCGCTTGCGTGTTCCTTGAACATATTATATTATATTTGTGTCAGTAAGCAATTATAGCTTAAGTCGATTTAAGACAGAACTGAGTTATTGATACAGTTGTGTTCCACGAATATATCATTATGAACACACAAAATCTAGAACTACTACCATGACCTTAGCCAAAGATATGACGCAAAAACAAAAAGCCCTTTCGTATAACTTATATGGCGATTGAAAACTTTGAAGCAAGATTTCTGGAAACTTTGAAATAAGACTTAAGCTGTTATTGCTCATCGACACAGATATAACGTAAGATTACACTGTATGCAAAATTTTTGAAAGTTTGTATGTAAAAATTTATTATTTCTAAAAAATAACTGCATGGCGCTGCATCAAAGAGGTAAAATTAAAAAATTATGTATTACAAGGCATAACGATAAGTTGCATGGCCAATATAAGGTAATTGTGGGGCATGCGATGGAGAAATTAATTAATTATTTAAAAGCAGCATGTCCACATATCATATCATATAGTGATCAGTTAACTATAGCAGTTCACAATAAGCAACATAAGCACAATAAAAAACATATTTGTTTTTTACTATTAGCCTGCCTTTTTACTTTTCCGTCTGCTTATATGTATTTCACATTATCCGTCTGTCGGTCTTTTTTCTTTCGACATTCCGCCCAATCATCCATTTAGAAATAGTGATTGGATTAAGATTAAATACAATGCAAAAACCAAGCCTTTTCCAAGCACGCTCTTAAAACACTTGCGTAGGTAATAAATTCCCAAGTTGCTTTGTAGAATTATTGCGTAAAAACAAAAAGTAAGTGTTGTACAATAATACTTGGAAAGTCTTGCTTTAAGTAAGTGTTTTCCAATCAAACTAATTTTCCAACTATTCAAAGTTGTGATTGCTGTTGGCCTGCGTAGTCTAGTGGAGAGTGCGCTTGACTATCAACCCAGACGTCCCCGGTTCGAGTCCGGGTTCGGTCGTGGCTCTTTTCACTTTCTTTGCTCTTTACTACATTTACTACATTTACTACATGGAAACTAAACATAGAAATCGGCGAGTTAATTGTAGAAAATATTGAATTTAAAGGACAAGAACCACAACTGAGGGCTTAAAATGCAACAAGGCAAGTTTTCTTGAAGGCAAGTCGAGTTTAATAGTGAACTTTCTTTTTTTTTATTCTTATTCGTCAATTTAAGATGGCTGCGCATTGTTTGGTAAATATATTTATACAAAAAAGTTGCGTATTGAAATACTAATTTCCAATTGTAAAGTAACACTTGGAAAAAGCTTATTCAAATACTAATTTCCAATTGTAAAGAAACACTTGTAAAAAGCTTCTCCAAATACTAATTTCCAATTGTAAAGAAACACTTGGATTAAGATTATTCAAATACTAATTTCCAATTGTAAAGAAACACGTACATAAGGCTTAAAGTAATGAATACTTTTCCAAGGGATCGATTTCGTTTATTCTACAATTACTTGTAAGCATTTTCCAATAGTAATCTAAAGCTTTTTCCAAGCTTGATGCTTACGATTCTAAGCTTGTTTAAAGCTTATATCAAGCTTGTTTGGCTGATTGGGCATCCACTACTTATTTATTTAATTTCGCAATACAAATCCGAGCCAAAAAATATCCCATAATGCCCAGTAAGATTTCTGCAAGAAGTGCTTCAGCACTACTTTGTTTTCAGTGTGAGCTTTAAAGCGCTTATTAATACATACTCAAGATGAGAAAGTATAGGTGTGCAAAGCTGCCCGACACTGCTTTAGAGGAATATTTTGTTTTATAATTTCTTTTTGCTCAGTTAATGCTTTGAAGAAAAAAGGATAATTCCAAAAAACTTTTTTCTTTTAAAAATTAACTTATCAATACGATAGGTTTTAGAAACAGAAAATTAAAATAAAAAATCCGGGTAGACAGATTGATTGATAATTTAACTACGAAAATTCAAAATAGAAAACTGTTCCGCTAGCTAAAAATTTTCCGACCTTTAGGTTATGTTTTAACTTGAAAAGCTTAGTAAAAGATGACTTTTGAAATGAAAAAAATAAATAAGAAAATTGAGCTCAAATTATATGGCCATAGAATCAATTTGGATGGGACAGTAGGGTATTGTCCTAATGTGCATTGGTAAGGAAAGTATATAAGCGAGAGTTGTCTATAGTGGGATTTACAAAGTATTTGTTTTTTCATTATAATTTTTCACAATGAAAATATGTTTGAATACCAAATATATCATTAAATTGGTACTTTAAATGACCATCTTTTTGCTTACTTGAATTACTTATCTGACTTATCTGATTTATTACTTATCTGGTTTGTTCGAAAATTTTATTGTAGTTTTCCAAAAACCGGAAAGGCTTAAAATCGGCTCAAAAAATATTTGTCTCCCAATGTGGGCCTTATTAAAACATTTAATAAAACCACAAAAAACGTAAAGTCATTGAAGTGAAAACCACAAATTATGAACTTTTATTTGTTCAGTTGATCTTCAACATGAATATAATGGAAATTATTCTTCATATTCACTGCATTCTACGTCTTAATCCTAGCTACAACTCCACAAACGCAATTCATCAATTCTTCATCGTCAATTTGCGAAATCTCATAAAAATTCACGTTCGCCTTTTCCATATTCCGGTAAAAACTGGTCTTGGATATGTTGTATGTTGTGGAAGATACGTGAAGTTCCACATTATGAATTCATTTACATTTTCTTTTCAAAGCCACATGAAAAGTGATGGCGCATCGAAGGTACACTGTCAATGTCAAAACATTGGTGATGCCTGTGGAAAATATCGGAGAAAAGTTCAAGTCCCACATTAGAAGAAGTCCCACTTTAGACAACTTTCCCTTAATTACTTATTAAGTAACGATTTGGACCTTCTTAATTGTATTAGATATCTATAAAAAATATGTGTAAGGAAATTCGAAAATAGAACTTCCGGCGATTGGTTCTCGCATTCTTGACTGATATTCTGTTTGAGGGCTTCAAGAGCCTGAGGTTTATTGACATAGACTCGTGACTACAAAAAACCCCACAAAAAGTCTGGAACGGTTTAATAGGGCGATCTTTTCGGACAGTGCAATTCCCAAAATGAGAAAAAAGGCTACCCACAAATGCAGCATTCAGAATTTCGGTTGTGGCTCGTGTAGTATGCGCCGTAGCTCCATCCTATTGGAACCACATTTTCTCCAGTCCTAATTTTTCTTATTAAGAAAAGGAAAGTCATAAAGCATACCTCTGTATCGCTTGCCGTCTACAATAGTTGTTTTGTCCGCGGATTTTTCCCCGATTTTTTGGTCCCTATGACGCCTCCAGCGTAAACAGCAGATTTTTGGTGCCCAAGAAGCGATAATTTTGCTAATTCAAATATCCTTTGATATCCTTTGCTTACTTCATAAATGTCAAATTTGAATTGACATTGCAACCATTTGCTTACATTAAAGCATCTTCCGATAGGGTGATGACTATTGCGTCACCTTGTAGATAGCCTGCCAAATCACACCATTTAAAATCTGTATCATTAAAAATATATCGCAAATGTGGAAATATTGAACTTTTTCGTTTAACATTTTTTTTATTGATTTATAAACCAGAAACTGGTATCTTGGCATCCCCGAATTTGCAAAATTTATTCGCATGAAAATCAAAGCTAATTTTTTTATATTCTTTAAGCCATTGTTAGTTAGAATCGACATTCTTGTCGATTTTTTGTGTTTTTTAGGCCAAAAAAGGGTCACTTTAGACTACTGATGCTGCATAACTGAACTGATGAAAGCGTGCAAAATAAAGATGTTGTGTGACATTTCCGGTAACTAATTGCAACCGAAGGTAAATATAGGTAAGCACAAGGTTTTTTATAAGCTTTAAGCACACATTAACTGCTAACACATAACAAACGTTATTATAAGCTTATTGCAAACATCGTAAGTTCATTATAAGTTGTACGGTTAAGCAATAGAAATAATTGTAAAGCAAATAAAACAAAATATTCATTTGACTACATAATGCGAAATCTTACTTTGAGCGCGATTTTCGTGGTGTTTTTTAATTTTTGCTGTTTTTCTGTTATTCTTGTGGTGTTTGTTTTTTACTTTGTACAGCTGCATCTACAAATTTTAATATTATAATATCTGAGAAGAAAAAGATATTTTAATCGAACTCAATTTTGATCGGTAATTTTTTTAGAAAACGCATTTAAGTTTAAGTAACACCTTAATATGATTACACCTTAATTACCGTTTGTATTAATAATCGGTAACCTGTAGAAAGTTTAGTAATGCACTGAAGAAATAAACTTTTTACATCTTTACCTTCAGAAAATGCAAAAAAAAAATGTTTATGTGGAGTTCACCTTTAAATATGTGTAAAAAAATTACTTTGGCCATCAAAATTTGTATTTGTAATATAAAAAATTATTTGAAATCGTTTTAAATTTTTTTTTTAATAATATATATAAGCTAAACTGCACCCAACTAAGCCTAGGCCAGTAGATGAGCGATATGAAACCACATTAAATTTGTTTTTAATAAAAAATTGCATATGAAAAATGTTTGATACAAGAACTTTTGATATCAAAGGTTTGGTTGAGGTGACGCCCGGTCTCAAAAACTGTCCAATTAGACCAGATAATTCAATGAATAAACGTAGGCACTTAACGTCTACCTCCTCAAAGCCAGTAAAACTATTGAAAATGGGTTAACCTAAATGCTTCTATCTTTTGGGGGGAGGGGGGTAGCTGAGCATCAGCATCTTCCTCATCCTCATCCCTGTAACTCCTACAGAAGTATACGCTTTTCATTAAAAATGCCACAGCTGCCTTATACAACAGGTAGTGATGTGTTTCCACCTGAAACTTTCTAAGTGTATGGCATTATGTTTTATGCTGTTCTCACTGTACATTCCATGGCGAACTAAACCGCACTTCGATTCCCAACAATGTTCCTATGACCCGGTACCGGAGGTCGTCATTCATCTGGTCTTAGGAAGAACTAATCAGTGATATCGATAAGAGACGAGCTATATTAGTAACATTAGGAGCAAGCTACATGCCTCCAAGGGATTTTATCGCTGCTTGGCTGAAAATTTAATCCTTTACTTAGTGGTAACTAAGTTCTAAGACGAAGCTCTATATAAATTTCTTCCATGTCAACAGTTAAAGCTTGAGTCGTTTATTTAATTTCAAAGACCTGCTCATGAAAGAGTAAACAAAAGAAACTAAAAGACTTAATGAACTACAAGATATAAGGAACTCACATACCTAACGAACTAAAATATTTAACGAACTAAAATATATAACGAACTAAAAGAGCAAATGATAAATGAACTTATAGAACTGTATGAACGAACTAGTTCATTAAACACATTTGAACTAAAAAGAACGATCTTTTGAGTACACTAAAATGCCCAAGCCTAGCGTAAGCATCAGAATTTTAGGTGCCTTTTTGTTTATTTTGTATAAATAAATCGATTTGATGGATTCATATCTTTAGTATTAATAAGTACTAGTGTCGCATGTGGTCGAAATTCAACCATATCAAAACCGATTTGTCTTGTTTGTTTTTACTCTTATTGAAGAACGTTTAGCAAAGTTAAAAAACATCAAATTGAAAAATATCTTTGGCTAATACAATTTCACAACTAATTTAACGTACTCTGTATGCCCTGCAATCAGAATCATTCATGAATAAACAATGAATGCAACTAATTTTGTTTACCAATAATTTTGTAAGGATTAACTCCCATTTAATGCTGTTTTGAGATTAGAGAGAGAGATTAGCTTCCATTTTTTGCTACTAACCCTCTGACGATGTCAAGCATTTCCATAATTGTACCAACTTTTGACTCCGCTGATTGCGGCCATTGTGTGTGACCCAAAACATATTTGCTGCCTCCATTATGCATCAGCTGTTATTGCTCGCTATCTATATTGTTTTATTGTGTTTTCATTCGGTGGTTACTCCTACCTTGTAGTTTTTGTATCATGAGCAACATTCTTTATCAATCTATCGCGCTCAGCATTTAATAACGATTTCAACAAATCGAGCTTGTAAAATTTAATCCTCCACCCGCAAAGCTATAAGCAAATCCCATACAAAAAATTTTAAATAAAAAAAAAATATAGTAGTGATATACCAGTTGTTGTTTTTTAACGCGCCTAAAGAAGTTTTCACTTCAAAAACTCATGCCAAATCAGTTGAGCCATTCATAAATGCATCGGAGGGCTATAAACACAATTTAAATTTTATTTATATTGTTTGGCGAGGCGTGGCAGCATTTATTTATATAGTGGCCGTCCTTTAAACCAATAACACCTACATATCAAGTTTAACTATAAAATAGTGTACTCAACAATTATAATGATTGCTGAAAAAGGGGGTATAATATGTATATAGTGCGACCATGTCAATTTTTAGTGCAGTTGCTGATAGTAACCACCCAAACTTAACTACAAAATTTAAGTCTAATACGACCACCTGAATTATAATATATTTATTGATTTTTATGCGATCTGTGTAAACATTCGTAAACATCCTTTCATCGCAGTTATCTTAACGCTGACGCGGTGGCAACTTCATTATGTTCAAACTATTAGTTCGAGGAGAGTATAAAGACTTGATTACCCAGCGTAACGTGAAGTGGCGCAGCGGGACTTACTGCATTATTCTGTATCACGAACATGCACACCAACGATGAGAAAGACACGAGAAGCAATATTTTCTTCCATACAAAATTGTATTGCTTCTCGTGTCTTTCTCATCGTTGGTGTGCATGTTCGTGATACAGAATAATGCAGTTAGCTTAGTACGACGTTGCCTCGAGGATATACGATTGCCAAAATCGTAGTCCAACGTAGTGCAGGCGCCGATTTGTTGCCAGCAGAAAACTTGTTATAAAGGCACTCGTTTTTTTCCTAGTAGGCTTATTAACTTTTCCTCTTCAATAAAAGACTGCATCCTTTCTTATATAGTATTAAAATTTACAAATTTGTGAAATAAAATAAATTTTTCGCGTGTTCCAGAGCTTTCAGACTGTCAAAAATTGTCACTTGGCGTAGAAATGTATTTAAGACTTAGATTTTTTTACTGAGTCTATGGAAAAATATCCTCACAGACTAAGATTCATTCACATTATAAAATAAATAAAATAAAATTAACCTTCCTATACTCGCGCCCAACGTCATTACACATTATACTCGCGCACGGTGTCTCAGACCGATAATTTATTTCGTTTGCATTATTATAATATACTTTTAAGGCATTATTGGTGTTTGCTGCATAGAAGAGGGTACAATTGAATAAAATAAATTTAAAAAATATTACAACTTTTATTTTATTTCTGTAAAAACAGTATGTTTTCACAGTTTCTTACAAAAGGAATATTTTTTTTTACATTAACTTTAATAACAAAAATAAACTTCTTTATGTGTTAATTATAACAAAAACTCTAAAATCTAATACATGAAAGTATAAAGAATAAAAAATAATACAGAACTAAATATTAATCATTTATAGGGTTATTTGTAGTGTCCGACCGAATATTCGGTCTCGGTTTCGGTTACTGCTAGTTTCGGCCCTTTTTGTCAGTTTCGGCCCTTTTTGTCAGTTTCGGCTAGTTTTTGAGACCTCAATATGACCGAATAGCCGGAACTCATGGTAAAAATTTCTTGCATCAGTCATTTAATTCCAATATATAAGTGTGATTTAATAAAAATATTTACACAGCATTGTACAAAACAAAAATTATGCATTCGTCAAAATGACAGAAAGTAATGACGTTGGGCGCGAGCATTGGAAGGTTAATTTTATTTTATTTATTTTATAATGTGAATGAATCTTAGTCTGTAAGGATATTTTTCCATAGACTCAGTAAAGAAATCTAAGTCTTAAATACATTTGATTTATCGTATTAACGGAAAACATTTTGGTTAATTTTGTGCGTTCGGTACTATCATTTTCGATTTTATCGTCTCTATTGCAATTAAAAGTACAGTTTTATAGGTACTGAAGCTAAAAATTGATAATTAAATTTCCGAACGAATTCTATGTGTGTGGAATAAATTAAAAGAAAACCAAATACAGTAGAATTCACTTATAATGACGTCGGCTATAACAACATTTCAGCTATAACGTCGTATTCTTGAAGTCCGCATTTTCTAATTTCTCATTTCTTAGGAACTGAGTTCGCTTTTAACGTCGGTGGATTTAACGAAGAGTTGGCATAAAACGACGCAGTTTTCATAAAATATAGTAAATATTTTCACATATAGCAAGTTGAAACTAGATTTGGTTACTTTTGAATTTTTTTTATTTATATGTGCACATATTTGTAATTTTCGCTTTGTTGAAAGGGAAATAACCGTATAAAATTCATTAACAACAAAACTGCATATCTTAATTTGCGCATGTGATTTTGCTCAGTACATATTTGTTCCTTCAAGTGCATGATTGATTTTTTACAATGTTCAAAATGCCTCCACAAACTAAACGTAACGCGTTAACCATAGAAGTAAAATCTGCAATAATCTGGCATCTTGAAAACGGCGAAGAATTTCTTGGGCCATATTCTTCAAAATCCATCATATGGAAACATAGGAAAAAGATAAGGATCACACCTCCTCAAAATGTAGGAAATGTACTATTTACTTGGTTTAAAATCCAAAGATCGTGAAATCCGATCATATCTTACACGAAAAAGCCAATGATTTAGTTAAAAAGAATTTTTCTTGTTCAGAAAGTTGGATTTACCATTTTCGATAGCGAGCGACACTGCATTGTTAACTGCAAGGTTTCAGGTGAAGTAGGTGATGTTTCCCAAGGTGACTACAGAATTTGTTTCCCAATACTTCGAGATGGCTATTAGGGCTCAGAAAAAATGTATAATGCTGATGAGACAAGATTCTTCCCTAAACTCATGCCCGATAGAATTTTAAGATAAAAAGTGTATAGGAGGAAAAGTTGTGACTGTTCGTGATACAGTTTTGGTTGCTGCAAACATGGATGAAAGTTTAAAAAGAAAAATATTGATTATCAGAAAGTCAAAGAAACAAAAAAACTTTTTGAATTTATTTACCCTAAGTTTTATATATTAATTTTTACTATTGATAATAAATTTATTTTTTTCTTTATAATAAATGAATTAAGTTAATAATGAAAAACAAAAAAAATTGTGTGTGCATATAACGACATTCGGTTGTAACGACTAAGTATTCCGGTCCCATCAGGGTCGTTATGGCAACATAAAAGTATATCAGCTGAAATATCATTTTAATAAAACTCTAGAACACTTTCTGACTAGCTCCATTTAACAATTTAATTGTGCAATGTAAATTTAAAAGTTACAGTAAGTTTATTAATTAGAGAAATGTCATGTAAAGTTTGTTATTTTATACATACATTAATAAAAAATATCTTTTTTTAAGATTCATTAACCCTGACAAAAAGGTAGAAAATAACTAACGAAATGTCGGGAAAAGATGAAATAAAGTTTTTTATTTGCATTTCACCAAAGACCAAAAAACCCAGCAACATTTATTCCAACAGTTTAATTGTTTTTAATTTTTCAAAATTACCAAAGTTAGAAAAAACGTCAACATGTTGTTATTTTCAATTTGATTGACAACAACGGACCACTGAAAATGACATGGTGAAAACCAAGCATTATACACAACTATAATAAGAAAATACATTTCCATGAGCTGTGTTCTGAAATTAAAAATTTGTTATTTATCTAAAACAGTAACACTTACACGGTCGAAAATTTGGGTGTAAATTTAAAACCTTTTTGGGTTTGGATAAATATAAAAACACTCAATGGTTTTAAATTTAATCCCAAATTTTCGACCGTGTGTGCAACAACAACCATATGGACGGTAAAGTGACCGCAAATATCGTTTGAATTTTTTATGTGTACCTTACACGGTTGAAATTTTGGGTTTAAATTAAAATTTAATTTAAAACCTTAAGGGTTTCTATATTTATCAAAACCCAAAAAGGTTTTAAATTTAAACCCAAACTTTCGTCCGTGTATACTCACGTTGGTCTCACAGACCAATAACTATAATAAAGTATAACACGTCTACTCGGCACCTACACTCGCGCTCCACTAAACAATGCGTAACAAAAAAAGAAGGCGCTACTAAATACCGTAAAGTCCTAATAATTTAAATTTTTGAAAAAACATCGAATTATTGATTTGTCGGTAAGATTTCTTTGAATTGGTTCATTGCAAGCATAATTGGACCTATGAAATTGAGTTGCAAAAAATTTAAAACGCAGCAACTGTCTAGAAAGTATATTGAAAATTACGAGTTCCAAAAGAGACGAACTGTCAATGTTACCCGATATTATATCATAAATAAAAATAAGAATCTGGAGTTTTCTCCGTGTTTCTAACGTTTTTATGCCTGGAAGCAAGCACCTAATATTACGAATATGGTGGCAAATCCTCATGACAATATAATGAACGAAGTAATTTAGAGAGTCTTTTTTGAATTTATTCCAATCTCAATTTTATACAGACTTCGACGCTGCGTTCCGCCACGTAACGATTTCAGTAACGACTAGGGCTTTCAATCCCGGGATCTCAAACCAATTTCAAGTCCCGGAATCCCAGGATTACAAACCCTAAGTCCCGGGGTTTTATCAACAAGAAAATATAAATATTTTCAGCAACTGCAAATGCAACTGTAATGTAAACGATAGTTTTAATATATTATCGAAATCATTCTGGTTTTTTTTATCTCTCTATACATTTTGAAAGTCTATTTTTTGGTTTCTTTTAGTTGTGATCTTCAAAGACTCTAGTTTTATACTATAGTTTTATTACTATACTATAGTTTTTTTACTGTAAAAGGAGTATTTTATTCACATTGCCCAGATTGGCAATCTGACAAATATTTTTTCTTCGTTGGTTTTGGGTAAGAAAACATAAATCCATGTTAATACAAATGACTAATATTATAACGATATGCAGCTTTTTGCTCAGCTTAAAGTAAACAATGCAACTTCAGCATTGTATGCCCTTGCGTAACAACAAGCTAAGTTCTGCCTATAAATCAGGACAACTGCACTTTCCACTACTATGTCGTTTAACATAAAAATAGGTTAACCGATCAGCAACGCACGTTCGCTGCACTGACCTACTTCACTTGATTTAATTTTAATATGCTTACAATTTTTTTTGGTTTATTATTAATTGTGTCTCATTTTTGCTAATTTGACCAAACAACGTTTTGCTTAATTAATTTTGCACAACTTTGTCAATCAAACATTTTTAGAATGAGATTATTTTAAATTAAATTTATGATAAAAGCAACAAGTTTTATATAATAAAATTAATATTTATAATAATTCTGTGTTGTGTGGTATTCATTTACATAAACTCTTTTGGTGACCCTGACCAGGAACTTTAATTCCTTTCATACAACAAAAAAAAAACGCGAAAAAGTTCGCCGCGAATTTAAATCGTTGGTCCTTAACGTGTGCACAGAGGTGACCAGGATCATCATTTGGCAAAAGCACAACAGTGTGAGCCATAAAAATCACATCAGTAATTTTATCATTGGGCAATAGCACAACAGTGTGAACCATAAAAATCACATCAGTGATTCCACAGTGTGAGCCATCTAAAACGCAACATCACATCAGTGATTTCATCAATTTGCAGAAGCACAGCAGTGTGAGCATATCATCAAATCAGTGATTGGATCATTTCCGATAAACACAACAGTGTGAGGCATTAGCAGCAGCAAAACCCTGAAACCTAAAAATAACCAAAAGCATTCTTTATGTTTGCCAGAAGTTACTAATGACCCTCAGTTTGGGACATGGTGCAGAAAGCAAAAATCCATGAAAACTTCGTTGGAGCGCCTACTTGCATTCAAATCTAGAGCGGAAGCTCCAGCTCAATGCTTGATAGTATTGAATATTCTATGGAGCAAAATTGAAGAAGCACCTTATCAAAATTGGTCTATATGTGAAGACCCGGAGTCGGAAAGATATGACATGCTGTCCTATACTGGACTTGAGATGACCCTGGTCTCACTGTTAAAAAAAAAATTATCAAGATGAAACTTAAATCCTGTGTTTAATCAATATTCATCAATAAAACTACTAAAGATGTCTGTTCCGAAATTTGATTGAAAGTGGCAGACTTTTTCAGACGTTTTCACAAGGATGATTCATCTTCAACATATTCCACAAATTCAAAAAATGTGGTACCTTAAAGCAAATTTTTCTGGTGAGGCGGAACGCGCGATAAGACATCTAGAATTGACAGAAGACAACTATGAAATAACAGCATTAGAACATCGGTTTAATAACAAAAGCATTCTTACGTCGGCTATTCTCCAACGACTACTTACTCTCCCAAACCTCACGTCAAAAGCAAAAGCTATTGGGAACTGTCATGATACTATTCACGAAAGCTTAGCTGCTCTAAAAAATCTTGGAGTCGGCACAGCTAACTGGGATCCTTTGTTAGTGCACATCTTGATAAAGAAATTGGATCATCAGAGTTACATGTTATACGAACAGGCGCTGCGAGCTATGGGAAGCAACAACAAACCCCAAAAGTTGTCAACATCAAGAGAAAGTCATAAATTGGCATTATCAACAGTCACATCCGATTCCTGCAAACTTTGCAATGAAAAGGGCCACCCAATTTCTTACTGCGAAAAATTCAAACTTCAGATGACTCCTACAGAACGTCTCCAATTAAGTGATACAAAGTCTCATTGACAAACCGTCACTTTCCACAACAAAGGCAACAATATCCATAGAAGGAGTTGGTTCTCGAACTAAATTATCCACTTCTTTTGTTGACGTTGGCCTAGAAGCACTGACAGATAACTTCTCTACCACATTAGAATCCTTTGTTCTTCCTAAAATAATTTCAGCTCAGCCTAACAAGAAATAATTATAAAGGACTGGGAGATTCCTGAGGACATACAATTAGCTGATCCTCAATTTTACAATCCCGAAAATATTGATGTCCTAAATGTAACAGAATATTATCACGAATGGTCGTCCATTGCAATGAATTGTCGTCCTCACCGATTACTTCTGGGAAACATCCTACAATTGCTACAAAATATTGTTTTGGGGTGGTTAATCATTGGAAGGTCAAAACTAAAAATAAATTGAAAATGCAGCATGTGCCATATTTACAAATGAAGATGAAAGGTTGTCTGAGTTCTAGAAAGATTTTGGAGACTTGATGACTTCAATGAAAACACAAAGAGCTTAACAGTAGCATAATCACTGTGTGAGACTCATTTTGCGAACACCGTGTTCATAAATCCACAAGGGAGATTTGTAGTGTCCGACCGAAACCGGAATTTTGGCCGAAACCGAATATTCGTCCATTTTATAATATGCGGCCGAAACCGAAACCGAAACTGGTTATTAATATGAAAATTTAAGTTTTTACAAACGATTTTTATTGTTAAAAGAAAACAAAAGTGCTACTAGTACAAAACAAATATTATAATAATAATAAATGAAATCATTTTTTATTTTATTTTTTTTTACACATGAGTATTAGGCTTGAGTATGTACGGAAACATTGTAGGTATGCACCTACAATGTACATTTTTTTTTTACTACTAAGCAAAGTATTTCTGTTTTTCTTAAAGGTTTAGTATTATAGAAATAGAAATATGCATTTCGTTTTCTTTTCCTTTATTCCACACACACAGAATTCGTTCGGAAGTTTAATTATCAATTTATGGCTTAAGTACCTATAAGACTTTAATAGTAATTGCAATAGATATGATAATATCGAAAATGATAGCATCACAAAATTAACCAAAATGTTTTGCGTTAACACGATAAATCAAATTATAGACAAATTCATAATTTTTGTTTTATACAATGCGTTGTAAATACTTTTATAAAACCAAACTTATATATTTGAATTAAATGACTGATGCAAAAAATTTTGGTATAATACCGAAAATAATCTTTTTTTTTGTTGGATTATACGGATTTTAACCTCCTAAATCCAAATCCAAATCCGAAAGCGAAAATACTCTTTTTTTTGTTGGATTATACGGATTTTAACCTCCTAAATCCAAATCCAAATTGGTTTGCAATTGGTTTAGAAGTTATGGGCCTCCAAAGTTGCAAAATGGGCTACAAATCTTTCTGTTTTTTTTTTTAGTGTTCCGCGTTATGGGTATCAAAAGAAAGTTAATGCGAGTACCTATTCAACGAGGTATCAAACATGAAAATCATAACTTTTTAAGATATACCTATTATTATATTTACAATTTGTCCGCAAAACTAATGGTTTTCCTTTTACGAAAGCACGACACTAAAAATGTTTATATCTTTGAATTGAGGCCGAATAGCCGAAACCAGCCGAAACTGCCAAAAAGGTCCAAAACTGGCCGTAACCGAAACCGAAACCGAATATTCGGTCGGACACTAGAGATTTGTGCTTTGACTTCCATTTCCTACAAGCCGTCATCCTTAGGATACTCTCAACATCAAGCTAAACGACGTTTTAAGCTAAAGGACGTTTTAAGCTAAAGAAAAGGCTTAAGAGCAATCCAATAAGAGTCGAGTACGTGAAGTTTATGCAAGAATATGAAGCCTTAGGACACATGCAAAAAATTCACAACCAACATATTCCTGCATAAAATTACTTAATTTCTACCATTATTTTTTTAAACCAGATAGTAGCACAACCAAGCTGCGAGTAGTGTTTGACGCTTCGGAAAGAAATCTACAGGGCTGTCTTTGAACGATATCCTTTAAAAAGGTCCAACAGTTCAAAGCGAACTATTCACCATTTTGCTTCGGTTAAGATCTCACCGTTTCGTTTTTACTACCGATATTATAAAAATGTATCGAAAAATTCTGGTACATGATGATAATACACCACAACAACTTATAAACTGGAGAAAGGACGATTCTGAAGAACTTCAGTACTACCGCTCACAAACTGTTACTTATGGGACAACATCATACATGAATGTATGGCAACAAAATGTCTACAATGCTTGGCAACACAAAATATGACCAGATATCCATATGGAGCCCAAACAAAACGTAACGATTTCTATGTTGATGACTGTTTGAGCGGTGCGAACAACGTTGTAATGGCCTTTAAATTACGGAAATGGTGTACAAATAATCCTTGACTGTTAGCTAGTATACCGCGTGAGGACCAAGAAGTTAATATTGACTTACCCGACTTCTCAAATCAAACAGTTAAAACGTTGGGGCTCATCTGGCGTCCACACTCAGATGAATTGTGTGGAAGGGCATATATAGATTAACATAAGCAACTTACCAAGAGAGCAGTAGCATCTGATTTGTCGCGAATCTTTGATCCACTGGGAATTTTCGGAACAGTCAGAAATAATTTATTAACACTTAATACTCTTAAAAAATTCAGACACATGTTTAATAGCCAAGTCCAAGAAAATATACAAATGCACTCTTTTGTTGATGCATCTGAACAGGCGTATGACGCAGCTATCTATTTTACACCAATGAAAACATTAACAATACCCGACTAGAACTTTCAACCGCTGTACTTGGTGCAATTTTAATAATCATGTAAAAAGGATTTAAAGTATACCATCATTTCGTCGCTTCTTTGGTCAGACCTATTATCAGACCTATTATTGCTAGTCAGAAATTGTGCTATCATGGAATCAATCGCCAACATCCACTATTCATACTTTTGTGGCAAATAAAATCAGTCTGATACATCAAATGACGACATCAGAACAATGGTACCATGTTGCATCAAAGGACAATCCATCTGACGTCTTATCCAGAGGAATAAATTCAGACTAGCTAGCAGCGTGTTATCAATGGTTTTATGGTCCTTTCTTTCTGTATGGAAGCGCACAATGGTGGAAGAAGCCGTTAAAAAATTAACCTGAGATTTCTAATGACATCGAAAGAAGAACGAAAGCTATTGCCACAATCAGACATCAATTGAGTGATCTACAGACATTATTTTATAAAATCGAGCACCGAAATTATTTTTGATATTTTCTTCACACCGTTGGATATTAAATGCTCCCATTTTGTCAATAAAAGCCAACATTTTTGGCATTATCACCAGCAGAACTACGATTAGCTTTACTAACAGTAGTAAAAATTGTTCAAGCTTCGGAATTTAATCAAGAAATACAAGCTCTTACAAAATTTAAGTCTGTTCAAAGCTCCAGCTCATTCATTGCTGCCATTCGATGCAAAACACCCCATGGTGTTGTCTTACAACGACACAATATGCTAACTGATTTTGCAAAGGAAGCACGAAGAAAATAAACACTGTGGATCCCAGGCACTGTTATACATCATTCGTCAAAATTTTTGGCACGCTAAAGGAAAAATTACGGCTAGAAACATAATTCACACTTGCATACAATGTTCGAAAGCAAAGCCTAAGCTTTTTGTGCAGCTCATGGGTGCCTTGCCCACATTCCAGTCTATCCTTTTCGGCCATTTCTTAATTCTGGTGTTGATTACTGTGGCCCGTTCTGGATTTACTATAAAATAAGAGGAAAGAAGCCAACAAAAATCTACTTAGCTATATATTGCTAGTTTTCCACAAAGGTGGTACATTTGGAATTGGTTAGTGATCTTAAAGTTCACAGTTTTATTGGAGCACTCAATCGTTGCATCAGCAGGCGAGGTCGCTATCAAAATCTATTCTGCGACAATTCAACTAATTTTGTCCGCGCAAAAGGACAGTTAGCTGAACTTGAAGACGTACTTCACTCAGGGAAGTCCCCAAGGAAACTTTCATCCGGTACAGCAGCGACAAGGGAATACAATTCCATTTTATTACCCCAAGAGCTCCTCACTTTGGTGGACTATGGGAAGTCTTGCCCTCATCGCTCACGTATGAGGAGCTGGAAACTGTCGTGATCGGAGTGAAAGCGATTTCAACCGATCTCAACGACTTAACACCACGCACGCTAGGGCATTTCTTGATTTCTTCTTGGATCCACATGCACGGCAATCCGTATTAAATCCACTGCTTCACTGGAAAGAAGTGTCAAGACTGAAACATGCCTTTTGGACAAGATGGTCAAAAGAATACCTGAATGAACTGCAACAACGCAGTAAAAAGGCAAAAGAAAAAGTAAGCCTGAAGGAAGTTGCAATGGTGATTATTAAAGATGATAATTTTCCAATTATGAAATAACCAACAGGACTTGTGATCAAGGCCTATACCGGAAATGATGGTTTAATTCGCCTTGTGGAAATAAAAACATCTCACGGAACATACAAACGACCTGTCCATCTACTAGCACCATTACAAACAGATTCATCAACATCAGATCGTCAAGACCCTGAAGCAATACCAGAAACTTGAAACTCACTAAAGGCAAGCCTACCTTAAAATCGACTGCGAAAGGTAGAAACACTCATCGCTCAAAATGTACCAAAGAAAATTAGTCGCCTAGAACCGAATATACTTATTACTATATTGGCACTAATATTTCACTGCTACCTACTTACTGTGATTGCTACTTTAGAATCACTGTGAAAAATACCTGTGTTAGCTACTTTGGTATACCAAAAGGATTGATTCTTCTGCAGTTTCCATATAATTTTAACGATCTTTGTCAAAAGTAAATAAATTATCCTAATCAGATCAGATATCAGATTTTTTGTGATTTCGGACCTTGTGTTTTTACGCCTTTTATTCTATTTTTATGCTCTGGAATCCAAACCATTTAACGCAAAGTAAAAAGAAAAAAACCATCTTATAGAAAATTAAACAAGCTTTTTAGTCGTTATTTTTTGTTTTTCTACCATTTTATTCTGTTAGATATTAAGGCTCAAAATAAAATATTTAATTTTTTTGTTAAACATTTTTTTGCAAGTATTTCTTTTTGTATTTGAAGCCATATTTAATAAAAATGTAATTTTATGGTATTTTGTTTTGAATTCCCTTTATTTTGATACAAAAACATAAACATTCTTTGAGAGGAACAATAAAAATAAATTAAGATAAGTGAACAAGCTATATAGTCATATGAAGAATTTAGCACTCCTAGTATTCCACTTGCACCTAAATTATCAATGCAAAAATTTAAAAAAGTTATTATAAACTTACCATTTCTAACATTTTCTAGCAAATTTAGCTCCTGGTTGGTCCCTTTTGAGTGTCAAGCAGTAATCTGCCAACACACATGGGCTCCATTTGCCCTGGTAACGCTTTTCAATCTTCGAAATATCTTGGTGAAACCTTTCTCCGTGTTTATCGCTAAATGCTTCATATGACTATATAGCTTGTTCGCTTATTTTAGTTTTAGTTTATTTATATATTTTCTCTCAAAAAATGTTTATATTTTTGGTATCAAAATAATAAAAAGAATACTTGTAAAAGTCAAAATTTAAAAAAAAAATCAAACCTTTTATTTTGAACCTGGATATCTCACAGACTTAACATGGCAGAAAAAAAACACCCAACTAAAAAGCTTGTTTAATTTTCTATAAGATGGTTGTTTTCTTTTGAGTGCTTTGAATTCCAGAGCATAAAAACAGGATCAAAGTCGTTAAAACACAAAATCTAAAATCGCAAAATATCTGAGGCCATCTAAAAAAAATGCAGTTTAATAACGAGGGAAGAAAGCTAAAACAGAATTAGCTATCAAAAATCGTGTGGCATAGCCACTGTTAGTGGTATTCCACTGACCAGTGTATAAAAAAGCATATATTACTATTAGCAAAAAGTAATTTTTTCACTTTTTGTGTTTGTGGAACATATGAATTTAGGGCTTCTTATTCCAAATCTTCAAAATTATTAGCCACTCTCATCTGGTTTAGAAGTTATAGAGGTCCAAAGTTGAAAAAATGGGCTCGAAAAACTTGCTATATCTTTGCTATATATATAAACAAAACTAAGTAAAATGAATATTAAAAGAAAGGCGATACTATTTCCTATTTAATTAGCTGTTAACCATAAAATTCTATTCAGTACTTTTGTTTTTTATTTAATTTGCACTTCCAGCTTAATATATCATAACATGAATATTATGTTATCCTCCTAAGCTGCTTATTTCATTATTCTAACTTTTATGCATGAATATTATTACTTTGAAAAATTTTTGGAAAAATCGAGCATTAATCTAAACATTTAGATTTTATTATATTAATCTCAACATTACGTATGAACATAATTACTTTGAAAAACTTTTACAAAAACAAAACAATTTTTAAACCATTCTTATTTTTAAAATCACAATGCTATTTATACACTAAACTTATTTAATGTGAAAACTTCGGTTTTCACCAATTTGGGACAAACTGAAAAGTGCGCGCAGTATACAATTGCAAATGACCCCAAAACTAACCACACGAATAAAATAGAATACTTTAGCTTACGTATATTAATTCAAATAGTAATCACTGCTACTGTGATTGTTTGAAAGGGGAATATCAGGAGCAATATTATTCGATACTCAAAGCTTTTAGGAATCACAGTCACTACTACTGTAATTAATACCTTTCCCACAAAGAATTTCATTTAATTTTCATTATTCTTTATTTATTCACTATTATTTTTTTATTCGTTATTCATTTTTAATTCATTACTCAATTGTTATTCATTATTCATTTGTTATCCATTTTTTATTTATTTTTTATTTAAGGCTTATGCTAGCCAAACAGCATCGGTGTTCATTTTCATTAATTTATTCTCTTCGCTGAAATGTTTGTTTGGTGGTTATACTATGTTTGTTGTACAGTTGCGATTTATGTAAAAATAAGTCAAAACACATATAAGTAAAACCCTTTTTTCATTTTTAATTACAATTTTAGGCATATTATTCATATTTACTATAAAATGTGAAACGAAATAAGCGAATTAATTAAAATTGAGATTGCTTATACAAGGGGTATTTATTTAATTTACTGACAGATGATAGAAAATCATATTAGTCAGAACTTAGTCTAGATAAAAGGTAATATATATTACAAAGTTAAGTCTTAACTTAAGTTGACAAAAAAATCTTGCAATGATTGCTTAAATAATTACATGGGCATGGAAAAATCCAAAAGAGTAATTGAAAACAAGTTATTGTACGTTTTAAGTGCTCTAGTGATTGGTTCACATCCCGCATAGTTTGACTTGTAAGTTCTGATATAAAATGGTACACAACAACGCAAGGTTCTTGAAGGAATATTAAAATTTATACGTTCAAGAAGAGATGCGCAATCCATATTACCACTTATTAAACCACGAATAAACTCTAAGGCCTGAATTGTTCTTCTGTCTTTCAGTGAGTTTACATGCAATAATTTACAGCGTATACCATATGATAGAGGATCGGTAAAATTCAACGGCCTAAGTGCAAATTTCATAAATCTTTTCTGAAAAGATTCAAGTCTATTTATATGAATATCATAGAAAGGACTCCAAATTAACGAGCCTAGACCTTACAAAGGCGGAGAACAAATATAAACGTGCATATGGATCATTGAAATCAGAGCTATTACGTTTTATAAAGGCTAACATCGAAAAAGCTTTAGGAATTATATAATCCAAATGCTTAGAAAAAAGGAATTTGAAGTCAAATACGACACCTAAATCACAGATTTGATCATTAAACTTTAGGGAATTATTTTTAATAGCATAGGTAGAAGCAATGTTATTGAATCGTTTAGAAAAAGTAACATGGAAACATTTTTTAAAATTAAGTTGAAATAGGTTCTTATCACACCACAAAACAAGATTCGATAGGTCAGCCTGAAGAATGCTAATATCCATAAGGGGACGTATCGATCTAAATAGTTTTAAATCGTCAGTAAAAAGCAAGTAGTTGCAGTTTTTAAAACAACCTCCAATATCATTAATAAATAAAATAAATAACAGTGGTCCAAGAATATTACCTTGAGGCACCCCTGAGGTAGCAAGAAAACCATACAAATCGATGTTTTCAATAGAAACCACACAACGACGGTTTGAAACACATGAATTTATCCATCTCAGGAAAGTAGAGTGAAACCCCATCTTATTTAATTTAGCAATTAAGGCATTATGGCACACCTTGTCGAAAGCTTTGGTGAAGTCTGTATAAATAACATCAGCTTGGCAGCCATTTTCGAAAGAGGAGTTGCAATATTCAGAAAAAACAGCTAAATTTGTGGCGGTGGAACGACCAGCAACAAATCCGTGTTGGAATGGGCTTATTGCGTTCTTCACTATAAAATAAAGTTTATCTTTTACAATAAATTCAAAAAGTTTGGAGAATGTTGAAAGCTTTGAAATTGCTCTATAGTTTTCGACATCATTTTTTGAACCTGATTTAAAAACAAGAGTAACAAAAGCAAATTTCCATTCATCAATGAGGATACCAGCACTTAGAGATTTGTTATAAATAAGTGATGGCGGATTCATCAAAGAAGACACACATTTTTAAAACAGAAACGGTGGAAACCCATCTATATCAGGTTTTGATGATTTTTTTAAGGACATAATCCCATTAAAAACATCAAGTGGCGTAATAGCAAGGTATTATTTTTTGTAGTCAATTATTTGTTATTTCTTTTTAATTTTTTTTTTATTTTCCATAGATATGCAATTAGTGAATTTGTTATTTTTTTTTCAAAATATTAGATTACTTGAATTAACATGATTTTTTGTTAATAAAATTAGTTCAACAAACCAGTCATTGCTGTTTGTGTTAAGGGTTGCTTGAGCACACAATTAGTTTCACTTTCTAATACTTTTCGCTACTTTTTTTATACTATTATGCAAAATGACTAAAGGCAACACCGGAAAGTTGGTTAAGTTTGGTGTTTCAATCAGCAATCAAAAATGTTCGGTCTGAGAGCGAGAGAATGAATATGAGAAAAAGGTAAAGTGACTAGTGAAGGTATATGCATTTCAGACTGCTCTCTTTTTCTCATAGCCAGAATTGTCAAATTCAAGCATTTTGGTATTCTTGCCTATTTTTGCTTTCTTATCGCATTCTAGCATAACCTTCTAGTATATTGTTCGGCAAATATGTTTGGCTAGCATAACCACGGCATTAGGACTTACGACGTCTAGTCTGCTGTGTGATTAGCTTTTACTGAGTTGTTGTTGTTGTTGCTTTTCTTTCATAAATTATTTGACCTTAAGCTCAATATAACCTTGTAAAATCATGAAAAGGTCACAATTTAATTATAAATTTAAAAGTTTTCTGGTAGAGCCCAACCAAATACAAGTAAAATTGTCTTACTTGTGTGCAACAGGTTTTTTACACAGGTTTTATACATAATTAATATATAATCTTTTTGAGATAACAGCTTTTCTTAAGACTTTGAATGTTTGATTTAGAGTGTAAAAACAATAGTGGCAAATGGACGTCGTTTGATGGAACATTTATGTCTTTTACTACTCACAACAAAATATAATTGTAATAACCGCTGCTAATGATAGACGAGACAGTATTTATAATGATAAATCAAATAGATAACTTTTATTTATTAAATTAACAATATTTCAATTCCAAATGTAGTTCAGTCAACTTTCACGAGTCGTCGCTATTAGTAGATTAATTTGCTGTCATCGTTTCCCGCTCTGTCAAATCAACAGCGTTGTCAGATCTCCACACCCCTCCGATGTTTTTCAGCTTCAAAGTCAATTTTGGATTAGAATTCTTCGAGCCGGAGTCTGCCTCGTCTGCCTGTAGTAAAGAACCAAATTCCCCATCGTTACCCACAGCCTCTTGAGACTCATCCGTAGTCGTCACAGTCGGGACCCTTTTTAGGTGACTAATGTTTCGTCTAAACACTTTATTGTTGTCTCCACGCACCATTACGTCATTTCCATTCCGCTCAATCACTTGAAACTCCTCTGGGTCAAATGTTGTTGTCAATTTGTTCGGAAGCACAACATTGCGTAATAAGACCTTATCGCCTACTCCTATGTTGCACTCCTTTGCATTGCGGTCCTTATCACTTTTCTGTTTTCTCCTCTCTTTGTTCAGAATATCGAGATCTCTCGCCCCCGAATGCAAAAGGTCTTCACTTATATCGCTGAAGGAAGGGAGTTTATCCCGCAAAAGTCTGTTAAACAGCAATTCTGATGGAGCTCTCCCAGTCGTGCCATGAGGAGTAACATTGTACATCAAAACAAATTTCCGAATCTCCTTTTTAAGATTTAATCCACTGGCATTCGCAATCTCCAACCGTTTCAAAATCGATCGGTTCATATTCTCGACTTCTCCATTTGCCTGGGGCCAGTAAGGTGGGGACGTCATCAATTCAATATTATTATTTGCGCAATATGTCTTGAATTCGGAGCTCACAAACTGCCGTCCATTATCAGCAGTAATTGACTTTGGATAGCCCAATCTACAAAATATTTCATCCAGAAAATCAATTATGGCACTCGATGTGATTTTTTTCAGAAACATCATCTCCTGATATCTCGAATAGAAGTCAATAACCACGAAAATATAGTCGTGATTTGGTAGCGGTCCTAACAAATCCATCGCCAGACACACCCATGGTCCACTTGGTAAGGCGTGCCTGCTCATTGGGGCTGGTCGGATTGGTTGAGATACCAGTAAACAGTCACGGCAGCGCTTCACAAACTTCTCTACATCACGATCAATAAGAGGCCACCAAATTTTGGATCGAACTCGTCGCTTCAAAACGCTCTCTCCTGGATGCCCTTCATGAGCCAATTCCAAAGCCCTTCTCCTTAAAGCTTCCGGTATAACGATCTTATTTCCACGTAAGAGTATGTTTCCCAAGGCGCACAATTCAAATCGAAATGGAAAGAATATGTTTTTGCTATTCACATTCCATGCATCATTCTTAACGCAGTCTAGGGCTTCCATAAGCTCGACATCACCCTCATTTTTCTCGACGATTTCCAGTAAAGACATCGCACATGGAACTGATTTTTCAATGATGGAACAAATGTTTTGTTCACACCGCTTGTCGAAAGTGTCCGAGTGTTCTATCATCCACAGCCTTGAAAACGAATCAGCAATGTTTGACTTGCCTGCTTGATATATCACTTTAAACTTAAATGATTGTAACCGCAGCACCCAGCGTTCAATTCTTGCAGGAGGCTTTGAAGTTGGTTTGAAAATTGCTTCTAATGGCTTGTGATCCGTGACAAGCTCAAACTCGACCCCCGCCAGGTAGTAGTAAAACTTTTCAACAGCCCAAACCAACGCGAGGCTCTCCTTCTCAGTTTGTGAGTATCGACGTTCTGTTTACGATAAGCTTTTACTAGCGAACGATATCACCTGTGGGTTGTTATCCTCAAACTGCAACAGTACTGCCCCAAGGGCAACTGGGCTTGCATCAGCTATCACTCGGATACGGCTCTTTGGATTGAAATAGGATAAAGTCGGAATATTTTCCAGTTGACTTTTCAATTTCCGAAATGAATTTTCTTGACTTGAACCCCACACGAACTTGACGTCTTTCTTCGTTAAACTCCTAAGCGGCTCTGTAATATCGCCTAGGTCTGGAATAAATTTACCTAGGTACGTCACAAGGCCCAGAAAACTTCTTACTTCCTCCTTGGTATTTGGTGGTCGAAATTTTTGAACCGACTCGATTTTTCCTGGGTCTGGATTTATACCATCACTAGACAATATGTGGCCTAAAAATTTTAGCTTTTGCACTTTCCAAAAACATTTATCTTTGTTGAGCAGCACATTGAAATTTTGGAAAATTTCCAACACCTCTCGCAGGTTTTTATCATGTTGTTCCTCTGAGTGCCCAAACACAACAACATCATCAAGATAATTCAATGCGTTAGTACAAGAAGCCAAAATATTTTCCATAGTTTTTTGGAAAATTTCCGGAGCCGAATTGACACCAAACATGAGCCGTTTGTACCTAAATATGCCTTTGGACGTTATAAAAGCTGTTATTTCTCGACTCTGCTCCTCGAGTTCAAGCTGGTGGTAGGCATCCTTCAAATCGAGTCTAGAAAAGTATTTTGCTCCTTTCAACTTGGTCATAAAAGAGTCAAACGTCGGCAGAGGGTAGTTTTCACTCAGGATTGCTGTACTCACCCGTCTCATATCGATGCACAACCTGATGTCGCCATTTTCCTTACACACGACCACTACAGGGGAAATCCACACACTTGGTCCAGAAACTGGTTCAATAATGTCTCTTGCAACAGCTTCATTTAATTTTTCCTCCACCTTTTCCTCGAGCGCAGCTGGAATGCGCCTTAGAGGTTGCTGAACTGGCCTAATCGCCTCATTTATTGCTAATTTTATTCGGATACCCTTTATTTAAGGAAAATGTTGAATTTCCTCAATCTGATTTATACCGCGACCTAACTTCAGGACGTTAAGCTTTATAGCCGTATCTCGCTCCAGCAGGGATTGTCTTCCGTTCTCAATGACATAGAATGAAGCAATCACATTTGAGCTGGCATCGACTCCTATTACCGCTTGGAAAACAATTTTAATCCTGAGTAAATCATTTCCAGCGTAAGCCCAAAACTGTTCTTTAGATTTAGTTCGGATGTCCCACATTGTAGCGTCCTGATTAGTCAAATAGTTCCAATCATCCTCACTCAGGAGATTGTGGCGCGAACCAGAATCAATTAGCATTAAGATTTTATGGCCGCCAATTAGACACTCAATCATCTCATTCATATCAGTCTTTGAGTTTTTATCCGAAGATATTTTAAAACAACCATATTCTTGCGATTTCTCAGGGCCATCTTCGATCCTAGTCTCCTCTGCAACAAATTGTATTTTTAATGGGCTCAACTTCAACCGCTTTGTTTGTCTTTCCTCAACATCATCAAACCTCCGTTTATTAGCTCTTGTCTTGCACATGCGTGCGAAATGCCCGACAAATTGGCATTTGTTGCATTTAGCAGATTTAGCTGGACAGTATGCACTGTTTGGAGCATGTCCGCGTCGACCGCATCTGCCACATTCAATTTCCGACTTCCTATTTCTTGCTGCCGAAGAAATTTTGTTTATACCGAACGTTGGAGCCGGTGGCATCATCGATTCCGATTGATTATTGATTTGCTCATAGACATGGCACATCTCAATAATATCTGCCAGGCTATGCTCTTTCTCCAACAACCGTTTTTTAAGATCTTTAGGAGCCCAAACATCTATTAGTTTATCCTTTAGGTTTATTTCCACAACTTCTGCCTTGGTCTCTCCTAACTGACATTTGGTCGCCTGTTTTCGCAATCTCAAAATAAATTTGCTCAAATTCTCACCGTCTTCAGGTTTTATCGCACGAAGCAGATGACGCTCGAATGTGGAGTTCCTTTTTGGCGAAAAGTATTCCGTCAGCTTGTCGACAAGGACTCTAAACACATCCTTATCGTCATCGGTTACAGAGTCTACCAGTGCACCCGGAATATTAAAGATAACTTCTTGAAGTTGTGTACCTCCTAGATGAAGCAATTTATTTTTCTTTCTAACAGGATCCTTGATTTCTTCTGATTCGAGATACAAGCTGAATGCCCGAAACCATTTCTCCCATTCTGATCGAACAAGAGACTTATCCATAGCTTCACATAAGAATGGCGACATTCCCGACGCACTCATATTTAAGCCAACTGTGTCCTTGGTGGTTCCCACCAGTCTGACCAGTCTATCTAATTTAAAAAAAACATAACCATTATTTCTTTTCCTCTTTTTTTTTATGTTCTTTCTTTCTCTTCTTTTTTTTTTACCTTTCAAGTGTAACAACCAGCAATGAAATTTGCTTGACAAATTAATGCCTTTCTTCTCAATCACAATTTCAAGTTATTTGAATAAACCAGCAATTAATGCTTGGCAATTTATTGCCTTTCCAAACAGTCACAATATCAACTTTTCCTTTGTTGCGACCTAATTTTTTTTTTTAAAAAAAACTTTATATTTTTTCCCATTTTTTCATTTTTTTTTTTCTACTTACTCGACCACAATTGAAGGCTTTCTAGTTTTCACTAGATCTATTCAATTTAATCGAATTAATATTATCATCAATTCAACAGAATATTCGTTATGACTTCCTTCTTCCTTTCAGCTGCCAAAATTGAGACAGCTTTGCGGCAAACGAACACACACACACACACAGCGCATTTCATGAAAAGAAAAAAAAACACAAGAGCATGTTTTCGCATGTTAACGCAAAATATCCAATATTTACCTCGTCGCCAATGTAATAACCGCTGCTAATGATAGACGAGACAGTATTTATAATGATAAATCAAATAGATAACTTTTATTTATTAAATTAACAATATTTCAATTCCAAATGTAATTCAGTCAGCTTTCACGAGTCGTCGCTTTTAGTAGATTAATTTGCTGTCATCGTTTCCCGCTCTGTCAATCAACAGCGTTGCCAGATCTCCACAATAATAAAACTAAAATTAAAAAAAAAAATACTCTTCTGTTAAGGTTGTTCGCTCCTTAAATAAGTTGTTTTTTAGATAACCAAATACTATTCTAAAATAATTGAATCAATCGAAGTTGTTCAAAGATTCTGGTTAAATACTTACATGTTAATGCTTATGTGCCAAAGTAGAGATTTTCCTATTATTAGGTTATCCCATATATTTTAGAGGTTATATTAATTAGCATGTAAACTAATTTGCTTGCAGCTATTTACTACTATCTAACGAAACATATTTGGTTTAAAATATTTTTTAGAAACCTAACTATTCAAGTTTTTGCAGAAATCGCCTTTTAATTTTTACATACTAGAAAAATGCAGAAAATGCACCCAATTTCCCAAAACATGAATATTAATTTTGCCTGATAATAATGATAAAATCCATTTTAAAGCTTTTTTAGAAAAGCGAACAAACCTACTAATTAGCATTTTATACTTAAGCTGGAAGTTCATTCGATGCAGTTGAGTTTTGCGTCCGTCAACTCGCTGACGCCATTTTATTGAAGTTTGTGAAAGCTTATGAGAGCGAGTTGAAATATTTTTAACTTCTCTTGCATAAATTGCGTTTTTTGACAGCTCGGGGAACATTTTAAAAATAGCGACAACTCTTATTTTTCATTTTTTTTGTGGATTACATTGACTTTGGCTTCTTAATTGCAGGCCGGTCGCAATTGGCTTAGAAGTTATAGGACTTCAAAATTTGAAAAAATGGCATAAAAATCTTGATGTTTTTTTTAATTTTACAACAAAACTACGTTTTTCAACAAGATATCAAACATAAAAATCCATGAATAACTTTTTAAGTTATAACCATTTTTAGTGTAGTGCTTTTGTAAAATATCCACCATATTTTACCACTCGTTTTTCTGACAAATTGAAAGTATAGGAATAGTTATATCTTAAAAATTTATGCATGGATTTTCATGTTTGATGCCTCGTTGAATAGGTACTCGCATTACCTTTCTTTTGATACCCATAATGCGGAACACTAAAAAAACTTTTGTAGGTAATTTTTTCAACTTTGGAGGCCTATAACTTCTAAACCAATTGCGAGTGGCTTGAAATTTTCCCATATATATAATCCAACAAAAAAAAATTAAAAAAAGAGTTTTCGCTTTTGAATTATGCCTAAAATATAAATGTCTTAAAATTTTGATAAGATTTCAGTTGATATTTGGCTAAAATCGCTTTTAATGCTAATTTTTAAAAGTCTTTGTTCTTTATTACTAGTAAAAATTTCATATATTTCAGCGTTAATATATTTAAAATTTCATTTCAACAAAATAGAAAATATCAAATAACTTTGTAACCCTGCTTTCTCTGAACTTCGAACGCAATAACTGAACTCTACCAGTTCGAATGAACTTCCAGCTATATGAAAATAAAAAAATTATTTCTATACAGCTCGATTCTGAATTATTTTCCCCGGCGTATCAGAGTTTTCTTTTTTAAGATAGCAGATAAAGATATCACTTTTTTTGGTTTGCACAGATGAATAGTGACGGTTGATGAACAAATTTGCATTTAAAATATCCAAACAAATTTAAATTGTCTTTCACGGTTGTTTTTGCCTAATCAATAATTCACGTATTCAATCAATTCACCTAAATATTCTATCTCTTTCCATTCCGGTCAAAGACGAAACCTTATTTGTATAAGGTGCATGCCTTAGTTCTTTGATATTTAAAAAACAAAAAGAAAATGTTCTTGAACTTTTTCTTAAAAATGAAAACTCCCTTTTCCAATTCCCCGGAAAAAATTATTCAGAATCGGGCTGATAATTTTTCATATGAGACTTGGCAAAATTTGCGATAAAGCTGTTAATTATAATATTCTTATTGTACGAGTATTTTCAACTTTGTTATTTGTACTTGTTTTTTTCAAACACATACATATGTTGTTCATATTATGTTTTTAATAAAATTATGATGTGAAAATTTTATTTTTCACTCTCGCTTAAAACTTCATATCGATCGGACTTAACTTTTCAATAAAAGCAACAATCGCAATTGCTTTGATGCGTGGGCGTCACTGGATGAAGTCGCTTGTTTTTTATAATCTCATGAATCCAGCCCCTGCTCTAAGCAATGCATTCATGTACTTTATAGAATAAACATATATATTTGATCGTAACACTCACTGACATAGTGGCATGATGCATGATAAAGAGCTGAATTTGTTTGACTTTTTAGTTGCATCATAGTTGAATTGAGTTAAATTTCATCAAAAACTTTCTTAACTATCCACAAGCTGAACATCCCTGAAGCACCCTGTAAGCAATAGACAAAAGACCACTTCATGAGCCACGATTTTTTGCTTGCTGCTCTGTTAAGACTTAAGGCAAAAATGAAACCAAATAAAATCTAGCTACACGTGAAACAATCATTTTTTGCCATGTAACAATTTTAGCAAACAACGCCCAAAAACTTGTTTTGAGCTAAACTGAACTCACGAATTTCATATGAATTATTTACATTTTCAGTTATAAAAACTTGGAAATGCAGCTTCGTTACTTGTCTAAGAAAGCCAAATGTTTCGTAACCTTTTAGCGCGTGTTTTTATCACAGAAAAAAGAAATCTAACTTTTCAGATGCTTTGCCAGATCGTTTTGTTAATTTAAAACAGGCTTGGCAGCTTATCGTAGTTATTCTAAGGTACACACATATAAACAGCCTTGATTTGTATTTAAGAAGTGACCGATCTCTGCATCCGTTATAATTTGGCTTCCGTATACGTAACCACCGATCAAAAAAGTATTTGTTCATATATATCAGCTTTATTAAATATTTAATAAAAAGTTTAATAAAAATAATTATTTTTATAATATGTATTGATTTATCATCGATTTTTGAAAATTAATTAATTAATTAATTTTAAAATTTTTAATTAATGGGCATCAAATTTATAACATTTGTTGTCAAGGCTAGCGTTGCCATCATATCTCTTTTAAAGAGGACATATTCTCTTTTTTCTCGAGATCTGTTTTATCTTTTTTTATCTATTTTTAAAAAAATTTAATAAAAATGCACACAAAGAAATATGCATGAAAAATATCAACACTGATTTTCAAGTTAATATATGCCATAGTATATGGCAATGCTGAACGCCATACCTGAACAAACGTAACTTATACCTAGCTGTGACCACTATATTTTTGCATACGTTATGTGTCCACTATGACGATTTCGTCCTAGCTATTATTTTCACCCATTTAAAGACATCCGTTAACACAAAATTTGTTTTAAAGGTTTTGTTTTAGGTTTAAATGAAAAAATAAGGTTTTGTTCAAATATATGTGTACAGTATTGCACAATTAATTCATTTAATTTAGGAACAGTCAAAAACGAGCACATTTTACATTTTAATACAAAATTTATATCTCTATCCCAAACTAATATTAAAAAAAAACCGCTCCAGGGAATTTTACTTGATATATAGATCTTTCAAAAAAACCTGCCCAAACCTGCACAAAATATTATGTAAAAGCATGGTCCAAGGAATTTAATAATTTTTCCGTTTTTGAATGGATAAATTTAAGTAAAATAGTTAATTGTATCGAATTAATTTACTTAAGCAAAACAGATTGCATAAATGACGCTTAGTAATATATTAACTTAATTTGCCAACCAAAAATAGGTGATACACTTTCAAAGTTTAAAAAATTTTTTAGTTATTTTTTTCGTTGCCTGTACAAAACGCTAACTTCGAAAGAATTTTTTCACCCATGGGCTTGAAGAATGAAAGAAACAGACTGAAATATCAACGATTCAAGCTTTTTTAACAATAAATTATATTTACAAAAACGTATCGTGTTTGGAGTTTTTCGACGCATGTTAAAAACAGAAACGATTACAAACACAAGCTCAAGAAAGTTTTAAGTATTATTCTGAGGAAGCTTGATAAGTTAATCACAATTTGATCTCGTTTGTTACTTCAGTTGAAAAGACTTTATAAAAAAAAAACTGTAATATGATTAATTATTTGGTCTCATTTATTTGGAACCTCAAGTTTGTTTAACTTTTTTATAGTTTTTATTTACATTTATATTTATGTATTTATTTATAACAAATGTTTTCAAAACTAAAAAACTAAAAAAATAATATTGTAAAAAAATGTTTATTTGATGTTTTTACTTTGCAATTTATTGAATTTAAATTTATTGCATTTAAAAAAAGTCTCTTTTTGTCCTCTTTTGTTTCTCAAAAGTTCTTTTATTTTTCCCTAGACTTCTGGTAACCCTAGTCAAGGCCTGTACCTCGAATAATTAAAAAAATTGCCACACCCCAGATAGTTTTTCTCAACGGCTCTCCGCCCTAACACTAATTTGCCTAGTTAAATCATAGACAATATCTATAATATTTTCTTTTTAATCTTTTTTGACATTTTTTACACTTGTAGGGCAACCAAAAATATGCGCCAAAAATTGTATTTTAAAGCTTAAAATAATCCTTAAAAATAGTAAAACCTGCTTTAAAAACATGCACTTTAAAAGCTTAAAATAATTTTAAAAACAAAAAATATTTCTCTTAAAGCTTTTATTTTCTTACTTTTGAAGTTTTTTTTTTAAAAATAACATAAGAACAAATCAAATAATTAAAAAATCATAGCAACGAAAACAATTAATTTTTAAAAATACGTCCCTATTCTGGTAAAGTAACAATTGTTACCTAGTATTTTTTATATTGCTATGTGTTTGTTGTAGTTTTTTTTTTCAAAACAAAATCTAAAACTCAAAAAACAAAATTTTTTATTGAAACTGTCACTATCTGAAAAGCAGGTGACAAGTTTATTTTTATTTTGTTTTAAAATCAAAAAATTACAGCAAGCACATAGCAATATTAAAAATACTGGGTAACAATTGTTACTTTGCCAGAATAGGGCTAATTTCTGACCAAAACTCAAAAGACACTAAAATTAACAGCTAAAAGCACCAAATTATATACTAAAGTTGCTGTTACAATAAACAATTAACATTTGTGCTAAGTTTTCGAATGAAAAACTGCGAATTTCCTCACATACTCTATGTAATGCAGATACCAAGTACGTCACATGGGTTAAATTTGGGTAAAAACTTTAATTGCTCTTGCAGCTTTTACCATGTACGGTGCAGCATCAAAAAACCAGGGCGAAGTATCATTGTTTTGGATGATACGCAACTTTGTCTCACTTTCACTTACAGTCTCATTTTTAATTTTGTCGAACACTGAACTCTGCGAACATATGTTCTTAAGGACTTTATTTTTCTTTTTCTTACTCATACAAAGTAAAAAGAAGCACTAAGATATTAGTTGTCACACCTTATTGAAGATGTTTATTTTCAGCTTTCAACCAGTAAAGGGAAGCGCAAAATTGAATGGTGACTTGATTTTTTTTTACTTAAGATTTAATTTAAAATTGTAAAATCATTTAAATGCAAAAAAACATGCATTTATCACAAAATATTCAAAAATATGTGCTAACAAATGTATCTTAAGTTCTTTGTATTTATGTAAATCGCATTTGTATTCAACCTATTTCACCATATCATGTAACTCAAAAAACATGCTTTTGCATATTTTTGGTTGCCCTGATCATTATCATTAATAACTTTAGGGATGTTCTCTTTTGTGGTCTCTCGGAAAGTTCAGCAGACTCTTTCTCAATCAGCTTTTCAAAATCGTTATTGTCAAACTCTCTTAAAACTGTATAATTTAAAGCATTCGATAATCCTCTCTGTGAGACATTTTGAGGCTCTAAAACGTAATGTAAGGTAATAAAATATAGCAAAACACTACAAGCACCAAAACATAAAATGTGACTTAAAAGGTAATCTACGTCGCAGCTACGTAGTGTGTTTTTAGTTTTGTCATAAAAAAACACTTGCTCAGCGCCAAGTTAAGCAAAACGTTTACACATTGCAAGAGCACATCAACGACTAAAACTATGTGAAAAGGGAAAACAGTACGAAGAGACAGAAATGAGAAAATCGAAAATATGTACGCAATTTACGTTGAATGGACGTAGATTACTTCTCTAGGGTTAAGGCACAAACGAAGGCACATTTGGCGCCTTCGAAACTAAAAACGAAGCACCAAAAAATGCACCAGGCACCAAAACTCATTTTTTTGCGCCAATTTTTTGCAAAATTCACCAAATCTGGTGGGAAAAAGAACCCAGTTGGCAACAGTGAGCCTTTTGGTTCTGTTCGGGCTCTTAGCTGTTCATGCAATTAATCAAAGAAAAGTGAAAAAATTCACAAATTCAAAAATTCAAATCATGTCGTTGTCGTGTCGGCAGGCAGAGCGCTGACAGAGACAATGCAAAGCTTATGGGAGAAAATTGAGGCAGGATACGAGAACGAAAACGCCAAGATAGAAATGTTTCTATTTCTATTCATGGTAGAAGAATACATGTATATGCACCAGATGAGAGCATACTACCGGAATTGTCAAAACCAAGCAAAATTTTTTTCTTTATTTTCTTTTGTTTCCATTCGCCACACAACTAAATTTGACAGTATGGAAAGAGAGCACAGTCAGCGCTGCATATACCTCTATCCTTCTACCATGTTTCTATTTTGACTTTGTCGTTTATTTGACAGCTCTCTCAGCTTCTCTTTAAAAATATTGCCATATTCTAACAAAATTTGAAGAATCTGTCAACCAATGTAACGAGTAAACAGTGTTCCTACTTGCTCTAATAATGATAGGAGTAGTTTTCAGTTGAAAGTGTAGTAAATTTACAATCTATACAGAAAGCTCAAATGCCCCCGGGCATAGGCTGTGAGGATCACTGCTATATACACATAAGAGCCGAAACAGAACCAAAGTGGATGTCGGTTTTCGGATTCGCCGTGCACCAAAATAAATGAAAATATATGCAGCCGCCAAAAATTAAACCGCAATAAAAATGCGCGACGGGAAAACGCCAGAATAGAATTTATTCTAATTTATAAAAATGAAATTCCCAAAATGCAACCGTGATCCGACAACCGCCACCGCTCCAATTCTGGACGGGTTCTCAGCGTATTTTGTCGAGAGAGGACCGACAACCGCTTTGGTTCTGTTCGGGCTCTAAAGCGTGCGGTGAATAAAAATTTTTCCGAGAAACGTCCTGATATACGTGTAAGCTTATTTTACGTGAAGAAACTAAAAAAAAATTCTAGGCCGAATCTGAGACATCAAATCCTGGATGGAGTGCAATTTGTAAAAAATGACTCATATGGGTAATTCAACAGAAAAGTCTACCGTGACTAAAAAATTAAGAAATTAATTTAAATTAAGAAATTAATTTAAGAAATTTCTATATAAATTCATTAACCATGATTATCAAATCGTCTGCACTGTTTCACAAATATAGTTTCTTTTTTCGTAAATGTTTAGTAAATGTTTCGTTAACTTTTTTATTTAAGTAAAAATGGAAGGCACTGGATAAAGATAATAGAAAAATGGTTTAGGCAAGAAAATGGCAATATATTAAATTTGTTTGTTAATTATTAAATTACTTTACTATCTTATTACATAATTACCCAATTTAAATTTAAGGAAATTTTGTCGCTTGGGTTTTTTCGCGTGAGTTACGCCAAATATTTTTTGGAAACTCAATATATTTTTAAATAAGTAAAGTGGGTTCATTATGAAACTTCACTGTTTTCTCATTATTTAAAAACTAAAAACAAAAACAAATTATAAGGGAAAATTCAAAGAGTTTTTACAATCTAAACTTGCTTGTAAAACACACTTCCTTTTTTTGTCGTTTGAGTTACGCCCATATTTACCACTGCCATTTTTAATTAGTTACAGGAACGACCATTTTGTAGATCACACCATTACTATTTCTTGTAAGACATATGTACTAGGGAGTCCAATCCCAGAAGCTTTTCTTGATCCCGGGATTAGTTCGGGATTGAAAACTTTAAGAAATAAATAATTCAAAACATTGTTAATACAATTCTTTATTTATTATTAGTTGAATATATACCAATGTATCGTGATTTATCGGATCAAACGTGATACATTCAAAACTATCATCACTATTGTTTTCACTACCCTTGACATAGGCAATTGTAGATGATGGTAATAACTTCATTTTTATTTTTTTAGCATCTTAAAAAAATTGCAGTTTCTTTTTCAAATTGATATTTTATCTTAAAAACGTATAATTTAAGAAATTCTGGCAATAATGCAAGCACTCAAAGCCTTTCTAACGATATCTTAAAAATGAGGATCGCATTAGAAAAAATGAAGTTATTTCAATTTTAGTGAAAATAAATTCAAAAAAATTTAAAAAATTCATGAAAAACAGTATTATGTTGAATGCTATTGAAAAACTTTAAATTTTTTTTAAGCATATTAGAGGAGCCTTTTCCGGCTTTAAATATCTGAAAGTATATTTTTTACAACTATTCTACCAGGCAGTATATTTACGAAAGACATGATTTTTGGAGATGTTTGCAAAGTGTTTTAGCTCACTGGCGGCTATCGTAACAGACAAAGTATTTTGGGAATCATAAAATAGACCAAGGTTTTTAATTTAGAGGGGTACACATGCAAATTTTTTCTAATGGAAGTCTAGGTACCTTAATATATTTACTTGCATATATAATATACAAAAAACTTAATCTGGTATTTTTAGACTAATTAAGATAGATCCTGGCTACGGTCCTGGTTTAAGGTGTTATTATATAAATGTTAAACATTTTTTCTAGACACCGTCTTCATATTTTTTGTGTTTAATGCAAATTAAGGTTGGAAAAGACTTTTCAAAATTAAATTTTTGGTTAATTAATTTTACGATCTATTAAATTATTACATGAATTAATTTGCGAGCCTTAGATCAAGTGAGTTAATCACAGCTTAATCACTCAAAGACTACTGAAGAGGAAAATGTAACGATTTCCGTAACAGAGTGTCTAGTCAGCTAAGTGATTGACTCTATACAGAGTTGTTGTTGTTGCCTTCTTAAAAACTTACTTGGCCTTAAGCTCGCAAATTAATTCATGTATTAAATTTTTTGTTTTATTAATTATTAAAGTAATGCATTAAGCTGATCAACGCGGCTTAATTTTTTATTATAGAGTTTTGTTCGTATATTATTACAAATATAACTCCCTAATGAGAAGCACCGTTCCAATTCTATGCTAGTTGGAGAAATAGTTTACGATAATCGTAAGCAATTCGTAAGTTTTGATCACAATTGCTTTTACCACAAAAAAAAAAAAAATTTCCTAAGTCAGAATATCTGACAATTTTGCAAAATCTTTTTAAACTTTCCAGAGGCTTTGCTCAAGTGATTCAATTCCTAACAATCTTTTTCAGCCTAAATAAAAGGTTGTTCTAATTCTAAATTCATATCAACTTAAATTGAAATGGTTGCATTTACATGAATATTTGTAATAAAAATTTTTTATAAAATCCCGGGATTTAAAGTTGCTTAAATCGTCCGGGATCCCGGGATTGACTTTCCTACTATGTACATAAGACATTTTTTACATTAATAACATAAACTTCCGAGAAAACGAAGTTTTATTCTTTATCTTTTCATCTGCATTAACTTATTATTTATCTGCAAAAATTACTTCGTTTTGACACATAATTCAGTAAACAGTTCTATCATTAAAAATCATTATTTTTTTTTTGATTCAAATTAATTTTTTGAAAATGTGGTTTTTATATTTTTAACAATGTTCTTCTACAGCTAAAAAATAATTTCTGATAAAAAAAAATTCAAATAATTCAAACCATTCCATATTTCTATACGTAAATTTATTTTAAGCCATTTCCTCAGCTATATATTTATAGTGGACTCGACAGATGTTGTCCTGACCCAATTCAATGAATTCAACCTTGCAAAATGGTTTATAGTCGTTTTGTGAATTTATGAAAAATGTGTAAATTTACTTCGAACAACACATGCCAGATTTTCCTTTTGAAACATCAATGCATGAGAATCAAAACTTCTGATATACATATATGAAGTTTTTATTTACTTATAGTATTCCCTGGCAGACTTTGTCATGCCACAGACCGCCTTACTGCCATATAGGAATTTTCATGCTATTCGGAAAAATTTTATATTTTCACCATTTTCAGTATAGTTGCCGAAAGCAACCAAATGAACTGAATTACCAAATTATAGTCTAATGTGACCAAAATCGTCCGGAATATGGCATTTTTGTTTATTTGTGGGCGGTAAAAGGAGATGTGACAACATTTTTCCCTTGAACCATCTCGTACTCGAAACAAATCGGTTGCCAAAAATTCAGCTCAATTTAGCTTACCCATGTTCATCCCCTGAAACATGGTCGTCAATATAGTGGGACACGCCCATTTTTACTACAGTTGCCGAGAGTAGCCATATGAACTAAGTTACAAATTTTATTCTAATACGATCAAAACCGTGCGAAATATAGAATTTTAGTTGATTTGTGGGCACAAAAGGGGGTGTGGCACAACTTTTTTCTTAAACCATCTCGTACTTGAAACAAATCGGCTCCAAAAATTTCAGATCAATCGGTATTTAAAAAATTGTTAAAGTTTCAAAAAAGCTGTCAAATCGTTTGATTGGCTGTTAACTTGCTAGTTTCTACAAGTTTTCTGTTCACGTACATTTTCTGCTATTTTTCTCTTTGAACCTTTTTTGTTTCTAAATTTTTATTTTGTTCTCTCCTTGCAAAATAAAAGTACAAAAAAAAAAGTACATGAACAGACCTATATTGTCGTGCCATATCATTGATAGTCTTATAAATCATATCTTGTGATATAGTTTAAACTTTAAAGTACCACGTGGAAGTAAAAAGATGTAGGTATCAAGATCATTCAAGATGAATTATTTTTTATCAAAAACATAAAAAATTAAAAGTTTTTCGTCCATAAAGTTTTTTAACGAATTGCAATTGCTATGTATCAGGTTGTAAACTTAAAAATGGTTAATTCACGTCTTATGTCAAGAAATTGTTGGTGCCTTAGTAGCCCGAGGTGACAAAAGATCTATAAGGTTTTCCGGCAATTTTTAGGTGTAGATTTTGGGAGAATTTATCATTTGTATTACGCGATCATATTCTGTACAGTATTGGATTTATAGAATTTGTTTTCATTTTTTTTCAAAATTAAATGAAGCAAGACACAAAAAATAGAGTTACGGTATAATTTTTTTAAATTACGGCTAAAAACTAGTTGGTACTAACTCTTACAATATTATATTATTATATTATATTATTTTTTTTTTTAAATTTAGTGCCCAAACTTGAGGCCACTTCAACAATAAACCGAATGCGACAATTTTGCTTGCAATGCTTAGAAGTGGTACTCCAAAAACTCCTTCAGTTAAGGAAATGTATTCACAACCAGATTTCGCAAAATGACATGAAATACTTTCCATTATTTAAACGTAGGAATGAATGCTTTGTGAGAAAGATCTGAACAAATTGCACGATTGCTTTTGCTATTGTTGTTGCAAATGTTGCAATTGTTGTGCAACATCTGGCAATATGCCTCATGCATTTGGCAGCCTGGCTATTTTATTATGTGGATTTGTAACATGGTAACGGGGGCAAGGAGCGACATAACCACAGCACACAGATATCGGTTGACGTAACTGGTCATTGGGTTGACTGGTTGAATTTTTTGCTGCTCCACTCTAATCTAACAACACGCTTTCCTCCTCCCGCCAATTCCAAAAGTTAGCTAGTTTCTGTCAGTTTTTGCAGCTGCATCAGGATCGACATAAAGACCGGATTCGCTGCAACACGCGAACACGTTTGCAACAATCGTCGAGACGGACATTTATTTAACCAAGCTCGGCAGTGCTTAAAGTAATTGTATAGTACGCAGGCGCGCGCACTCGGTAGCCTATTGCCTAGTTAACTACCGGGAACGCTCATCGCTGTGACGAACGACGAGTTGTTACGTTGTATTCGTCCGCTTTGCTCCATGTTGTTTTTGTAGCTTTTTAAAAAGGCATTGCTATAAAGAAGGACTGATTAAACTGTTACGGCGATTGTGGGGGACGAAGCATTCTACGAAAATAAATGATACACATATGAACTACGATAAGTTAGACGTTTACTATCTATCGTGAGACAGATGCTTTTTATAAGAAGTCAGCTAGCTTATCAACCCATATTTAAAGTATTTAATGCGTAATTATTTAGGTCGAGAGCGAAGTTGCTCAAATAACTAGATGCAAGAAAAAACATTGCCAGTGGCTAAGTTAAACAGCTGGTAAATTTAATTAAAATAAGTGTATATAAAAAACATACAACTTTAGTGTATTTTTTATAGATGAAAGCTATTTTTTAACATTTTCAACGATACGAAATTTTCCAGATTTTGGTAAGCAATTCTGCTCGTATATAAATAAGACCATTGTTTAACTTAGTCCCGGCTCCTTGGTTTATGGCAACTAAATATTTTAATTGATTGCTAAATATACCAAATGATCGATTTCGGTGATATGGGAGGTGTTAGTCAGACGTTTTAGTTTATTTTTACACCAACTTGTTTTCGGTACAAAACAGCCATGTGTATCCAATTTTCTTCTATTTGAGATAATTTTTTGGCGAAATATACTGTGTTAATCAGCTGACTTGCATCATCTTAACACCAACTATTTGTTGCTGAAAAAACATATTTTTACTTAATTTTATGGCTCTAAAATTAACGGAAAAGCAAATTTTAGGATTGTTTTCAGAAAGAGCTATTTTCAGACATACTTAAAAAAAACAAAATACAAGTGCCCTCCGTTATTTTTTTAATCATTTGACTAGAAAAACATAATAAAGCTATAAAAAACGTTTAAGAATATAAAATAAAAGTATTGATTCCACATAAAACTAAAAAAATTAAAAACTCGGTTTTAGCTAACCAAAAGTAGTGAGCATCAATATTATTTTTGAAAATTCTTTAGCTAGAATTATATTATTAATTTTGCTATGCCTTAACTCGTTCCTACTTTATGTTTTTACTAATGTCAAGTCAGAAAACTTTCTTTCTCAGCAGAACTATTGGACATGACATGAAAAATGGAGGAACTTAATTTCTTAGAGTTTTATTTAAAAAAAAATTGTTGTTATTGCCTTCTTCAAAAACTCACTTCATCTAAATAGATGAAAAATAATTTCATGTAAAAATTCAAAGAATAGATCACATGTGCAGCCTTGTTCTGGAGATTGACAATTGTAAATTTATTGACAATTGAAAAGATTTCTTATTCTTAAATGCAATAGAAAGCTTATAACTTGTCAAAACGGACAATATCATCGGTCAAAAAATATTCATAACAAATAATTCTGTGAAACATTTTTGAAGTTTCCAACGCTACGGACCAAAAAAAAGTATATAAAAGAATAGCTTGTCAATGGATTTATAGTTGTTGTCAATCACCAGAAAAGGGCTAATAATTATAAAAAAATTTTAATGTCTACAAAATTTAAAATATCTACAAAAATCTACCAAATTGAAAAAAAAAATCTACCAAGTAACCAAAAAACGATTTGAAGAAAAAAACTACCACTTTCCAGCAAAATTTTTGATAAAAATGTGACATGTACTCTTAGGGACACTGCTTCCAGAAGACATTCTATAGATCAAACTGTGCTTCTTCTTAGCCGTATAAAGACGTTTTTTCAAGAGGCTTGTCTTATAAACTACTTCTGGAAGACATTCAAATTCAATCAAAGTAAAAAATTATATATCTTTACCTTATCTTTCTTTTCCTTATCTTTACTTATATATAAAATTGAAGTGAAAATTTAAAGTTTCGTCTTTACTCCAAAAGTACTGGGCCGATTTTTATAAAAAACAATTAAAAAAAACCATATTTGTGCTACAGATTTATTAAGAGCAGCGCTGGGCGCTCCATGGCTCACTGAGCGTTGTCTGAGCGTAAATTTTCACATGCACACAAAGTTAACAACAGAAGAGAATATAACTGAGTCGTTCGCTGACAGTGATGCTTCGAAGACCTATATCGAAAATTTTATGTACACTTAAAAAACTAACCTTTTGATTAGTAGATCTATATGTATGTCATATATATGGCATTTATTTTTTATTTCGTAGATTTTCATATTATTCGTATATATTAATTTTTAATATAATTCATACATATTACCTATTAAGATTTTTACATTATTTATTTATACTATTTGAATTAATACATTTTTTGATACTTATTTTTTTGATTATAATTTTAATTATTCGTATACAGCAAGATTTTATAATAATAAAAAAAAAAACAAAAAAACAAAAAAAAACAAGCCAACACTTTTGAATCTGAGTTGGAATGTGTTTTTTTTTACAGAGAATCTTTCTGGTGAAGCAGAATGTTTAATTTGCCACTGCAAGCAAACTTGTATAAATTATTTACTTAGAATAAAATTCTCGAGCTTTGATGTTGACATAGAAGAAAAAATTAACAATACATATCTAGAAACAAAAACATCAAATAAAAAAAAACTCATATAGCAGTATGTGAGGGGGTATAAACAAACAATCTTGCCAATCTAGATAATTGTGACAACTATTTCGCTCAGTGTGCGCTACTCGAGAGCGCACCAATACTAACAAGACAAAATCAAATGAGACTGTTTTAGAATACCCAGCCCTGGCCCATGGTATAGTTATTTGACAAGGTAGTAGCGAAGACTGGCTTTTTTCTCACGAGCGGCGATGGGTAATTGTCAAAATTATCTGCTCTAGCAATTAATCAAAGAAATGTGAAAAAATAAGCAACGACTTAAACGTAGCTAGTCAATCGCAGCAAACTAAAAACATTTCAATAAACTTCGAGAATATATTTAAAGAATCAAAGAAAAATTATAAATAAGCACATAGCTAGTCAACAGCAGCAAACTACAACTCCTCTAGCTATTTTAGACAACTACCAATCGCCAAAAAACTGTCACGGCTACCTTTTCAAATAATTATACCATGCCCTGGCCTAGAGCAAGGTGAAAAATGAGGTACATATAATGCGGAGCGGCGTTCCAAAACAAAACAAAACAAAACATATGAAAAAAAATCTTTTATTTCTTTGATATGTATTGTCTTAACCCAATAATGGCGATGATGCCATATCGCATCACTAAATCAAATGTCGCAAAACTAACATAGATCACATAAAAATTAGTCAAAATCAAAATTAGGTAACAATTAGCACATGTGTGATAAAATGTCCCGTCCTTTAGGCGTTGCAGAGATTGATAAAAAAACGTCCACGGACAACAGTGGCCTACTTGTAATAATAATATATGTTTTAAATATTTTCCGTAAGATTTCTTAAGCCCCCAATTAAACCCAACCTCTTACTACTTCCAACACCAAAATCGCGAGAATGTCGGGAAAAGAGATATTTTCCCAGAGATTTTTTAGCCCCTAAATCACAAAAACCATTCCATTCCATGCAATGCCTTCTTAAAGTTCTTCTGGAAAACACCTACTAGAAGCCTTTCATTGAAGGGCTCAAAAAAATCTTCCATCGAAAAAGTTCTGGAAGCACTTCTAGAGAAGAATAAGGAAAGCATTATTCCCAATGACATACATATTGCTACCTTAATAAAAAAAGGCACTAATTTATTTTTTTCGAAAAAAAATTTTTTTTACAGAATTTTACAAAAAAAAATTGCTATGGAAAAAAAATTGCTGCGAAAATATTGCTACAGCATTGAATTGGTTAGTGTCTTAAATAAAAAATGCATTTCAAGAAAATGCGGACGTACAAAATTATAATTTTTATTAAATTTTTTTCATCTCCTGTTAAATACCAAAAAAATGAGTTAGGGTCTTTCTATATTAAGGTAGCGATATGGTAAAAGAATGCCTTCTGGGTATGTAAGTGGAAGGGATGGAATTTAAGACTTTCTTTTCCACTTTATTTTCTTTTAGAAGCACTTTTTTTGCTGGGATTTGGTAGAATTCAACCAAAACCGCAACGTTGGGAATAAGTGATCTTGGTCTCCACAATTCTCATAGAGCTTAGTATCTTCACAGAATTTAAATGTGTGTCCGAGTCGTAAACACATCTGAGACCCCTTTTCCACACGGAAAGTTTTCTTGCCAGCAAGTCGGCGGTACCCAGCTACGTTTTTGAGAAAATGCGACATGCATTTTTAGGGACACTGCTTTCAGAAGACATTCTATAGATCCAATTGTGCTTCTTCTTAGCCTTAACGAGAAGCGCTTTCAAGAGGTGTTTTGATGAACTACTTTTGGAAGGTATTCAGTTAGCATTTAAATTCAATAAACGCAAAAAAGTGCATATAATACATAATACATAATATATATTTTAAATATTTTTCATGGAATGATTTAAACAACTAAAAACCCAGCAACTTCCAACACCAAAATGGCGTGAAAATCGGAAAAAGGGATATTTCACGTAGTTTTTTAAACCCCAAACAAAACCCAAACACTTCTTATATCCAATAAAAAAATGCGAGACAATCGGGAAAAGGGATATTTTTCGTGGAATTTTTTAAGCTCATCTAACCATTCCATGGTATGCCTTCTTAAAGTTTTCCTGGAAAACAACTACTAGAATCCTTTCATTGAAGGGCTCAAAGAAATCATCCATTGAAAAAATTCTGGAAGCACTTCTAGAGAAGACTAAGGAAAACATTCCTTCCAATGATATGCATATGTTAAAAGAATGCCTTCTGGGTATGAAAGTGGAAGGGATGAAATTCAAGACTTTCGCGTCCACTTTACCTTTTTTTGAAAGCACTTTTTGAAAGTCTGCACTTCTTTTTTTTTCTGTTCTGTTCTTTCTTTGATACTGTGCTGTTCTTTCCTTTGTATTTAGCCAATGTTAATGTCGTTTGGAGAAGCTGGGAGTGCAAAAGTGAAGATAATGAGGCCAGTCTCTTTCAATACTTCTCCGTCTTTTTTCAGAAATTTTTTTACTTCTGTTGTATTTTGTTGTTTAAGCTTGTTTAAAATTTCATCTTCGGTTAATTCTCTTAATCCATTTGAATAAATGACTCCTTTAGAATAGTTGAGTGTTGTGTGCTCTGTTACGTCAACAGTGATCATTTAACCGAAATATGTTAATTTAATTAATTTTAATGCTTGTGTTATATATTTTTTTAATTAATAGAGTACCGTTGCGGAGTTTTTTGCAGGAGTTTTTTCAAACTAGCCTCCACGGACATTATCAATACATTTTTTTATTTAAAAAAGGGCAACATTCAAATATTTAAGTCCAGGATTAGTTAATATTAGAGTTTTTGATTTGTCTTTGCACATCAAATGTTGGTTGTTAACGTCAGGTTGTTTATTTATTTTTAGGCACTTAATTGTCACTAAAGGTTATAAATTTTGTAATAACGAAGCTTATATTTATTAAATTAAACTTATTTAAACTTCACCTGGCCTCGTGGGGTACGTACATGTCCCACGTTCTTTCTCGTTTTGATTTGTTTGGAATTTTTTTCTAGATTTCCGGATTTTGTTATGAACGCTAATCTTTATTTTTTTCAACTTGGACTATTTTACAGTTTAAAGTGGTATCTAAATATGATCTTTGAATTTTTTTGGACAAAATATTCAATATTTAAACTTTTACAAAGATTTTAATTACTGGTGTTCGTATGTACCCCACGAGTCCAGGTATGGTACTCAGGATGAGCATGACAGGTGGAGGTAAGGTTTAGAACAAAATAAACGATATAAGAAAAATTAATCAGAAAAATTATTGATTGGTTTTTAAACTAAGCGCTTATCAAACGTGGTATATAAAGCACGATGTTTATTCAATGAGAGAAAGCACAGAACTGATATTTTAAAATTACTACATTTATTAGTACTGCAATTTTCTTAAAACGAAAATCAATTTTTTAAAGTAATTAAAGTCATTTTAATGATAAAACAGGCACTTTGAGGATTTCTGAAAAGAGTCAAGTTTTACCAGCTAAAACTTTTTGATCCGAGTTTTGGTTTTTGTATTTTTTTTCACAAATTGCTAAAGACTTTTGCACATCGTTATGTAATTTTTCTTAATTTTGCATTTTTGTATTTTTGGGTATTTTTTGGGGATTGAGTAAGCAACGGAATCACATAATTTTTTGTATTTGTACTTGAGTTTTTACGATTTTTTTATTGCAACAAGAGAGAAAATAAAATATTTTTGAAAAGTAAAATATCACAACTCTGGTACTTTTCATCCTATTTTTTATGATTGATAACTCATTTTGAAGAAGAATTACGTAAAAACGAAATGCATACCAGTTCTAAAAAAAATTTCCTTTAAGAGATGTTTTTATTACTTCTTCTACCAAAAATTAGGAAAAACTCTTGTAAAACGCTTCACCATTTATTGGTCTCTTGAACGAGTTCTCCAAGTTTATCAATCGGCACGAAACCTTATAAATTTTAGTTTTATATCAAATCGACTTTTTTTATCCTATGTCGTCAACTATTTGAGCAACCATTTAATATACATATAAAAAGATCTTTTTGATGTATCGATATCAAAAACTATCAGAATTTTTTTATCAAACCCCCCCCCCTCTTGGGATAATTAAGGTGCTAGTAACGGGCCTGTTCTTAAACCAATAAAATAGAGCAGTTTTTTCGTTGCCAATACATTTAATAAATTCCCGTAAAAAGCTGTTTTTACTCCGTTCAATACTAAATTTATTTTTTTCATAACTTCATAGCTGTCGTAAACAGGAAAAAGTACCTTTAAATTATGTCTAAAAGAAATTTAATTAAATCCAAGCCAATACTATTATTAATAATAATCTCAAAAAAAATTCCAAAACATTCTTTTAAAAGGTATATCGTACCAATAACACTCAAATTACATTCAATGCATTGCCCATTCTACGCATAACGCTACACTTTTTTTCAAAAATTTCATGGCTTTCGATTTGTCTTCTTTATCGGCTATAGGTTCCCATTAAAATTCTAAGAACATGAGTGCATTTATTTTTTTTTATCAACATTTTTTAAAAAATTATTGACCTTTCAATTCTGCTAATCGTCCGAAAACGCCAGAATTGGAAAATTTTTAATTAATTGTATCTACGTCAGTTTTAATCCAATTTTTATAAATGAGGTACCGTTAGAAAGGTATTAGAAAGTAGTTTCTGGTAAAAGTATATAACTTATTTTTCAAATCTGAAGAAGAATGTTGCCTTTAAGTCAAACACAATTTTATGATGGAGCTTTTATATGTTTTATATGTGGCATTTTGAGGCAATTTATCGCCTATAAATTTCATAACGGTAACATTTTACAACATTTTATTCATAAGTTTTGATGACCTTACACTTGACCTTGGTAGAAAAAACTGGTAAATACCGAAAAAAAAAATTTTTAATTTTTTTTACTTTTATTTGTAAAAGGGTGAACAAAGTTTGTTTTAAGATTGTCATATTGAAGATTATTAAATTCTAACTGATTTTGTCCCAAAAAGTTTAAAAATCGGTCTCAAAACAAAAAAGTTATGATGGTTTGATCAGCTGATGTATTAAAAAATCCTCTGAAGCTGAATATCGTTGAGTTTTAATCTCCTTATTATTGATGGGAATGAAACTGAGTAGTTTTTGTGTGCCGGTTATAGCTTGCTTATTTTTAAATTTTGACATCGTATCAGCTTCAACATTTTCAAAAGACTCTTTTGAGCAAAACCGATAACATATTGTTGACTCCTTTGTTATAGCCCATTCGTAAAGCTCTCTCGCGTTTGTTAATTAGTTTTCAAATGGTCTTTGAAGACTGGCTTTCATGGCATTTCGTTTAAAAGCTCCACCGATGCCATCACACGGCCCCTTATCATGCGATGTGGCAAAGAAATGCCACTCAGCGTCAAAATGTTCTTCTTCTTTCCACTGGCAAAGCTGGTACAAATTTTTTCTTTTCTTATACTGCGATGAGGCTTCATCAGCAAAAAAAAAATAATTCTTTTGATGTCGTTAAATCGAGCTCGTGACGGGGCGTCTCGACATGCAATAATTCATTGCTTTCCATCTGTCAATTGGCAATTATTGCTAATCGAGACCACTCAATTGCCATGGTTGGCAATTCATGGCGAGCAATATTGCTTTCCATGTAATGCCAAGCCATGAGCTTTTTTTTTCTTGTTTAACAGTCATTTTTCAATTTTCACCAAAATTTTAAATTTGTATATCTATAAAAATCAATTAGCGTGCAGAATAAATTTATAAAATAATAAATTTATATAATAAATGATAAAATTATATGTTGATTTCATAACATGACAAAACCCACCCTTGAAATATTGCCATTGCTTGCAATGGAATTTGGCAGATGGTAAGCAATGGATTATTGCCTGTCGAGACGCCGGGTAAGACCAGTACCAATTCTTTTTGAAATTGAAACACCGCACTGAAGTTGTGGATCAAACTTTTGGCTATTATGACAACGCTAACATTTCCAACATCATTACTGTTGTCCTTGAAATAAATGGAGAACGGATGGTTAGTGCATTGATCATGGGACCAATATTGAGACTGTACAGCATTCTATTAAAAATATATAAAAAAAGTATTACAAAAAATATTTTTCTACTGCAGATCAAATATTTAAGGAATTGTAGTGTTAACGTTAGTTTTACCTAAATGAAAAAAATGTAATTTTCTGAAAAATCACATATTACAACAAAATCTCCTGCTTTCAATGCTTCTTTCTGCATTTTTAAATAATCCACTTGTTTTTAGCGATGAAACAGTGTGGTTTCAACTTGTTTGCTGAATTCTGATATAAAAACATCTGCTGACTTCTTCATATTTTCCAAATTGGTTTTTTAAACGAAATGCCATGAGATCCAGTCTTCAAAGACCATTTGAAAACTAATTAACAAACGCAAGAGAGCTTTACGAATGGGCTATAACAAAGGAGTCAACAATATGTTATCAGTTTTGCTCAAAAGAGTTTTTTGAAATGTTGAAGCTGAGTTGATGTCAAAATTAAAAATGTGCAAGCTATAACCGGCACACAAAAATTACTCAGTTTCATTCCCATCAATAATAAGGAGATTAAAACTCAACGATATTCAGCTTCAGAGGATTTTTTAATATATCAGCTGATCAATTTTTTTGTTTTAAGACCGATTCGTAAACTTACTCAGTAGATACGTAGATACAATTAATTAAAAATTTTCCAATTCTGGCGTTTTCGGACGATTAGCAGAATTGAAAGATCAATAACTTTTTAACGAATGGCGATAAAAAAAAATAAATGAACTCATGTTCTTAGAATTTTAATAGGAGCCTATAGCCCAATAAATAAAACAAATCGAAAGCCATGAGACGTACCCGTTTTTCATTATGCTTGGAATAGGCGACATCCAATAACATCAAAATAACATTTCAATAACATTAAAATAAGACTCCAATCATAATTCAAAAACCTTAAAAAATTTTTTTAATAATATTTCATACGCTTGAGCATAGTACTATGTTTACTTGCGTGAAATTTCGCTGACAATATTCATTTATTTATTGCGTGAAATTTCTTACTTAAAATTTGTTGCGAGGAGTTCTTATGGCAACGTTCCTCAGAGAGTATGTTGGGAAATTTCATATGATCTCTCTCGTTTCACTTCACCGGGTATCAGAGGCAAAGGTCTAGCAGCAAACTTAGAGGGAGGGGGGGGGGTAAAGGTTTGCACTTCTTTTCTTAAAGGATATTTAAAGTCAATCAGCGCAAAACTACTAATTGAAGCACAGCCGCGAATAACGTTGTAAGTGACAAAATTGTAATTGTTCACTTTTATTCATTTTACAAGTTATTTTATTAATTTTTATTATTTTTTTTTTCAGAATTCGCAAAAAAAAAAAACATTAAAAAATTTCGCCTACGTTTTTCACGGCTGTGCTTTCAATAGTCCCTCTCCTCTAACACTAGAACGACAATTTTATTTATTTCAAACTTTGTATACACTTTCTACGTATAAAAACCTTTCCTCTAACAGTAATCAAATTTTTTTTTTAATTAATTTAATTTCGAGTTACGGCGGAATATTTCCTGAAAAAAAGAAATTATCACTTCAAATCACCACCAAAAATTTAAAAACTAAATAAATAATATTCAGAGAACGTTGGGTGGAGGCTTTACTACGACTTTATTTTTTTCTTTACATATAAAAATGGATGTATGTTTGTTTATCACGCATAGACTCCAAATCGCTGAACGTATCATTATGAAATTTTCAGTGAAGCTGAAGCTACATTTTGAAAGTGTTCCATTTATGTTTAATGGAGCCAAATTTACGCTATCGCCCACAAACCGTCTGATATATAACCACAAAGGGTTTATATCAGAAGGTTTTGATCGTCAAAAACTGAAATGTAGTAATTTTGTTCAGATAATAACTGTCGGAAACCGTACAAAAATGGGCGTGGTCGAAATATATCTAAGCCCACTTTTTCGAAATCATGCCAATTCCGGAGTTGTACACGTTTTTGTAGTGAAACTTAGTATGTAGGTGCTCCAAGTGGTGGTCAATATATACAGTGGTTCTAACAACTGACCACGTGTTTAATTACTCTGCATACAAATGCTGACAACAACAAAACTACTTACCCGATATTGCTAATCAAGCCCTAGTATTTTTGTTATGGTGTTTTCTTTCAAATGAATGCATTGGTAAAGAAAGCTTAGAAACCGTTATATTTTTATTCTCAAAATTTCTTAAATAATTTAAATTAATTTGTTGAGTGTTCACAGTTGGCAGTTTGAACAGCCTCAAATTTTCGTGGCATACTTTCGACCAGGTTCTGGCACACACTGGGTGGTATCACTTCCCAAACTCTCACGACATGCCCCACAATTCAACGAAGGAATTTGGAACACCCACTACACTCGTTATCAGCTAACCTCAATGGTGTACAGTTAGATTGAGATCAGGTGACTCGGGTGGCCAGGTGGCCACTTTAAATCCGATTTCTTTAAGCCTTTTTAAATTATTTTGGCAGTGTGATTGAGATCATTGTCATGTTGAAACATAATATCTGAGGTCTATACATTAAATTTTCGTCAAGTGGCAGTCAGATTCGATGACAAAATGTCAACGTAATACTTGGCAGTCATCTTGCTAACTATTCGCCGCACAATGCCAACTCCCCCCGCCATCATACATCCCCACAACATAACACTACCGCCATCAAACTTCAAACGTGCCGTACCTTTAGAGTGCTTCCTAGTTTTCGCCAAGTCCATCTGATCCCATCCAATTAATTTTGGTTTAATCCGACAATATAAAATTCTTCCAGTCCTCCATAGTCCAATGTGAGTAGTAACTGTCGCTGCTGACAAGTATAAATTACCAAATCAAATTAAATTTATGTAGATTTGCATTGCCGTCTCCACTTTGTGCTGGAGCAGATGTCGAAGAATACACCGCTCTGGATCTATGCTCAAGATTTTCTTCGGTCCACTTGCACAAACTGGAGGCGGTGTTAATATATTTTTGTGCATTTTTATAAGGACGATTTTGCTGTCGTCGAGTTTTGCTGCTATTGCAAGACATCTTTTACCTTCCATTAAAAGGTGATGAATGCATTTCACTTTACTCTTCGACATCGGACGAATTATTTTTTGTCTTAAAAAATTATAAAAAATTTATTCAAAATTTATAAAAACCGTTCAAAATTTACTTACCATCCCCAAAATATTCACAATACAAATCATTTTTTAACATTTCTCTCTTTGTTTGCTTTTTACTGACGTAAATTTTTGAACTTATTTAAGAATACAAAAAATAAGGGCTTTTTAGATTGCTCTTACCATGAACTCTTTTTAAAGAAAACACAATAACAAAAAAAAAAAAAAACAAATGGTTGATAAGCAAGATCGGGTAAGTAGTTTTGTTGTTGTAAGCATTTGAATATAGAGTAAGCAAACACGTGGTCAGCTGTTTGAGTCACTGTATATATATATGTTTTCACGCTCATTTTAACCGCCCACAAAATAATAAATACTAAAATTTGATAATTTAGTTCATATGTGAACTATCGGCAACTTTTCAAAAAATGGGCGTGGTCGCATTTTATATCCGCTCACTTTTATCGCCCACAAATAAGTGAAAAAACCGGTTTTTATTAATGACGATTTTTACCGTAGAAGACTAAAATTAGTTAATTTAGCTTAGGGGTCGTCCATAAACTACGTTACCAATTTAGGGGGGGTTTTGAAATGCACTACGATAAGTAACGGTAGGGGGGGGAGGTGTTTAGATATTGTAACGTTACCAAAAATTAAAAAAATCGACGAAAAACCTCAAATTAATAACACAATCACTTCAAAAATTTTAAACCTTACATGTTTATGTTTGATCGTCTAAATTGATGGTTAACTTTTGTTTAAACGATTTCTTCCACCACTTTTTCCCTCGACACAGGAACCTTTTGGTATTCCTTCACCATCTCAGCACACGTCTGAAAAATTTGGGTCTTTGCTTTTGCGACAGGCTTTGACGTTAAGGCCTGAATGTTCTTGATCAAAGGAGATACCGTATGACATGTACTGTCCTTCTCAGAAAGAAGAAATCGGTTCAAGGTCGTGTCCTACCTGCGGCTTGTATTTCGTTTTTAAAACTTCTATGAATTGCCATATATTTGTATTATATCGTTTACAATAAATCGAAATAAAAAATACTATTTAAATAAATCAATTTTTAAAAAGCATTTACACAAAAACACAGAACTTGGTGCAGCTCGGGTGCAGCCTTTAAGGGTACTCTGTCAAAGACCAGGTGAATTTCTTTGCGTTAGAAATGAGGATTCACCTGAATGGGTCGACAAAGAATCCGATGAAAAATTCTATTTTGAAGAATCCTCAACAAAGCTACCAGCTTCTTCTATCCCAGTGATTGAGAGCATCGAATCTTGGATCGCAGATGGAATAGCTTTTACAGATGATATTAATTATTGATTTTTTTCCAATTTTTGCTTTAATGTATCAAGTCATACTAGTCACTAATACTAGTGAAAATTGTCAGAGCTAGTCAAAATATATAATCATTCGAATGAATTAATTTCATATGTCACGTTACTTTATGGGGGGGAGTTTTGAAAAGCAATACGAAAAGTAACGCAGGGGGAGGGGGGGTCAACAACCGGAAAATCAGTAACGTAGTTTATAGACGACCCCTTATATGTCTTAACCGATTTTCATAAAACTTTAGGAAGTTATTAAACACATACCAAGGAGGGTTTTTGCACTGGAAAAGAGGGTGTGGCACTTCACATACAGCCCAAATGTGCAATATCAATTGACTTTAGAATTAGAGGTCGCACAGCTTTCGAATTCAGAATTCGAACACAATTTACACGTGCAGTTTCACTTATAACATTTATAGGCTTTGCATAAGGGGGCGTGGGGCCTTGCATTACCATACAACACAAATTTGCGGTATCGAATAGCTTTGGAGTTATTGGTCGCATAGCTTCGGAATTCAGTATTCGACCACAACTAAAACATTCCTATTCACCGATAACATTATATAGGGGTTATACAGGGGGGCGTGGCCCCCCCTCACAACCTAAATTTGCGATATCAAATAGCTTTGGAGTTATTCAGCACAGCCTTGGAATGCAGTATTCGACCATAATTTGCACAAGCCGTTTCAATGATAAAATTTTATGGGCGTTGCATAAGGGGCGTGGCACCTACCATACAACACAAATTTGTGGTATCGAATAGATTTGGAGTTATAGGTCACACATTTTCGGAATTCAGTATTCGACCACAATTTAAACATTCCGTTTCACTGATTAAATTTTATGGGGGTTATAGAAGGGGCGTGGCCCTTCCCACAAAAACTAAATTTGAGATAACAAATAGATTGGAGTTATAGGTCGCACAGCCTCGGAATTCAGTATTCGAGTATTCGTGCCATGCCACCTCCCAGCAACCCAAATTTGAGAAATTGAATAGCTTTTTAGTCAAAGGTCACACAGTCACGGAATTCAGTATTCGACCACTATTTACACAAGCAGTTTGACTGATTACATTTAATGGGCATTTGGAATTGGGGGCGTGGCAGAAACGTGCTGGGTTTTAGCTAGATATGTATAAGGACTAATTATTGTTGTCTGAATAATGTCAAAATGTTATTTTTTCATGTTTTCTTTGCTTTAGCTTTCTGTCTTGGTTGTGAAGTGAATATGTTGAGCCATTCGTCTATTAAAATAACGTGCTTTACCCTTTTATAATTTAGAATCCAAAAGTATGTACAACTCTTCATAGACTCTAAAAGACGTCTGATATTTAACCTTGTAAAATAATGTAGAAAAATACATCATATTAAGTGGACAAATAAATATATTTGGGTCAATATATGTTAAATATATTTTCAGTGTATCCAGACAAAAGTTATATATTTGGATTTGTATTACATATCTCACAACTTTGCAATGTGTATGTATTAGGGAGTCCAATCCCGGAAGCTTTTCTATATCCCGGGATTATCAGGATTGAAAACCTCAATTGAAAACCTCAATCCCGGGATCCCGGGATGAGTTCGGGATTGAAAACTTTAAGAAGTAATTAATTCAAAACTTTTTTAATACATTTTTTTATTATTTATTTCTTGAAACTTAAAAATGTCAATTAATTCATTTATAAAGTAACAAAAACAAAACATAACAGATTAAGGATATTCACAATTGGGTTGTTTTCTGTGTAGTTAAAAAATCACGTGATATTGATACCACACTTTACCGAGCGGTTTTTCTATTTTTTGTTGTCTTACATGAAATATCTAAAAACTGGGTGGTAACTTTAAGTAGCCCAATAATATGTTTAATGAACGCAGTTTCTAAAGTTCCATAAACAACTGATCGGTTGCCAGTTTTTACCTGGTTGCAAAAATGGAAGAAGCTCAATTCGCAAGTTAAACTTTTTTATGCTATATATTAATAAAATATATAAAATTGGACAGTTAATTTATTTGCATAGTAACAAAAAGCTAAAGTGGGGTGTTCTCAACCACAAATTCTATTTTAAAGGGTGCTCATAATTATGGTTTTCAACTATGGCAAAAAACCTCAATACCACGATACCACACAATTGTGAATACCCTTATTGTAAATAAACTCAAAAAATCTTAAATAATATTAATGACTAGGAAATTGTGTTAACTTGAAGAAACAAATATATAAAAAAATTTAATAAAGAACAGTTTAAGATATTATTATATAAATGTTAAACATTTTTTTTAGACACAGTCTTCATGTTTTTGTGTTTAAGGCAAATTAAGGCTGGAAAAAACTTTAAAAATTTAATTTTTTATTTTAATTATTTTTAAAGTAATACATTCACCTTTAACTTTGGAGGTTGTTTAATTTTTTTGACGTGGTTGTTAATTTAATTCATGTAACAATTTGATAGATCATAAGATTATTTAACTTACTATGGCGGAGCACGGCCAAATAAGTTTAATTACTGTCAAATTAATTATATTATCTAATAATTGATCGATTTCGGTCAAAGTCATGAGTAATTGAACATTTGGTTGTGAAAATAGCCACCTTTCAGTTAGAACACTAGATTCTAGCGAAGCAAAAAAACTCGTTTCATTTCTATGGTGCATTTTGACAACACACCAATGAATATTGAAAAAAATAAAGAAGCAACTGGAACATAAGGCTAAAATAATTTCAAAATCAGTAATATTTGAAAGTTGAGTGGGAACGCTTTCATATTTTCAAATTTTGTACTAATTTTGAGTGTAGATTTAGTCACTTCCACTAAATTTGGTTTTAATGCAACAAAATAACACTATCACTACCATTTTTCTAAATGGATAAACAAATTTTAAATTTTAAATTTATATTATTGCAATTATTCACTTTTTGAAATGTTCATATAAAAGTTTTGTTATTTAAAATTTTAATTTTTTATATAAATTTTCATTATAATAATTCCACTGAGATACCTTGCCAACATATATTTAAGGAAAACGATTGAAAAACCGGTGAACACATTCATCGATTTTGAATAAATAATAATAACAAAAGCCATTATTATGTAGCCACAATAACAATGAACCATTAGAGCAAGTATTTTTTTTCTCACTTTTAATTTTAGTGCAAAAAAAAGTTGCGCTAAGCTGTAGAAAGTTTTTGTCCACTATTCTTATATGAGTTTTAGGGAAAAATTTCACCATTCACTATTTATCCATATTCATAAATTAGAACATCAACAGAAGCAGTGAATAATTTCACACTATTAGTACATGTTAGCTGAAACTGAAAAGTTAATGCATTACCCCCTTCTCTGTTTGATAAGTCCGATCGCTATGACAATGACTCGGCTATGAAGGTATTTTTGTAAGGACCAGCAGCAAGTTAGCAGCACGTGATTATAGCTATCCTTTGTTTTGAAGAATAAATTATTATCTGTATTGTAATTTTTCTGTTACTTACGAAGAAATGCGATAGAAACGTTTTATTGTATTCAGACAGATTTTTTTTAATTAAGTATGCAGATAATTTCAGATATTTACATTGAGTACACTTTATAATTGCGATCGCATTTTTCCATTACTATTTTTTGATACAACGAGTTCGAACTCAACTATTTTTAATCACAATAGTAGCCATTTTAACTTAAAATTCACAACCAAATTTTTAGTAACAGAAAACGATTGTTTACATCAAATTTTTAAGTTATTTGTATAATTTTAAGGCCTCCCGTAATTATATTTCCATGGAACCTAAATAAAAATATTATCTTTCTAAATATTTATCTTCACAACTTAAATAGAACCTATGCAATCATAGTTTCGTCAACAATTTGTTCACCTCCATCCATGTATATCTTTTGCAACGCTGAAACACCCTCCGCAAAACATCTAATAAATCAATGCTGCATCATTAACAGAAATTATTATAACACAAAACTAATTCTACTACTATAAAATGTAACATAAGAAAATCCAGAAGCTATTATTAATTAACTTAAGCAATTTAGCATCAACTCAAAAATCTAAATTTTATAAAATGTTGGCTAAATACCTAGTTCTGAGTGCCTACAATATTTATAATTCTATTAATAAACAAACTTTAATAATAATAAGTCATATTAAACCAATATTTTGTAAGTTTTATGAATTTCATCTTTGGCTCAGTTTAAGACAATGTTTTTTTGAGTAGTTATGTCCTCTTTATTTTTGTTTTTAGGTAAGTCTTAACTTTAAGTTGAAAACAACTCAATGCATAGCATGTTAGACTTTACACTTTTTATCTATGTTACAACTACAAAATGCCAACTATTTCCAAACCTAACCCAATTATAACACTTGAGTGGAAATTTTAATATGACTCAATAAAATACCTAAATTGCTGTAATATTTCGAAAGTCCACCTGGTTGACTGGCTGGCTGACTTAAGTTGCCAGTCGAACATTCAACTTTTGGTTGAGGGGCTTGGTCATGACTGCGGCAGCTTTCAGGTTTTGATTTTCAGTTTAAATTTTTGATTTCAGCTGACGCAACAACTACAACACAAGCTCACTAGTGATAAGTTAAGCCATTTGGCAGCTGACTTCTGGTCACTTTATGAAACTCAAATACGGCCTAAAAAATTTGTTAGTATGTATAATCATACGTAGTATCAAACAAATAAAACAACGAACTTTTCATGCTTTCAGTTTGTTATTTGTAAAAATGAAGGAAGTGGAACTGAAACATGATGTCTAATAAAAATCCTATTAGTAGTTTCAACAAAAATGGCATAATTTACACCGAACTGCAATGCATGTTTTCCATTTGCTTTATATTGAATTTCCAATACAATGTAAAACCTTTTCTGAAAACTCGGGCTAAAATTTTTCAAATATGGATACGAATATTCGGATTGCCAGATACTTTCACTATTCGTATCCAAAAGATTTTTAAAAATGAAAACATTCAATGTCCGAATAAATATTTTCGGATAATCGATACATTGGATAACTTTCTATCAAATGAAATTCTTAATATTGTTTGGTGAATAGGGAAAGAAGTATTCTTAATTTGTTTAAGAAAAGAACTGAAAATTCTTCCACAATTTCAGATTAGTCGAGTACTGAGTACGATAGACAAAACAATTTATTTTTTAAAAAAGATATTAAATGATTTTATATGTCTTACTAAAAATATATTTAAAAAACGACTAAAAACGCTTTTTCGAAATTCAAATATTTTTTAAACAATATATCGCTTTTAATAGTATGAGGTTTTTTAATTTCACTTTTAACAGAACTATAATTTCGAAAATTAGGTACTATGTATATTTAACCGAACCCACTGAACCATAAGCGAAGTTTTTGCGTAATGTGAGAGTTTTGCGAACGTTTTTGGATAGAAGTTTTTTTTTTATTTTTTATTTTTTATTTTTGCGCTTAAAAGTGCTTGCTATAGAAGATTAAATTCGTGAAAACTTTTCCCATAAATAAAAACTTTACTTCTTTTTCCAAATTAATAAAGAACTTATTTTGAGTTGAAAAAGAATCATATTAGAAGCTTAAAATTCTTCGTAAATGATTGTTCACAAATGAGTTTAGAAATTAATCATAAATGTTTCTCTTGAAAGAACTTTGACCGAACTTCTTATGATCAAATTGTGTTGTGCGTATTATTAAATGTTTGTACGCAATTGAAAAATTTTTCTATGTCAGGTGGAAATTGTACCAGGGTTCTCAGGCGTATGTGTCACGGCTGCCGCTTATTTGATATTTCACACATAATTTTAAAGTTTGTCAAATTGTAAAATAATTACGCCTTTTCTGCTTTAACTCTTTCGGGATGCAATTCAAGAGATGATGTTATAGAAATTTTACATTTTAGAATTAATTAAGGTGCTTGTCAGTAGTATTATTTATAAAAAAACGTACCGTGCGTCCCGGAAGGGTTAAAATATCAATATCAATATGTTTGAATTACCTGCCAAATTATTTTAAAACCTACCCACTGAACCATAAGCGAAGGTTTTGCGTAAGGTGAGAGTTTTGCAAACGTTTTTGGATAGAATGTTTTTATTTTTTTTTGATTTTTTATTTTGTCGCTTAAAAGTTCTTGCTATAGAAGATCAAATTCGTGAAAACTTTTTCCATAAATAAAAACTGTACTTCTTTTGCAAAATTCATAAAAACCTTGTTTTGAGTCGAAAAAGAATCATTCTAGTAGCTTAAAACTCAAACCGGCGATTGATTCAAAAGGGTTCATTTTCGAGTTCCGAAAAATAACTTTTCTTAAGTTTTTTTTTAAACTCATTTATGAACAAAAAAAGTACCGGTTTATTTAAAACTAATGAAGCGAAATAGTTTTTAAACTCTAAAACTTGACATATATCAAAGCCAGGATTTTGAAATTTTAATAAAAGGTGTATAGCGGCACGTGCCAACTCCCACACAACTCCAACTCCAAAGAACTGCGAAATTGCAAAATAAGGTTTGGCTCCACCCATACATTTTCATCACCATAAATGCGATAATTGGCCACTTATTAAAGCCTGAACTTTATTTCCTTTTACTCGGAAAATATAATGCCTTCCATAAAAAGCCATCACAAAAGAAAATATACGCACAATTGCAAAAGTGATCGTGCCACCACCCATACAACTCGAAAACCAAGAAATCGATAGAACTACCCATTAAATTGACTTTAATCTCTCAGAATACGTTGTCTTTCATTTGTGCAAGCAGTAAAGATGTTTATTTTTTTTTAAAATACTGTTTACCATTGATAGTTTTAAATATTAACATAGCTTTTAAAATTATTTTTTTTTTGTTTTAATTCGCCCGGAGGTATGAATCTTCCAAAGATACGTAAACCCGACCTATACGCATGCACGATTTACACTCTAGAACCTGCCCGGATCAGACCGGGACAGACAGAATGCACCTACGTACTAAACATACCCCCTATTGGCAATTAGGATTTTCCACTAAGCACATTAATTGGCTTTTCAGCATAATTTAAAAATTTAATATACAACAAACGCGTATTTAAGTATATTTTATTCTATATAAATAAGCAACATCGAATTAAATTATAGTGACTATTAATTTAAGGTACCCGAAAAACAATCCTGATTTCAAAAACAATCCAAAACACTAAACTCATTTTAACTGGTTTGCAGCCATTGTCCAACCCAAGGACCTACGTGGAAATGAAATAAATCTCATATCCGCCAAATCAAAATCCCAATTAGTTGGATATGCATTTGCACTCTGGCACACCAATCCAGGTGATATAATTTATATGTATGATTAATTTATTGATAAATGTAATATAATTTTCCGTTTTAAGATGTCTACCGAATCAGAAAAATTAATAATGTCGAAGTTATCATTGAAATCACTGCACATACATCGTAAAGGTTCATGAAGAGCGTAATTAGAACTGCACTGACTCAACTTGAAAAACAGAAAATGTCTAGTTCCTCTCCTTGGGATGTTAAAATTAAGAGCTGAGATGAGATATTCCGAATTAATCTCACCACGAAGTAATTTGTACAGAAACATGACATTAAACATCATTCTTCTGCTTCTAAGGGAAGATAGTAAAATAATTGTAAGGCGTATTTCATACGATGAAAGCATAATATTAGGGTTCCAACGACTATGACGTAAAGCAAAAACTGTTTTTGAACGGATTATATGGCGTCGATGTAGACATTAAATTGTGGGTTCCATATAACTGATGCATATTCAAGAATTGGCCTTACGAGAGAGGTATATAATAGTTTAGTAGTAAAGGGATCACTGAATTATTTAGCCCATCTTTTAATGAAACCAAGGACTCCTCTTGCTTTATTTATCACCATATTACCGTGGAGATTGAAGCGAAGTTTTGAATCCATAATAACACCAAGATCGAGAAAACTGGAAACTATTTCTAAGTTTTTAATAACTTAATTTCTTCTTTAAGTTTGTCTAGTCGTGCTAAAGAACTATTAAAGTCTTTGAAATTAAAAATTTATGCCAAGTTTTAAAATAATTCTATTAATTGAAAAAGTATTTGCTTTAATTTTTTTTGCTGTAAATGCTTTTTTATTTAAATTGGTTATTACTTAGAAAAATAAATATTAGCATATGTAAAAAATATATTTCTTATTTTATTAAAAACATCCACATCCAGATTTTCATACGCGCATCTGAATTTAAATGATCCGCATCCGCAAAATAACATCCGTAGAATCCCTAGTTTATTCTTACATTGACGGATCATAAGAGCAACGTAAATTGTGAAGTACGTAATAAAAATGAATCTGCATTTGAAATGCATTAACTCAAAAGCAATTATCTTGTATAATTAAATAGTTACCTAATCCAAATATATTTTTACTGAACTTAACACATCTTCAAGATATAGTTTCCTTTGTATGTATAATCTTTATACGACCCAGTAGTTCGCATCATCATTGACGAACTTTTTGTGATGATTTCTTAAAGGAAGTTTCTGCATTAGCTGCTGGACTTAAAAAAAATGCAAACAAAATATAATGCAAAGTAGCAGTTGTCAGCGCCCAATTTTTTCCACTCTGTTACAACAACTTCATGATATTCATGATTGTTGTAATTCGCCGAATCGTTCAGAGGCTAAACTGTAGAGTTCGCAAACTATCGACGACACTATCGATAATTTCACACTTTTATCGCTATTATCGACTATTATCGCTACGAACGTGAGGTTCTGTGTGGCATCAAGGCAATGGTAAAGGAATGGGCTTGGACAGCTGCCCGAGTGGACCTGGAAAACATACGGTGTGGTGGCGTCAGGCCATTACGAAACCAACATTACGTCTATTTCCAAAAGAGTTGAGAGAGGATGAAATATTTTTATCCCCTATAAAATATATCGCACGACGTGTAATTCGGTCCAGAAGCACGTTTCGATTTTAATTCCTTGACGAATTTTCTTTATATTTCTGTATACTTTTCGTTAACGAAACTTCGTCAGTATTTCGATATTGGGTTCATGCATGATAGATCCCGACGTTTCTGCATTGCGTCCTGCACGAATTTGGAGCATTTATATGAAATTTTCGTCAATGAAATGGCCAAATTAGTATGTTTCGTCAAGGATCAAGAAAAATCGTACATGATTCATTTGAGATTTCTTCAAGACTGGAACTACTGGGGATTTTCACTGCTCGATGTGCTTAACAGCTATCTTCTTTTGCCTCGCATCTTAACGAAGTGCCTTCCGACTTATTACCCAGATATAGGCATTCACTGAATCCGAAGAGCGTTGCAAGCTCAAGTCAGTCAATTTTGCAATAACATTAATGAAAACTCAATGCTTAAAGTTCCTTATTTCCTTAAATACAGCGTTAACCCGAATCACCGTACGTATATTTTTGCAATTTTAGAAGAAAACTTGTAAATAGCTAATTAATATTGGCTGAAACTTAAAACATTTTACCGTAAGTGTTTGCATTCGCGATGCCATATGGCAACGACAAGGTTAATGCACAAATAACTGGTAAAGAGTTTTTAATAAATATTTAAATCGAAAATAAATACAAGTGTCACGGGAGACTGAATGATTTTTACTGAAATTGAGTGTCTAAAGAAAATAAAATCTAATTTAACTGATGGAATATTTAAAGTTGTATTCAACTTCATTTAATTACAGCCATAGCACTGAGCATTTAATACATAAAGGAATCAAACCGTATAAAAATGTGTTCCTATCAAAATTGTATGCAGTGGCTCCCACACGCTCACTTATGCTCTGATCGCTCTTGCGTTCAAACTAGTAATGGGAACTATAGAATAAAAATATTCAAAATATAAGATAGTTTAAAATCATTCATTCATTTGATAGTTTTTATTTTTATTCGATAGTTTTTTTATTTGCACTTTGTTTGCTTACCTTATCTTATCTTATTGAACGAATTGTGAGTACAGCAGATTTAACTGACAAAGTACGTTTGTCAACACTGCTTGGTTTTTTTTCAAATGCAAATTATAATGAAATCACACTAGATAATAACTAATAAGAGGTTTTTAAGTCGAATGATTGAATACTAAAACAGATAGCAAACATCATTTCATTGAACTAGCTACTTTTTTTATAATTCAAAAGAATGAATAATTTATTCGATAGCCACAATAGTACCAAAATGTTCTTTGTTCTAGTAAATATTTTTTAATTCAAATGAATGAGTAAATTATTCGATAGTTTCATGCACTATTTACTTTTTTTTTAAAGTAAATGATTGAATGAAATATTCGAATTAATTGTTCGATAGTTGAAATCATTCGATAGTGCCCATCACTAGTTTAAACGAACATAACTTCGTATTTTCATTGCCGTAGATGCCACGATGATTACCATTTATTTTGTTATTGTAAGCAACGAGCGCATTGTTGTTGCATGAAACGGGTTTTGATGTTTTGTTGTTGCACGCAAATAAATGGAAAATGAATACCCAGTGGGCAATTGCAGAAGTCCGAAGGCCTTCTAGCAAGCCTGTGTTAGGTTCTTGTAGGGCTTCCACACTCCTTGCAAACACCGTTTTATTGTTTGCATGGAATGGGAAAATTTGTCAGTACTTCCGCACTCACTTTGCTAAAAAGCCCTGTTCAAAGCACTTTTTTAAAAATGCATTCTTATAGTACTTTGTCATAAGCCCTGATTATACTACTTTGTTTATTATAATTGCTCTTGCACTTTAACATCATTAAATAAAGGAATCATTAGTCATTAAATAATATATATTCATAAAAAAAAATGCAGACAGTTTTTTTCATTTGATATCATTTGACCATTTAACTCAATTATATTTCAGATAATTTGGCATTGTAAAACATTTAATTTACATTTTTTTCACATTTAATTTAAATTTAATTTATATTGATATTATTTAGTATAGATAATATATAATATATGATTATTAAGGCAATACCATTAAAAGCAATTTGACATTGTAAAATATTTAATTTACATTTAAATAAAGAATCATTAAATGGTTATTAAATAGCATGTTTTTAAAAAAAAATTGAGATCATTTCTTCATTTGAGATCATTTGATATATTGCATACCCAATTTCAAAAGAGACACAACTCAAAATTGTTACATTTTCAGAAGGAGCAAAAACCATTTTTTTCTTCAAGGGACTGCATACAAAACAGAGACAAAACGATTTTGTTTTAATTAAAAACTAAGAATATGGTATACAAAATTAAGACAGCCGATGTAGATGATCAAAACGAACAGTTTTACACGAAATAGTAAAAATTTGGAAATTCTGAGTTGTGTCACTTTTGAAGAGGGTGTGCGATATGATCATTTAAGGAAATTACAATACAGGTAATTTGGTATTTTAAGACATTTCATTAACATTTAATTTAAATATCATTTATATTTATACTATTTAGTATTGATATTATTTCTTTCTTTCCTGAACATTATTTCTTAGACATGATTTTCTGTATAGTTGACTTTCACGTTTAAAGCAACTTTTATTTCTTTTATGTAATTTGCTTTAATGAGGACATCAATTTTATGGCATCTGTAAAACAATGTATTTACAGAAATTAAGAAATTTCAATTTAAGAGGCTAATCAAGTTCGTTGCTTTCATTTCTTAAGTTTTTGAAGAATTTACCAAAAAATATGTGATTAATTTTGCTGAATTCGCGAAAAGCTTTTTTATTCTGAAGGCCATCGTTGTTATATTCAAATAAAACAGATGATAATAAATAACATTATTTTTATTTTCATATTAGAAATATTATGGGAAATGATATCTTTCCGCTTTGAGTTAATGTAAAGATATATTACTAAAATCACGCAATATTTTGATTCTGCCATATAGTGTCTTTAAATATTGGTTATAGAGGATTAACCTATATTTTTGTGTAAAATATTTTCGAAGGTAGTTATTAGTGAAAAAGTCCATGGAATTATCAAAAGTTTTTAGTTATTGCATACTGCATTGTATCTCTTTAACGACTCTTTATTTATTTTATCTGAAATAGCTAGTTCAACTCCATTATTTAATAAAAGCAGACTTCCTTTTAAGCATTGACATTTCCTTAAAAGTTTTCAGTATGCAAGTAATCAATAAACCTTTCAAGCATTTTGAAAATAAAAAACCTTCCTAGATTTTAGTATATATTTTAGTTTGTTTGTTCTATAATAACATTTAAGCCGTAAGATCAATAATTAAAAACACAGCACTGTAAACTCACACACACATGACAGAGAAATAAGGACAACTTATTAGGTCTGTTCCTGTACTAACTTAAATTAATTGTAATATATTAGAGAGTGTCATTTTGCATGTTATTCCTCTCTCTCTAGCTTCAAAATAATGCTTTCAAGCAACTTCAAGCTACTTGAATCGAGTACGGGAACAGACCTATTGCCTTCCTTTTAACATGTAGGCCTGATAAAAGCCCTCATCGATGCAGGATTTTTTTTTTGAGACAATCTGGAGCCGAGCTATGATAAGGACCAATTTTTATCTTTTTTTAAGCACACCAACGAGCACCATTTTTATTTATAAATAATATATGCTTCAAAAAATAAAAAAATTTTACTTTTTTTGTTTTTAGAAAACATTCGAACGGTTTTCTTTACATATAATAAACTTTCTTAGAAAACATCTTCTTAAATATACCCTAATTTTAACCGCTTTTGCCTAAAACCTCTCTTGATTGATTATGTTAATAGACATAAAATAATTATTAAATAAAATATCTTACTATTACATTTTAATTAATAGTAAAATTATTTATGACTTAGTACTTTTAGTTTGTTATATAATATTTATGAATTATAAAACATTTATTTATTATTATAAACTTAAAATTTTTTATTATTTTATTTATTTAAATACTAACTTAAATTTAATAACTATGTATATTTTGAAATTTTCTTGCGAATTTGTTTTTTTCGCTTGAAGTCATTATTTATATTAATTGTTTAAATAATTTGTAAATTTAAACATTAAAAAATTTTGTTTTCAATTAAATCAGCACGATCTAGCGATTATTTTTAATTTTTAATTGATTTTTTATCAATCTTTTAAGTGTAAGTGTTTGATAATTAATTCTATAAATGTATCTATAAAATTATTAAACAACTAAGTGATTTGTTTAAAATATTTTTGGTTTTTTCTCAATCGAAGATTCTTGTAGTAGTTGCTTCTTCGCTTCATATATTATTGTCATACGTACATTCATAATACTTAAGATGTAATGTGTAAATCACAAATCTCTTTATATATTTATTAAAAAATTACTACTTGCAATATTACACTTCTATAAATAAAGATTCATTCATTTCATAGTAAACTGCATATGTTTTATAAATGATTGTTTTGTATAGGCTTATTTTGTTTTATATATTGACATTTTTTTACTATTTAATACCAATTTTTTATTTATGATTTTATTTGGTTATCTCAAAATAAAAAATTTTTAATTCAAATAAAACTTTTAATTTTAAATTATATAAATTTGTTCTGATCATCTTTAGGGAAACTGAAACAATACTAAATATTTTTCACAAGCAATACATTTACTTAAGGGGCCACAACTACATAGTTAGAATTCTGATAAAAATAGTTTTTCCATTTTCTAAAAAATAAAATTTCAAAAGAATTCTCTAAAAATTTCTGACTAATCGAATTTTTATTTATGGAGAAAAATTATTTTTAATAGGGGTTTGTTTTCTATGCATGCACATCGTAGTCAAAGTCAAAACTTCAAACACGTTTTTCTCAAAACCATGATTTCGAAGTCGGTGATCACTGTAACTTTACAACGGCCTTACCGATCAGTTTAAAATTTTTCTCACTTTTTTATGTGAGATGTAAGAAACCTAATTAACGGAGGTTTTTTTCGGATTACTACGTTTTATTTTTTTTCCGAAAATATGAGTCAAATTGAGGTCAAATAAGCCACTTTGAATTTCAACATCCACAATTTTTTGAAAAATTACAATTTTTCACATCCCTTCGTTCATCAGGAGCATTATTTCATTAACTAATGATCCATTTTTTTCCAGATGATCCAGTGATGAGCAGCAGTGATCACGGCAAAACAATTTAATTTTAATCCCTCGCAAGTTTTCTGTATACCACTAATTAATCCAATCTTTTGTCATAAAAAATAAAATACTTTCCTCAAATATATACAGTGCCTCACACGTCTAACCAGACAAAGATTGTTACAAATTTGTCTTTCGTACATCTTAAAAAAAAAATAACAGAATGGCATGTTATGCATATGAAACTAAAGTTTATTATTTCATCTTTCTTAATAACAACAATTACAATTAACAAAAACAATGAACCGTTAGTAAACTACAGTAAAAGAGACTTAAGTCGACAAATTAGCTCAAACGACTAACCGGACAATGTATTTATTTTGGCATAAAACTAATATTTTGTGGCGAAGCCTTTGTTGCGAATGACATTATCCATTCGCCTTGGCATTGAATTCACCAAGTTCTGGCAGAATTCTGGAGTTAGAGAATCCCATGCGGCTTTAATAACGGTTTTCAATTTGAGTCTGGTACACTTTTCTTCCGATTTCGCCCCATACATGCTCAATAATATTGAGATCAGGTGACTGTGCTGGAGTATCTAGCACGTGTGGGCAATTATAGGCAAGTCATGAGCGTGCATTGTAAGATTTGTGCTTCGGATCGTGGTCTTGGTAAAAAACAAAATCCTAACTTATTCCTAGCTTAGTACACGATTGTTTGACATGACTTTTAAAAATGTCTATGTAAACATATTGATCCATATATTTTTACCCAAAAAATGTTAACCACCAGCCCCAGCAGTCGAAACGCACCCCCAGACCATAACCGATCCTCCTCCATGCTTAAATGTACCCCGAGTGTTTTTTGGTAAATGCGCTTCATTGACTTTTCTCCATACAAACCTCCGGCCATCTGAGCCCTGCAAGTTAAATTTGCTCTCATCGGTGAACAGTACCTACGATATTATTAATCTTTGTAATAATAATACTTTTCATTATTTGTAATCATTATTACCCGATTCCAGAAGTTTGAGCTTTTATTTAAATGTCGTTAAGCAAATTCGACTCGCTTCTTGCGGTTTCGTTCAGATATAAATGGCTTTTTGGCTATGGTTCTGCCGTTGAAACCAGCTTCTCTAATGCATCGACGGATTGTTTCAGCACTCACAGATTTGTTTCTGTCTTTTTCCAGCATGATCCTTATCAGGGTGGCAGGAGTAAAAGGATCTTTCTTAATAATCCGTAATACGTATTTTTCATCACTAGCACTTAGTTTTTTCCCTTGACCTTTTCTGCTCACATTTAAAAGTCTATTTTCTTCTTTAAACTTTTTGATGATGTCATGTACAGTAGATGAACTATGATGGAAAATGTTTGCAATATCTCTAATGGCTTTTCCTTCTGTCCGTAGCTATGTTATAATTTTTCTTAGCTCCAATGTTGTTTGTGTACGCGGAATTGCCATAACTGATCTTACACTTGTGAAAACTTTTTTGAAATGATCTACAACTTTATTATTTTCCCCTTCGCTTTTTTACTTTTTGTTCCAAGGTACCGTTATAAGCATACACTAAATTCGTAAATTTGTCCGGTTAGTCGTGAGAGCTAATTTGTCGACTTATGTCTTTTTTATTGTAGTTTACTAACGGTACATTGTGTTTGTTAATTTTATTTGTTGTTATTAAGAAAGAAGAAATAATAAACTTTAGTTTGATATACACAACATGCCATTCTGTTATTTTTTTTTTAAGATGTAGCAAAGACAATGTTGTAACAATCTTTGTCCGTAAAGCAAATTGAGCAAGAGCTAAACATAGTAAACGCCATTTCTAGGATTTTTCCCTTTATGATAAAACTTAAATACAAAATTCTCTACTCTATCTAAAACAGTTACCCTCTAGTCTGTACCATGTATAGTTTTTGAGATATTGGACTGTCTAAAAATAGTATGCACAATGTGCATAGCATTGCACATACTATGTTTTGATATTGTAAATTTGGTTTTATTATATTTTCAAAAAGGTTTGCTTAACAAAGTATATAAATTGATACTATAACACAATATTTTGCAATAATTTTGAGAGTAATTCGCAAATTTAGAACACTTTTGACACTTATTGCATTTTAAGTATATTGGCTTAGACAATAGTTACAAACGGCATAACAAAAAATACAAAAACTCAGTTTTCTCAAAACTATGAAAATGGAGATACTATGTTCTGACGTTGTACGGGAGATATATTTTATGAACAAAAAAAATTTGTTGTAAGTTATTTTAATGTGTGTCAAAAAAAAGTTGTGCCCTTTTAATGCAATTTTCCTGATTCGCAAAGTTACTAAGGATATTCTGATTTAAAGATGTCAACAAAAAAACATTTGCTGACCAAGAGTCCTTTCTCTAATAATATGTAATAATATATAAATAATAAAATAATATAAAATATTTAATTAATAATAATACATAAATGTTTAATAATGCGTAAATATTACATAATAAACTAAAAATACTAAATCATAATTAATTTTACTATTAATTAAAATTTAATAGTAATATATTTAATTTAATACTTATTTTATGCCTATTAATATAATCAATTCAGAGAGGTTTTAGGCAAAAGCGGTTAAAATTAAGATATATTTTAGAAGATGTTTTCTAAGAAAGTTTATTATATGTACAAAAAACTATGCATATGTTTTCTAAAAACAAAAAATAGTAAAATTTCTTTATATTTTGCAACGTATATTATTTATATATAAAAATGGCGCTGGTTGGTGTGCTTAAAAAAAGGTAAAAATCGGTCCACATTGTAGCTCGGCTCTAGATCTCCACAAAAAAAAATTTATTCGGAAATAGACCCTTGGATGCACATCTCCTATCAAAATGGAATGAAAATATGGAAAATTAAGAAAATTATGATGCGTGGAGAAAAGCTGAAAAATAACGTTATTTTTGACCATATTTTTGCGTGTAACAACAAGGCAAATTTTTCAAAAAAGGTCACTTTAGTAAAAAATGTTTAGAATTACATAACAAACAGATTAAAAAAATATGAAAATCCGTTGATTATTTTGTGCGCAGTAAAAAAAGTATGTTTAGAGAAAAATGCTTTTAAAGTTACTCTGGCGCACCCAGTTTGAAGATATCGCTCATTTCGTGCAAGACTGGCACAACTCAAAATTTAGTATTTTTCAGGAGAGCCTTATGAAATTTTGAAATGATATCACGAGTATTAATTGTAAAGGTAGACTGAAAATTGTTAAAAATATTTGTTACCCATTATATTTTCTACCAAAAATATTATACATTTTTCATTTTGCGTCAATAGTGAATTTTAGAGCAATATTTTTGCAAGTGTCTGTTTGAGTTTTGACATTATTACTACAAAAACTCATTTTAAAAAGTGTTTAATTTTGAGTTGTGACGATTTTGCTACAATATGATGACATACTTTTGAGCTAGAGAGATGTCACGTTTTGAGTTGGTACTTTATTACTACAAAAAATATTAGGTTACTTGCTTCGATTTTTATTTAAAAATCGTTTTATGGTGTAATAAGACGTTCTTGTTGAAAAATTGTGCAGAAATTTAAAATAAATTTTGGTATAAATAGAAATGAAACGTTATTGATACAAAAAAGTGAAGAAATCGCTAAAAGACAAAACGACACAAGTGTCTGTAAAACCGTCAATTAACAGCAAATCGGTCTGGAATTCACTCAAATTGAATTTCGGTCTTGCACGAAATGAGCGATATGTAGAATCTGCATTATAATCGGGATTGATTGAAAATTTTTTATATATTTTAAGATAGTTGCACAACAATAATCAATTCAAAACCACATTCGATTTTCAAAAAAAATTTTGCCTAAAACCTCCCTTAATTTTATATATTTGCATTAAGAATGAAATTTTAAAAAATAAAATTATACTATTTTGATCTACTTTGAACAAGCATTAGATAGTTGTTTCTATTTTTTAAAACCCAAAATAGAAAAAATGCAGAATCAAAAAGGCTATAAAATGCTGAATTCATAAAATTCAAAACACTTTGACTTCATTCATTTTCCATTTATTTGCGTTCAACAACAACACAGCAAAACCGGTTTCATGCAATAACAATGCGCTCGTTGCTTACAATAACAAAATTAATGGTAGCCAGGGTTGCCACAGCCTAAAATTTTTTTATTACTAAAATTTCAAAAATAATTTTACATTTAAGAAAAAAATTTCACATCCAAAACAAAAGTTTATCAAATATGATCAATCAAAAACTTGACATCCAAAACAAAAATTAACAAAAATCATAAAAGTAACTTAGTTTAATTTAAAAAAAAAATAGTTAATAATTCTTAAAGCATAATAACTTTCAATGTTTTAGCTAAGAAACATTACCAGTGGGTGGCCAAATTACTTAGGACAACCTTTAACATGTGAATTTATGGTTTAATTAATTAATCTAAAAATGACAACATTTCGTTTTGTGTTAAAATAATAAAATTTATAAACTGTATTTTAAACTAGCCTTCATATGACATGGCATTTATTAGAAAAATATGTTCCTATTTTAAAAAATTTTACCTTTTCTTTCATAAAAAAACAACGCTACCTGTCTTTTTCTTGACGAAGTTCATTTTCTTCAAAATGTTTTTATAAATTGTACAGCTTAACATATTGTTGTTAACAATTATAATTGTTTTTATAATTGTTAAGCTTCAAGAACAATTTATGTGTAAAATATATACTGATATCTCTTTCCGATTAAAAGCTATCGGTTAAAAAAAATATCTATCAACGCAAGTTATCGCTAAAAATCTATTAATGTAACTCATTTTCTTTTTGTCTAAAATATCTTTACACTTCAAAAACAATAAATTGATGTTAATATACTAATGCAGTATTATGAATTCATAACGAAAATTCATTTTAACTAAACGAAAAGTTGTACAGCAATGAAAATACGAAGTTATGTTCGTTTGAACGCAAGAGCGGTCAGATCATAAGTGAGAGTGTGGGAGCCACTGCATACAATTGCGATAGGAACATATTTTTATACGGTTTAAGTCCTCTATGTATTATATGCTCAGTGGCCATAGCTAAAAAGATCCCAGAAGTTAATTGAAAGCTTTATATAAACATGCTTGCTATAATAAAACTGATCAGACAATGAATATGTAAAAGCAATTAGTTTTAGCTGCTCTAAACTGATTAACACTTTTATATAGATTTATTCATAAGTCATTGCAACAATAGACCGTAAGTGAATAAAATTGATTTTGCAATTACTTTATTTTCTTAAACAGTAATTTAACTTTTTATGTATACCAGAATATCTTTTGGGAAAAAGACATTTAAAGTTCACCTCCGGAGATGTCCGATGTAAAGAATTGCGTTATTGACTTATTTATTATTCGTGTATTGAATACGAATTGTTTGCCCAATTTTACATTGAGACAAATTTAAGTCATATCAAATGTTCAGGTCTTTCAAGTCTAGTTCACTTATTCCTTTAAATGATTTTTGAAAAAAAACCACTTCAATTGCATTTCAAGGACGTTGCTTAAAATTGGTTGCTACGATATTGACTAGAGTTTGTCAATTTCTGGTCAATAATTCTCACTCAAACACATTTATAACTTAAAGTTGAAGAAAAAACTAACACTTTCAGCAGTCAAACTAGTCGTTAAAATGGTTTACGTTCAAATATTAACAACTGATAATGAACAATAATGTGAAAAAATCACATTAAAACGTTATTCCAAGTCAACTGAGTTTGAAAGTATTTAAAAAACCTGCATCTGCGACTGTTTTATAGATTGTTTAAATTTTTTGCTGCCAATATTTCGTGATTTTGTGGTTTGGCTTAAAACTGGTACTCGCATGCACAGTCATTACAACAAAAAGCACAACAAAGCCAATAAAGATTGCGTTCAGATACATATGAACAAAAGTATGCGCTGTTCTACAAACAACCGATCTACAGACCGATCGAACTCCCTAAGAAGAAAAAGCAACGATTTCACACAGTCAACAAAAGCGACCGTTTGGCGCGCAATTCGAGATGCTAACAATTATCGAAAATTTTTATGATGACTGTTGCAGTTGTTATTTTACACATATGTAAAGAAAATCCAGAAAAAGAAGAATTTCAACGATGGCGCCACAAGACTTCGTTTAAGGCCACTTTATGGGTTTATTTTTTGAAAAATTCGATTTTCCAAAAACATTATTTTCGTGTACTTTATGTGTGTAGAATTAGTGTGTAGAAACAGTTATAACTCGATTACCGACTAAGGATAAGTACTACAGTCGCTTATAAGGTAGTGATTTTGAGTGTGCACAGAAGGCGTTCAGAAACTTTAACGCATTTTTTCGACCTTGCGATTTTGGACGCGTAGTGTAATCATAATTTTACATTCGTTTTTAACCCATTTTTTTAACAATTTTATTTGCAAAAAATCGTTTAATTCTACTGCCGGCTGTAGCCACCAGGGCTTTCAGTCCAGAAGGGTTTTGGACAATCCCGGGATTTCAAAATCGTGATCTCGGGATTTTTCAGGATCCCAAAATGCCAAAATTTTAACATAATTAATTGTATTAAAAACAGGGACCATAAATAACTCTTTCTTTTAAATTCTGCGTATTGCCAATAAGAATTGCATTTTTTTAATATGTTTTTTTTAAACAATTCGGGGATAGCTATCTCTAGGTTAATTTTATACCAATCGTTTAAATCGGGAGATAAAAAAGTGGTTTTGTTCAAATTTTATCCCGGCTTTATGCTTAGAGTATAAATTCGCTCTCAGTTTATATCGATTTCCATTGGAATTTCAATCGAAAACGATAGACGAAGTCAAGGTTCATTTATAAGGTTGTGGCACTCGAGATAAATGCACTCTTTTTCTCATCTTTGCTCGAACTGTCATTGTGCTTTTCTTTGTTCTAAGCATTAATTTTCTTCATTTCTTTTCATCCATTCTGACAGTTCGACCGAGCTCGCTCTCAAGTACCACAACCTTATAAATGAGCCTTGGACGAAGTCATTCTCGTTCCACTTGTCGAATCCAATGCGTTCCTGCATTTTATATTGCCTGCGTTCGGCCCGCAAAGACACTTCCACTTCGTCATCATCGTCACTCCAGTTCTCCCAAAAGTGCTCCAAAAGATCCATTTTGTGATACTTTTTTTTTCTTTTATTTTTTAAAAACTTTTTGTCAAACCTCTTTCGTCAGAATTTAATTAAAAATTAAAAGAACTGTGTCTGTTTACATATTATGACACCCAGTAAATAAAATGTATTAAAATGAGAGTGATGAGATCGAATTTAAAATCTTAACTCCCCAATTTTCACGAGTTAAGTATTTCTGGAGTTAAGCTATCTCGCCACCATTTTCATCTCCAGCTTCAAGAGTTAAATGCTTAACTCACTGTGAACAAATTAAAAACTGGAAAAATCATGGAATTAACTCGGGGATAAATTTATCTCTCTGTGAACAAAATGGTCCTAATACTAAGATTATTACAAGACAGTTGTACTGTACAAAGAAAAAATTCAATAATAATTGGTAGATTGAGTCGAATTCTGAAATCACATTTAGTATTTTTAGAGAAAATCCTAGTAAATTTTATGACTGAAAAAATGACCTGATTAAACCAGATCGAAAAAAAATAAATTATAAAATAATAATTATGGTGTGATGATTTTTTAATGAAAATCATAACCTTTACGATACAGATATTTGCTAAATTTTTAAAAATATAATTTAAAATAAATAAATAAAATAAACTGGTCATTTCAGCCCTTGGAAGGACTTTGACCTAGCTTCTATTCATCAATTGTGTTGTGCGTGTTATTAAATGTTTGATCACATGTGACCGAGAACTGGACCTACGTGTTTTATGTCGACTCCGAACGGCTATGTTCTCAAGAAGCTTTACATGGCAATATTTACTCTTTGAGGTTTGCCATTGTCTGCAGAGAGGTGACGACCGAACAGAAAAATTAATTCAATTGAAAAAACTTTCTGTCTGAGCTGGAATTGAACCCGGGCTACCGCAGTTCTTTAGCTTAGGAGCCACGCACTATACCCACTAGGCTACGGCCGCCACAAAAAAATAATTTACCAGGTCGAAAAAAATAAATTAGAAAATAATCATTATAGTATGATGATTTTTTTAATGGAAATCATAACCTTTACGGTCCTTAATTAAAGATATTTTGCTTAATTTTTAAATACATAATTTATAATATTAGTTTATATAATAAAAAACTTTATGATCTTTTATATTTCAAAAAAGTTCAACATTTATTTCAGAATGAAAACAAAAAATATTTATAAAATTTAAAAAGAAAACACAACTTCTTATTCAAATAAATTAGTTAGCGGTTAGTAAAAAGAATGATGTGAATAAAATATTATTTTTATAGTGAAAAAACTATGGTATAGTAATAAAACTATTGCTACTTTCAAAATTCCATGAGAGATGAACAGCCTAGTAAACAGAGTCTTTTAACAGCATAGTAAACAGAGTCCCAGCATTTCAGGATTCGGGATCCCGGAATTTCAAGCCCTAGTAGCCACTAACATTTATTTTAATAGTCTTTCTGAACTTTTTGTTTCAGACGTTTCTAACTGGAGATATAATCTTCGGAAGATTTTTTCGGACATCCACTGCAGCCGCCATTTTGTCGACGCATATGCGTGAAAAAAAATTTTCAAATATTTTTATAAACTCACATATATAACTAATAATCTGTGAAAAGTTAAGTTAATTTGAATACATATTACTATAAAGAAAAATTTTTGAAAATATCTCAAATAAACCCATTAAGTGGCCTTAAGTTTATGGTAACAATTTTCATTCGGCTTAAGTGGTTATAAATTATAATAATTTCCTATATGTAAAGTAGCGTGACCATTCCTGGCCTTGCAACGCGTTGCCTAGGACCAACTTTATCAAAATATTTAAAAATTGCATGCAGATTGAATCGTATGGTCTATGTGAAGGAAAAATTTAAAATGCAGATAACAATCGAACAGTTGATATATACTATAACAATATGGAGTTGTGGACAAATGTCTAAGAATGTTTAAGGTTTTTTTTATCAAGTTAAATATTTTATTTATTTAAATAGCTTTAAAGTTCAATTTCAAAAATAGCTAAAATTTCAAATAGCTAAAAATTCAATTTTAAAGCCTTTGACTTAGTACACTAGTCAAACGAAAATAATTTTTAAAGTTCGTTGCAATGATTTTTACAAAAATATGTTTTTATAAAATACGTCATTTAAATCCTACACATAACTGTGAGAACGGCTGTAGAAAAAGGGATAGACAATAGAAGGCTATAGAAAAAAAGGATATAGAAAACTTATTTAAATTAAATTAAATACAAAAATTTTAATTGAAAGAACTTAATATTTTGTAGCAAAGCCTCTCTACTTCAAAACCTCTTTGCATCGACAAATAATTTATTTAGCCTCGGCTTCGTTCAACTGGAATACATTGCATTTTCAACATCAATCGAATTTTGGTCGAAGAACTCTTTTGTGTATGGGGCCGTTTGTTTCGAATCATTGTCCTATTGAAACTTCCATATTAATGGCAAATTCTCTTCGACCCATGGTAGTATTATATTTTGAAAGATTTCTACATACTTTTCCTTTGTCAAAATGCCTTCTATTCGGCAAATTGGACGAACACAACACCATGAAAAACATACTCAGATGTTTAAGAGCCCACCACCGTGCTTGATGACTGGTGTAGTGTACTTGGGGTTGGTTGCAGCTCCTACTGAATATACCGTTTTCCATCTTGTTTCATCATTTTGATTTTGGTTTCGTCACTCCAAGGTACGTATGTAGCATTCTATTGCTATTCGCCCTATGAAGCGTGTGATAACGCAAATTCAATAGGACGCACAGTGAAGTATTGAATCTTACAAATGGGTATAAATTCACCTAGAAGACGGAGGGAACTTTTGGATTTTTTTTTAATTGGAATGGATCCAAATACAAAAAAAGTCTTTCCGTCTGTCCGCCTTAGTGTCCGACAGAAACCGGAATTTTGACCGAGACCGAATATTCGGCCATTTTATAATATTCGGCCGAAACCGAAACATATTATTAATATGTTATTAATATGAAAATTTAAGTTTTTACAAATCATTTTTTTTAATAAGAGGAAACAAATGTACTTTCACACACGTAAGAAAAAATGTAATAAAAAAAAAGAATTATTTAAATATTGAACTTTATAATAAATAGTCTAGGTTTGCTATAATAATAAATGAGACCATTTTTTATTTTATTTTTTATTACAAAAGTATTGCATTTTTTATATCTTCCGTACACACTCAAAAGAGTATGCACCTATAATGTACATTTCTATTTTTGTTTTTTTGTAATGGTTTAATATTATAAAAATAGAAATATTTCGTTTTCGTTTCCCTTATACCACACACACAGAATTCGTTCGTAAGTTTAATTAACAATTTTTGGCTTCAGTAACTATAAAACTTTAATATTAATTGCAATAGAGATGATAGAATCGAAAATGATAGTATCGAACGCATAAAATTCACCAAAATGTTTTCGATAAATCAAATTATAGAAGAATTCATAACTTTAGTTTTGTGCATTGCGTTGTAAATATTTGTATTAAACCAAACTTATATATTTTAATTAAATGACTGATGCAAGAAATTTTTACCAAAAGTAAAAATAAATCGGCTAGAGGCCAAATAGCCGAAACTAAAAAAAAAAGCCGAAAGTCGCCATAACCGAAACCGACGTCGGACACTAATCCGTCTGTTTGTCTGTCGATACGGTAACGACAGTAATTTGGTAGCTATCGTTATAAAATTCGATATTTAGGCTTGAAGCTATAATAGAATTGAATTATATAAAAATTAAGTTAAAAAATTAACCAAATCGAATGAAAACCACGCCTACCTCCCATGCAGTTACCATGTCAAACGGATCAAAACGGAAAAATCTCTTTAAACTCCGCAAAACTCTATGTAAAAAAAAAAATAAACTGGCCATTTCAGCCCTTGGAAGGACTTTGTGACCTAGCTTCTATTGATTAATTGTGTTGTGTGTGTAAGCAAATGTTTGATCACAAATGACCGTGAACTGGACCTACGTGCTTAATGCCGACTCCAAACTGCTTATGTTCTCAAGATGCTTTAGATGGCAATTTTTACTCTCTGAGGTTAGCCATTGTCTGCAGAGAGGGAGGTGACGACCGAACAGAATAATTATTTTAATTGAAAAAGCTTTCTGTCTGAGCTGGAATTGAACCCGGGCTACCGCAGTTCTTTAGCTTAGGGGCCACGCACTCTACCCACTAGGCTACGGCCGCCACTGTATGTATGTACTTCAAATTTTGCATATAAGCTTTGATATTTAACATGTACTCTAAGTATGAATTTCAACCTAATCGAGGAAAACCTATGCCTACCTCCCATACAAAGTGACTTAATCAAAACTGAAAAATCGTTTAAAATTCCACAAACATTAGCATATTCTGCACAAAATTTTTAATTTTTAATATGCGTTCTGAGTTTAAAATTTTATGCAATCGTGCAGTGCGTTTCATGGTGTCTTGCCTTAAATTTACGCTAGTTTTATTTTACGCTAAAATCATAACTAGTTCTTCACTATGTCGTACATGGCTCGAGAAAATTTGAAATCTTTCCTAAAAGGAGGAAAATATAATGTTTAAAGCTTTTCGGTACACTTCACTATATTAGTTGTGTTAACAGCTTCCACAACACTATCGCATACTCTAGATATAAGTACATAAAATAATCTGTAAATTAATAATTATATTGAAAATATTCTACAGTTACTTTACATGTATAACAAACTCTCACGTAAATAAAACAAATGTGACGCTCCCGGTAATAGGGAACACAACAGTGAATCTTAAATTAATTCAGTGAATCTTTACACAACAATATACATGCAAAGTTTTTGTTTATCAAATTTGTTATTTTCCACTATAATAAAAGAAGAATATCTAAAATTTTAAAATTTTCTAATCAAAAAGTATTAGTTTTTAATCCGCAAAAAGTTTAAAATTGTCTTATTCAAAAAAGATTAGTTTTAAATCCACAAGCGCTTTTTGAGAATGCATGTTACCAAAAAAAAAACGCAATATATATATCTCAACTTAAAATAAAAAGTACTCGAACAATTTTATAACTTGTACAAACGTCTTCTGATGTGCTCGTCCAACAAATTATCCACTCGTCTAACTCAGTTGTTAAGAAAGTTTCGCTTATTTTGCATCAGTACGAATGCAAATAAGCTATCGGGAACGTGGACTCGTGGGGTCAATAAATTTTTTTTTTGTTATATTTTTAAATTTAGATTTCTTTTTATAAATTTTTCTGTTTATATAAAATTTTTTAAAAACCTTTTTTAATAAGTTCTTCATACAAAACCATGATGTAAATTCGTAGAAAAAAATAGTCTTAAGCTTAAAATTATCTTTTGATTCAAATAAATAAAACTATTTATTAAGTAGGGATTAAAAATAGTAGATACATTTTAATTTTGAGTACATTTAATTCCTTGGATTATAAACTAGTCTAAAATTTTTAACCGATGATTTAGTTTCTGCACATTAGGGAATTTTTTAACCATTTTTATTTTGAGTTCATATGTAGAAATTTTATATTTTTTACTGCGAAAATAAAGCGCACACGGTTAAAAATCTTGGACTAAACTTTTTTGGATTACATATAGGACAACACCAAAAAAGATTACTTTTCAATCCGCAAAAAGTTTAAAAAAGCAATATAAATATCAACTTAAAATAAAAAATCACTCTGACCATTTCATGATTTGAAAACACTCATCTTATGATGTGCTGGTCGAAAAAGATGTTTTAATAAAACGCCCTTGATATATACTCAAAATACACAAATTTTTCAGACTATTAGGGAAAAACCAATAAATATATTTAAAAAAACTGACAAGTAGGTTTCATTTAATTTTATATTAAACTTTGACTTCAAGTATAAAGAAAAACAACTGAAACGTTAAAAAATCCACAGAATAGCGTGTATACAGTACAGAAGTGAAACTTCTTAACTTCTAAGCACTCCTACTCTTCATCTGCCACCCTTATGGGGGTTCCCATACAGCACATAAAAAGTAAAAAATAAATCTAAATTTTAGTCTAATGCGACCAAAACTTCCCAAAAAAACATTTTTATGAATTTGTGGGTGGTAAAAGAGGCGCGGCAACACTTTTTTCCTTAAACCATTTCGTACTCGAAATAAATCGACTGCCAAAATTTCAGCTCAATTCAGGTCATACTTGGCGCACTTTGCTTCACTCCACTCTTATTCATTGATAATTGAGCGTAACTATAAGGTAACCACGCTCATTTTTAGTACAGTCTACGAAAGTAAGCATATGAAATAAATTACCAAATTTTAGTCTAATACGATCAAAACCGTCCGAAATATAGCGTTTTCATTGATTTGTGGGCGGTAAAAGGGGGTGTGGCAAAAAATTTTCCTTAGGCTATAGATTGACTGCACCCATTTTTAGTACAGTTCTCGAAAGTTACCATACAAACTAAATTACCAAATTTTAGTCTCATACGACCAAAACTGCCTGAAATATAGCATTTTCACTTATTTGTGGGCGGAAAAACGGTGCGAAATGCGTTTCAAAAATCTATGACCTTTCGTCGGGTGAAATGTATGAGCAGTAGCTAGTTCCTGTAACAAAATCGGCAAGTTACCGATTTGTGTGACGTTACGCGTTATCGATCCCTAGTTACCGATTTTTTGATGTTTCTGTATGTTCAAATCAGTAAAAATTTGGACCGTGATGGAAAAGAACACAAATTGAGAAGAAACGTTGCGAAATTGAGTAAAGGGCAAGCAGCTGTTGCAAGCAGCAACTTGCATTTATATTATTTTATGTGGGCTAACATTTTATAATTAAGAATGTGTTGTTATTGAAAAGTGATTATTTAAAATTTAGGAAAATTAATTATCTAATAATGATATCAAAACCCTACTACATCGTATCGAATTACTATTCATTTTTCGAATTTCACATTCTAAGAGGTCTCAAAAGTTACATAGGGTGGTCAAAACCTCCTTATTTTAGAAAAAAATAAGGATCTCTTCCTCTCCCGCAAGGACAAAGTTGTTTTTTGAAAAAAACAGTCAAAAATCACGATCTCAAAATTCTTTAATTTTTGTAAGAAAAACTACATATGTCTTAAAGCAAAAGTAAATAAAGACTTAGACTAACAATATGTTGGCAAACACGATACTACTCTTGGTTTTTACCCACAGTGTCCTGTGTGAAGGATATTTGAATCTAAAGGTACACTCGAGATAGCACAGAATTTTTAATTGTTGTCTGATTGTCTAAACTTTGGTGATATTGATAACAGTGTTAGCGTTTTCCTTAAATTTGGCGAATTAAAAATTTGTTTCAAAAGAATGATTAAAGGGATTTATATCTCAGGCATATAACATTTTCTCAATTTTCTCAGTTTTGAACGAAACCCTGTATAAAAATATTTATTTTAAAACAGCAGGAAAAGGACACAATTTTTTTTCCAATTTTGATATTTAAAAAAGTTACTTCTAGCACGAAATGTAACACTTTTATTCATATCTCCTTAATGGTTATTATTTAATTGAAACATTTCTTAACAACAACTGTTAAATCAATTGAGACCTATCGAATGGCATACTCAGAAACTCAAAATTTCAGTACATATAACATTTTTGTGAATGCTGAGTTGAAGTGTTTGAACGAAATAATATAATTCAAAAGGAAATTTTTTTTAAAATCGAAATAGGAGAAAAAATCGTGGTCTTAATCTGGTATTGGTAATTGATACTCTTGGACTGGGTGTTGTTCAAAAATATTTGAAGAATCCAAATTAAGGAAATTATCTTCGGCCCGCTTCTGGTGCCCTAGATATAAAACCTTAAATTAATTTTTTTGAAAAAGTTAAAAAAATTGCATTCAAGTATACATTTCTCCAAAACAAGTAAATGTATAAGCAAAATAGATGAAAATTATTAATTCGCCAAATCTAAGGAAAACGTTAACACTATATTCAATATCGCCAAAATTTAGACAATCAGATAGCAATCAAACGTTCTGTGCTACCTCGAGTGTACCTTTTGATTCTAATATCCTTCACACAGAACCGTGTGGGTAAAAATAGAGAGTGGCATCGTGTTTGGCAGGATATTGTTAATTAATGTCTTTTTTTACTTTTGCTTTAAGTCACGTGCTATTTTTCTTACAGAAATCAAAGCATTTTGAGATCGTGATTTTTTGCTGTTTTTCTTAAAAAACAACTTGGTCCTTGCGGGAGAGGAAGACATCCTTATTTTTTCCTAACATTTTTTTTTTGGGAGATATTGACCACCCTATGCAGTTTTTGAGACCTCTTAGAATACAATCTAAATTTTTCCATACACCTAATGTGTAGTAGTGTTTGCAGAAATAATCAACAATTTTTAATGTAAATTATTTGACATTAGTGATTAGCAAATATTTGCAACCGGGTGCTTTTGCATTGCTTTAACAAATATTGTTTTGTAAAATTTTTAACTTTTTTGTAAATAAGCATTAGTTGTAAGTTACATTAGCTTAAAAATCAAATTGGTTAATAACAAACAAAAAGATTAAAAAGACTCAGAAAAAATTTAACTTTAGCGAAAGTATTCGTTAATAAAGGAAAATTTTGATTACTTGATATTTCATATTTAGACAACATTACTGACATTAGAAAAATCAGTAAAGTTCTCACTTGCTTCAGAATCAGTGAGAGAATTATGATTTTTAATAGATTCCCTTTGCTTACAGAAACATTTTTTTAATAGGTTCTATTGAAGTCAAATCACCAAATGGCCGCTTTCGTGAAAACCGGCCAAGTAACCCAGCTTCCACCAAACGTCTTCGGACACTTCTGGATAACACATTTCTATCCATTTCATGACATTATCCGACAAATATCGGTGACGCTAATTTTTGGGGAAGCCTTTGAATTACGAACGATTTTTCTGTCGATTTGCCTTGAAGTTTTAGGAGACGCGCCAGGCTTTGGGACGTTTTCGTAATGCTTAAATTTTGATATATCTTGAATTCGATTTCGAAGGCATCTTTCAAATTTGCTACTGATAAAAAATAGTTTTGCAATTTAGGCCCCTATTATGTAAAATAACTCAACTTAAGTTGACTAGATTCAACTAATTTTTTTTCATATAACGTATTAAATTTATTTTAGTTGAACCATGTAGTTTGCCTTAATCTTTTAAGAATTTTCAAACAACATAGTTCAACTGGAATGTATGTAATAAATTATGAGAGAAAAAAATTAGTTGAATCTAGTCAACTTAAGTTGAGTTGTAATACATAATAGGGGCCTTAGTAAAAAAATTAACTCATATGTTGTACGAGTTTCTATACCTTTTTTGCGTCCTATTGGGCGTTCGTGGAAATTATTGTCAAAGTTATTGTTTTTCTTAAGCTAGTATATTAAAATATCAAAAGCAGTGTTGGAATGTTTCAAATTAATGATATATTCAAAATAATAACTTCAAATTACCAAAACAAAATGGCATTGGCTTTAATTTAAAGGCTCGTTTCATGTTGTAACTCCAGTTTCAACCCTTTTAAAGTTCTTTATACCGGCAATTAATTAATTTTTATTGCAAATTCTATACTTAAGTCTTATCAAAGAAACATTTAAAGATATAGCATAGACGTAAACATAATTACATTTCAAAGCCTTTTTAATGTTTATAACTTCAAGCTATAAATATCTTCAATTAGGTTATTTTTATTGCATAATTTTAATGGCTTGAATGTCCGATAAAATCTTTCGGAATAATTTTCGTTATTCTTCGTCAAATTCTTTTATCGTTACCCGGCAGTTCTTTTTTTAACATTCTGTTAAATTTTAAATTTAGCAAGCAGTTTCGGCCCAATACATTCTGTTTGCAAAGAAAAAAACTTGAAACTATATTATGTTTTATAAATTTTAACACATTTTTTAATCTGTGTAGTATAAATTTAACTTTCTTTTATTTTAACGTGGTGCACTTTTTCTTAGTCTTAATGTAAAAATAACTCGTCACACCTAAAATAAACATAAACTCAGCTGACAGGGAACTTAAGAAACAAACTGGCATGTAGTTTTGTCACACTAAACTAACATTTTCCGTTGACAATTTAACAAAATAGATTCGATTAGAATCTATTAAAAAGTGATTGTGTCAACATTATTTGGTTAATTGCACAAAAAAAAATATGTACCATTGTCAAAGATTCTAGTATAACTTATAAGTGGCTTACGCAGTTTTCAGCCTCCTTCATCAAAACATATAAGTTTAACATGTTATTCCAAGAATGTGGTATTCCAATTTAACTTTATTCACAAACAAGTGAATCAGTGGACAACGAAATGCATTCAATGAATACAAAATTGATTTATAAATAAAATTTTTAATTTGCAATCATTTAAAAAAAATTTATTAACTATTCATTTTTGTTAGAATAATGAATCAATTTTTTATTCATTAGAATGCTATTCACAAAGAATCCAATTCACAAAGAGTTTCAGAATTTTAAATTATTTTTTTTTATTTAATTTTTTATCATTCATTTATTATTCATTATTAATTTATTATCCATTTTTATTCATTATTATTTTTTTTTTATTATTAAATTTTTTATTCATTATTCATTTCTTATTCATAATTCATTTGTTGTTCATTATTCTTTTTTCATTAGCAAGACTAACGCACAGCAATTGATTTTTTTTGTGCATAGATGAGTAACATATTCTTACAGCGTATTTCACCGAAAATTTTGGTGATAAAATATCAGCTCTGTCTTCTAAAGGGTTAAGGCACGTTATTTTAATAGACGAATGGCTCAACATATTCACTTCACAACCAAGACTGAAAGCTAAAGAAAAGAAAACATGAAAAAATAGCAATGCAATCAGTCAAACTACTTGCGTAAATAGTCGTAGAATACTAAATTCCGTGACCTTTAACTAAAAAGCTATTCAATTTCTCAAATTTGAGTTGCTATATATATATATAAACTGTCCATTTCAGCCCTTGGAAGGACTTTAACCTAGCTTCTATTGATCAATTGTGTTGTGCGTGTTATTAAATGTTTGATCACAAATGACTGAGAACTGGACCTACGTGTTTTATACCGACTCCGAACGGCTTATGTTCTCAAGAAGCTTTACATGGCAATTTTTACTCTTTGAGGTTTGCCATTGTATGCAGAGAGGGAGGTGACTACCGAACAGAATAATTATTTTAATTGAAAAAGCTTTCTGTCTGAGCTGGAATTGAACCCGGGCTACCGCAGTTCGTTAGCTTAGGGGCCACGCACTCTACTATTTGATTTTCTTTTCAACTTATTTATAAGAATTTAAGAAAATTAGAATTTTTATTGAAAATTTTTTTTGTCAAATAAAATTATTTTTTTTACCTTAATTAATTACCCCCTTTGATTTTTTTTAGAATAATTTTGAAAAAATAATCAATTAATTACCTTTAAAATGAGATATTATCCAGAATGGTGTCTCTTATGGTTTGGAAGTTATGATCATTTATTCTAGGCAAACTTGGATTAAATACTCAAAGTTTGATTACGCCAAATTGTCTCTCATAAAAAAAATGAAGCTTAAAGTAATTCAGCTAGCATTTTCAACTGCGGAAAAATCTTCTGCAACAAAACTGATCTTAATGTATTTGAGTGCTTTCACTCATCAGTGGAAACACCCAGTAGAAAATACAACATTATGGATTTTCAGCATTATCTGAACGAATTAGCAGTAAAATGTTGCGATGAACTGAAGCGATGTTGTTCTTATAAGCCTTGATTTGTCCATATTTTTATATAGCTTAACAATGGCAGAGTCAAGCAATGAAGTTAATTTGATGAATTTAGAAAACATCAAGTAAGTTTAAGAAAATCGAAACGATCAATTGCATTTCTTGAATGAGAAACGGTCATCTCTTATACCACTAACGGTCTCTCTCTCTCATTCTTTTGACAACTTGAAATTATAGAATTATAGGGATAAAAAAATTTTCCTTGAACCCAACTTATCAACAAAATAATAAGTATTCTTAGAGAATTTCCAACCCTGTTTAGAGTTAAGCTGAGAACATGTATTGTAAAAAAACAAATTTTGAGTAAAAAAATACTCTAACTCGAAAATACCATGAGTTACTAGATAATTTTTTGAGTTACTTGATAATTTCTCGTGTAACTCGTAATTTTGAGTTAATATGAACACAGGGTTCCTTGAATCGAAAATCGATTGGAGTAGTGTTACTCAAACTCGATGCTACTCGCACAGGCCTATTAAATACTGCAACTTTGCCTTGATTCTATGTTCATAACTTCCAAACCATAAGAGACACCATTCTGAATAATATCCGATTTTAAAGGTTATTAATTGATAACTTTTTTAAAATTATTTAAAAAAAATTACCCAATTTTATTTTATAAAAAACAAAATTATTTTATTTGACAAAAAAAAATGTTCAATAAAAATTCTTATTTTCTTAAATTCTTATAAAAAGAATTGAAAAGAAAATCAATAACCTTTCATTACGCGCTTAGTTTAATCAAATCGGTCAATTCGTTAAAAAGTTACAATAATTTTTACTTATACATTCTCACACTAAAATCAAAAATTAAACAGTGAGTTTTTTCGTTAATCTAGGCCAAAAAAATTTACTAAATCGGTAAAAATTTTTTCAAAATTGGAATACTTTTAAATTTTAGGTGGATCACTTAAAAAATAATGCCCACATGTACAGTAGGGTCCATCTTTTTTTTTTTTTAATTCACTTCTAATAGCATTTGTCTGGTGCTTTAATTCATAAATAAAAAACCTGTACATGGAGAAGGTCCACAATTGATTTCTTCAGGCGGCGCCATGAAGTAGAATGTCCGCATATCGTAAAAATTCGACTTTTTCGTAGTTGTTTGATAACTATTGATCTCTATAAAAGCGTATGCACTAAAGATCAGTGAAACAATTTTTTTGAAAAAAACTGAACAGAAAAAAACTGAAATCATAAATATATATATACAATTACATTTTTGAGGACGATATTTTGAACAGATTTTAGGAAAAAATTTTTCAAATTCGTGACAATATCGCACTTTCTGTAAAAGTGAGCCAAGGACGTGATGTATTTAGTATTGGTTTTAGTAGTACTATTCAACACCTTAAATTCAAGAGTTTTTAGAAGTGTCTAAATGCTCTGGAATCAAAATTATAGTATTTTTAAGATTTTGTAATTCTAGAGTTTTCAGATCTGCGAACACTCATTTTTCATGTCTGGATATTTCAGATTAAGTACGTAGAATTTACGATTTCATAAATCTTATCGATTTTAAAGAAATATTTCTGAATTAATATTTTTTAATTTCACTGCTATAGTATATGGATTAATATGATAATTAATTACACGGTGCTACAGTGGAAATGTACTTTTATGCTTTTTTAAGTGACATAGTTACAAGTATGGTCAAGGTATGGTTACAGGTATGGTCAAGTACAATACGAAACCATATTTTAAACTGTTATTACACCCCCAAAAATTTGATTTTACCTTTAAAAAAACAATTTTTTGGTACATGGCATATTACGCAATTAGCAACTGAGCAAGTATTCAACTGATTTTCGATTTAATGGTTTTGGTAAAATCAGTGAATTTATTTAATTTTTTTTTTTCCCCGATGATGTTTTTCAAAGAAAAACGAAAGATCGGAAATTAAATTTAAATCAATTAAGAAAAAAATCTGACCTATAGCTCGTTTCATTACCAAAAAATAAAAAAAATATAATATTGATCTAAAAGATGTTAAAAGAATGAATTGTTTGAAAAAAATTAAATTAATGGGTTGTATTGGAAAAAATCATTGGAAAACACAGGGAACAAAATGCCGAAAAATCGCGGGATCGGTATTTTTAATCCCGACAGTCCCGGAATAGAATAAAACCGTCCAGGATTGACAGCCTTACACCCAGTGTGTGCTAGAACCCGGTCGAAAGGATGCCACGAAGAATTGAGGCTGTACTAGTTGCCAACTGTGAATACACAACATATTAATTAAAAGTATTTAAGAAATTTTGTTTGTTTTACTTAAACACAAATAATTGATCACATGCACTTTTTGCACTTATTTGAGAATAAAAACATAACGGTTTCTAAGCTTGCTTCACCAATGCATTCATTTAAAAGAAAACACAATAACAAAAAACAAAAGCTTGATGAGCAATATCGAGTAAGTAGTTTTGTTGTTGTAAGCATTTGTGTACAGAGTAATTAAACACGTGGTCAGTTGTTAGAGCCATTGTATAGCTATAGTAATCACCACTTGGAGCACCTACATTAGGTATGGACTAGTGTGGTATGGAGATCCTTAGTAACAAGATTTGGATACGCGGCAACCCCTATTTTTGTGAGGTTTATAAAAAAATGCATGAGCCAAAAAATGGGGGAGGTGGGGTGGGGGTAAATGGCTCCTCATCGGGGTCAAAGGTGGGGGAAAACGAGACAAAATACACGAAACGCTTCACAACTCTCGCCGGGTCGCTCCTAGAGAGGTGAAATGTAAGACCGACCCCCATTATTTTTCCCCCTCCCACAATTTTTATGAACATACTAACCCTCTATCTGCGCTACTTAGGGTGGCTCCCATACTAAATATTATTTTTTATAAAATTACCCGCCACCGCCCTAACTAGCCCCAGAGTGCCCCTAGAGGAGTCAAATATATGACCGACCCCCAATATTTTTGTTACCCCAGCAGTTTTTAAGAACATACCTAGCCTCCATCTTTAATCATTAGGGTGGTCCCCATACAAAAATTTTAAATTTTTTAAAAAAAATTTTATTACTAATATAACAACATTTTTTTATAATTAATACAAATTATATAGTGATAATTAAATTAATTCATGATTTATTATGAGAAGGGTATTTTTTTCTATTTTCATCGACAACCTGAAGCAAAAATATTTTTTCTTCTTCGTTGCGGCATAATAAGTTGTTATATTCTTCTACCAATTTCACCCCTCTTTCTGCAGCGTCATTCACAGCATGTAATTTACTCAATATTTCTATCGCTTGCTGGTACTCCTCACGTTCTTCCCATTTTTCTGGGTCAGTAGCAATAAAACCCAACGACAATCCAAAGTGCACAAAAAATGTTAATGTTTCAGTTGTTACGTATTGGCTTAAATCATTATTTATCTGTTCTTTACTTATTTGTTTTGATGTCACGTTAATTCTCTTCACACCTCTGAATCTAAAAATATTTGCTGAACAATTTTGATTGACACCGCTATCGCAGTGCTCTGAATTGTCATCGCATTCTTTTTCCAATGCTTCATCAACGTCGTCGTCTTACTCGCTGTTTATGTTTTTCTCATATTTTTCTTTCTCCTCCTTAAATGCTATAATTGCGTTCGCCATTTTACGTTTGGTGCCGCAGGGAACATTTTTATCAAATAATGCGAGGGAAACAGCTTCACCACTTAGATACCAAAGATGTCTAGAGAACCTCTTCCACAATCTTTGCGCCACATCCTCATCAATTAAAGCGTAATCAGAAATCGCTACCAAAAAATTAAAATCGTTATATGGAGCTTCGATTGCACTGGTGGCTATAAACCAAGCTTTGACGTAAAGAGTTACAATAAAAATGGTAATATTGCGAAGTCCACTTAGTTCGTCTGTATTAAAGCAGAAATGTTTTCGGAATAAAAACATTTTTGAGCAGTATATGGCTTTCGCCATCCATCGAGCATGACTGACGACTCCTGGTGGTCTAAAATGATAATTTGGAATATTTTCACCAAGAAACAATAAAATAATTTGAAGAAGCATCTCTTGGTTGCTTTTCCTTCAGTTGCGCTAAACAAAAAGACTTGATCTCGTCTTGAACTTTGATTGATATTTTTTCTGCAACCGTAGCATCTTCTATGCCAGAAGTATAAAGTTTATCTTTAATGTCTTCCCATTGCCCTTTGAAACGGGAAAAAATCGGCACTCCTGGCCCAGACATTTTACCGAATTCAGCTTCAAACACTTCTTTTAATACCAATTCATAAATGTGATGTCTGCATGGTAGATAGAAAAGATCTCTTTCTAATATTTGCTCCAAAAAGATTGCCGCACCTTGAAATTGGCCAGTGTTTGTTGACGTGGTATCGAATGAAATTGCTTGAACACGGTCAGTGATTTTCCACTCATGCAAAAGCCCGTAAACGGCATCCGCAATACGCCTACCTTTACCTTGACCCGACGGTATCTTTGGCACGCCAAGTAGCTGCTCCTTTCCATCGTATGTGACGATGACAGGAAGACGATCAACTTTTTTATCGGTGCGTTGCAAGTCCGGAAACATTTTGCCATCCCAGTGCACTTTGAAAAACTTTGTTTCGGCTATCTGTAAAATTACTCGTGCTAAGTTTTACAGAAATATAATTTTTATTTAATATGGCATACCTGTGGATTTTCCTTTAAAAATGCAGCAATCTGCTATTTTTTGTACGGGCTTGTCGAAGGGACTTTCGATTGATTACATACATTTTTGGATCAAGTTGAAAAGTTCGTGCAGCAGCAATCAATATCCGAACTGCTGCTACGTCTGATGTCTTACATCTATCGAAAACAGACACAAGATCCGGAGTAATGCATTTGATTGCGCCTCTTCTTTCTTTTGGTATTCTCTTACAGGAAGCCATTGCATCATCGACAGTTTCGAGCTTATTTTCTGATTCACTAGATTCAGTGGATGAAATCTTGTCAACTAAAATTACACAGTACACATTTGTAAATATCATAATTACACTGTAAAATTATATTTCTATTGTAATAATCATAGTTACCCGCTACTGCAGATTCGTTTTGAATTTTTGCGCGTTTTCTCCGCTTATCTTCTAGCCCTTTTCGTTCCGCTTGTCTTTTCTGTTTTTTACCTAAAATCTTGTCAACATCCGCCATGCATCCTTGACGCCCCTTTACTCTTTGCAGTTGCAAAAAAGCAATATCTTTCTTGGTTGGTTACCATTTTGAGTACATTTGCATGTGCGATGTCAAAAAGATCATCTAATTTCTCGACAAACTCAGCCTCCTTTTTTCTTTGTGTTTCGCCACTTCTTAAACTATTCTTTTGTAAGGCTAACCATTCTGCGACCAAATAATTCACCTTTATTTTCACATTTTTCCTTTGTTTAGTCGGAATAAATGCTTGGCGCCAAAAAACCATGACAGTGTCGGTTACCAAAGAACCACTTTCGTCGGCACTTATTTTACGCACTCCAGTACCATAAAAATACATTCTAAGCACTTGTTGTCTAGATGGCAACTTTGCTCCCGCTATATTCGAGCATGGTTGTCCGATCAAAAAGAGATCCGTATGTGATCTCAAACTACTCGCAATGCCCGTCGATGTTAATGCCATTTTTTACTTTGAAATAAAAAATAATAAAAATGAATTAATTTAATTATCACTATATAATTTGTATTAATTATAAAAAAATGTTTTTATATTAGTAATAAAATTTTTTTTTAAAAATTAAAAATTTTTGTATGGGGACCACCCTAATGATTAAAGATGGAGGCTAGGTATGTTCTTAAAAACTGCTGGGGTAACAAAAATATTGGGGGTCGGTCATATATTTGACTCCTCTAGGGGCACTCTGGGGCTAGTAAGGGCGGTGGCGGGTAATTTTATAAAAAATAATATTTAGTATGGGAGCCACCCTAAGGAGCGCAGATAGAGGGTTAGTATGTTCATAAAAATTGTGGGAGGGGGAAAAATAATGGGGGTCGGTGTTACATTTCACCTCTCTAGGAGCGACCCGGCGAGAGTTGTGAAGCGTTTCGTGTATTTTGTCTCGTTTTCCCCCACCTTTGACCCCGATGAGGAGCCATTTACCCCCACCCCACCTCCCCCATTTTATGGCTCATGCATTTTTTTTATAAACCTCACAAAAATAGGGGTTGCCGCGTATCGAAATCGAAAACTCGTGCACTAGTCCAACCCTAACCTACATACCAAGTTTCACTACAAAAACGTGTACAACTGCAGAATTAGCATGATTTCGAAAAAGTGGACGTAGAGATATTGCGACCACTCCCATTTTTGTACGGTTTCCGACAGTAATTATCTGAACAAAATTACAACATTTTCTCTGAAAATTTCATAATGATCGGTTCAGCGATTTTAGAGCCGATTTGTGATAAACAAAAATACCCACATTCATCCATTTTTATATGTAAATAAAAAAAATATAGTCCAAGTATCATTAAATCTTCAACCCAACGTTCTCAGATTATAATTTATTTAGGTTTAAAATTTTTGGTGGTAGTTTGAAGTGAAAATTCCTATTTTTCACGAAAAATTTCGCCATTTCGTAAGTGGAAAGCCCCCTTAGTTAAAAAAAGATCTTAAACTTATTGTTAGAGGAAAGAGTTTTATACGTAGAAAGTGTGTACCAAGATTGAAATAAAAAAGTAAAGTAGTTTTTAAAAGGCTGTGAACACGGACTTTTAAAAAGTTGTTTTAAGAAAAACGCGCTTAAAATTGTCACTCTCGGAGCTATAGTGGAGAGGAGAGGGGACTAATTAAAGCACAGCAGTGAATAACGTTGTAAGCGAATTTTTTTTTGCGAATTACTGTTTTAATAACAATCTTACATTATATAATAACATAACTAAGTAAGCAGTTAAGCAGTTTAGGGTGTTTTTATGGCATACTCAAAAAAAAATTAATAAAAAATGAATAGAAGTTCTTGTAAAATAATTAAAAGTGAACAATTACAATTTTGTCGTTTACAACGTTATTCGCGGCTGTGCTTCAGTTAGTAGTTTTGCTCTGCTTGACTATAAATATTCTTCAGACTATATTCTTCAGATGTTTAGCTTTAAGAAAAGACGAAAACAAATCAATTTTTCAGAAGTGCAAACCCTTACCCCCTCCCTCTTAAGTTTGTTGCTGGAAATTTCTTTTGATGAAACCCAGTGCGTTGCCGGCACGCCCACCGTCCAACGCCCATAAAATGTTACCAGTGAAACTGCATGTGTAAATTGAGGTCAAATACTTAGTTCCGTGGGTGTGCCACCTACAACGTTTAAGCTATTCGATAAAGTAACTTAATAGTGAAAGACATAACTTCTGAATGGCAACAGATATTGGGGTAAATTTTTCACATAAATTATGTTCAAGACATGACTTTTTTGCAAAAAATATAAAAACAATATATTGGAAAAAATAAATTTCGCCAAAAAAAATCAAAATTTTATTGTTTTGATGACAAAAAACCTAAAATAATTTTTGTGTTTAACTGGAAGAATTTTTGCAAATAAATGCTATGTCAAATGAAAGTTAGTCCGCTGTGCAATTTTTGCTTGGTTTTATTTTTACAACAAAAACTACTTTTGAGTCAGTTTTGACCTTTTTAGGCAAAAATATAAAAAATATATACACTAACCTAACGGTATAATTCTAACAATTTTACTAAAGTGCTTTTATTAATCTTTTGAATATATTTAAAAACAATGAAGATATATGCAGCGAAAGTCAAAATTTTTTAGTAGCACTGAAAATGTCTACAGTTTTCAAGATATGTGAAGTTTTGTGTCAAAGCAATAGAAATTTTTGAAAATGAAATTGGTTCAAATTTACTACAGTAAAACGTATTTAAATAACAAAATTAACGTTAGTTAAAAAAGTTTGTAAGGGGCGTGGTCAAAACAATCAAATATACGATGCAGACAATATGTGTACGAAGTTCGAGGGAAATTCGTCGAGCCATTAAGATTTGCATTAAGTTCATATTTAAACTACAGTAGCCTCTGTCGTTAAAGATAGAGCTTAAAGATTTATCGTATCTGGAAACCCCTTTACACAAGTTTTCGTTCCAATCATAGCAGTGGTTTTCTTAGTTTTTTCGTGTTTTGTAAAAAATTTGTACTGCATATTTATTGATTTGTGGGCTGTGTGGCAATTTTTTTTTTCTTCCTAAACCAACTCATACTTTAAACGTATCGACTGCTAAAATTTCAAATTATTTTAGTTTATACCTGGTGCATTTTGCTTCACTCCACGCTTATCCCCTGAAAAAAGGGTGTTAACATAGTTCGACCACGCCCATTTTAATTACAGCTGGCGTAAGTAGCCATACGACCATAATTACTAAATTTTAGTCGTATATGACCAAAATCGTCTGAAATATAGCATTTTCATTCATTTGTGGGCGGTTAAAGATAAACAGATTTTGAGTGCAGTTGCCGACAGTAGCTATACAAACTACATAACCAAATTTAAGTCTTACACATCATAAATTGTTTGCATATAGTGGGCGTAAAATTTAGGCGTGGCAAATGTTACATAGCCTAGCATGATACAGGTAAAATAAAAAATCGTTTGGTATCCTTATTTTCTAAATAAGTTCAGTGGTTCAATAGGTTCAAAAGTTTTCTTAATAGTTTATAGGTTCATAAGTTTCTTAAGGTAAGAAAACTTTTAAAATTAATAGGTTGTTTTTTAAACAATAAGATTTCTTCTTCAAGTTAAGTGGTTCATAATCGAAGCTTTTTCAACTACGTCTTTGTATTGAAGCATGTGACAAGAACATTTTTTTGGTTTTGATATCAAACTTTTAATGGAACCTTTCGCATGTGGAATAAAACAAAAATTAAAATAACAGCTATTGCTACCGGATGCGTAGACAGCTGAAATTGGGCATGCGTTGACTTTTTTGCTTTGCAGAGTTTACTTAAACCAATGCGCATCAGCTATGTATGTGTCTAGCAAATCGCTTACGCGTTGCAATTAAAATCAAGCGAACTAGGGAACAGATCTTAACAATATAAAAATAAATCAAGCTGTCAATAACTGACTGCGCTTGGCCGCACGCGCTTGAGTGCATTTGCTAGTTTTAATCGAGTTTCCGCTGACAGTTTTTTTTTTGTTCTTGCAATTCCAGAAATGACTTCCATTAACACCAGCAGCAGCAGAAGCATCAGCAATAGAAGTGGTGACAGCAACTCCCATCAAAATCATCACAGACGTAATCAACACATTCACCATCGGCCTATCTCCTTTAATCATTCTTCCAGACACTCAATGCTCTCCAAGTTGTTCTTCTGCACACCAACTGCGTATCGAATACTGACAATCAGCCTTCTAATTGGAATGCTCTGCCCCGCGAACGTCCGATGTGTCGATCCTAAGTTCGATCCATCGACGAGAATGCGTCTAGTGTTGGTACCGGCCGATGCGCAAGTCGGTTCCGTTATCTATCGACTGCGTGCCACTGACGAAGAATTCGACTATCCACTGATATTCGAATTTGTTGGCGATGCCTCATCCTCGACGGTAAAGATTGAGTCACTTCCATGCACAAAGTACAATTCCGTTTGCCAAGCGAATGTCATACTGCAGCGACGTCTCGAGCCGGGGCGATACTATGACTTCCAGGTATCTGTCAAGGACACGAAAGGTGGTACGGCAGCACAGCTCTGCTCGATAACAGCCACGAACTTTACGACACCACATGACCTCATATTTCCACACAAACCTGGCATAATCATGATTCCAGAGGTAGGTAGAATATTTTGACTTGTCTGATTTAAACATGTATATTAGAGTGACCAGAAAAAAACGAAATTTTAAATTTTGGGGAAAGTATTTGAGAAATAAAAATAAATGTTGAGAGGTCCCTCCAACTCGTTTTTCACTTTTCCACATACCATTTTTTTATGTCAACTTTAAAACAGGAATGAAAATGTATTTTTGACTCCATTACTTATTCTAAGGGTCATTACAATGAGTGAAATGAGTCGAAAAAATTATATTAAGCTTACGTAACTGCAACATAGATACCAACAAGTTTTATATCACTTTCTAGATTTTTTTGCCACCTTTATTTCACCTTAATTTTAATTGATAAAAAATCTTTTGACATATTTCTGATAGAATGTATTCTACTCCAGAAAAATAAAGGAAAAAGAAACATGATTTATGTAAAAAGAGTATTATTGATAAGTTTTAATTCATATAGACAAAAAAAGAACAAAACTTCAAATATATAAACTACTACGGATAAAATGTATTGATTAGTTTTAATAAATATAGACAAAAAAGAACAAAACTTGATATATATAAGCTACTGTAGATAAAATCATCGTTAAAATTTTTGTAACCTTTCGGAAGTATTCTTCTTTGTACACGATGGAAATTTTTTCTATTGTACTTAACTCCTTGGAGTTAGGCTTGATATTGTTCGTCATTTGTTGTAATTTTCCCATTGAAGTTGTCTGCTAAGGCAACGGACCGTTCTGCAACGTCATTTGTAATTATTATTTCTTCAATTGTTTGTAATGCAAAAATACAGTTTCATTCCAGTTTTAAAGTTGACATAAAAAAATAGTATGTGGAAAAGTGAAAAACGAGTTGGAGGGACCTCTAAACATTAATATTTTTCAATAGAATTTTCAAGAACTTATTTTTAGACATTATCGAAGCTATTTCTCAAATACTTTCCCCAAAAATTAAAACTTCGTTTTTTCTGGTCACTCTAATGTATATAGTCTTATATATATTTTTACAATTGATGATATCTTTAATTCAAAACAAAATATGGACTTGCCTAATGAACACTCGATAACAGTTTTCATATTTTCCCATAAATTGATTCTTCCATAAACTTTTTATGCTCCATAATCAGCTAATCGGAACATTAATTTTAAGTCTGAGCATCAGTCAGATGCTGATAATCTGTAGTCAACCACCTATTATCTCAGATATTATAGGTTTTTAATGAAGCCCAATGTATAAGTATTTTTTTTTTTAAATCCTTTTCAAATTTAATTGAATAGATCAATCTTAAACTTGTGTTCTATTTCTATATTCAATAGAAACGTAAATATGTAAATTAAGCGCGGTCTCAAAAGTTGTTAGGTAATAAGTTATTTTAAAGACAACACGAAAAAACAAACAAAAATGCTTGTAAAACAAAGCATAAATAAATCATTAACAGATCATCATGCTTGACTTTTCATCACCCTAGAATTGTGCTTAACTTTACGATCTTGACATGATTTATAGCTGTCGATAGAAGTTGATGTTGATTTCATGCACTTACAATCTTCGTCTTCTACGAGTTTGCTACTGAGTTTATGTTTACTTTTTCTGTTAAGATACGTATGCAGTTTTATACTTTATTTCTAATAACGAGGTTTTGTGTGATTCAATTAATCGTTTGTGAGTTTCTGTGTTACGTAACCCTGCAGTGTAGCCAACTAGTTAAAATACTAGTAAATGTACTAGGTCAAAAAATACCAGTTCTAGTTCAGCTCAAATGCTTTTTATATTGCGCAAACTAGTTATTATCCTGAGTTGTCAATTCTCCTGAGACAATTGTTTTATTCTCGATATGATTTGAGGTAGTATTTTTACTGGCATAATTTGAATTAGTTGTGATAGTAGTAAGGGGTCGTCCATAAACTACGTTACTGATTTTCCGGTTTTTTTTACCCCCTCCTCCCCCTGCGTTACTTTTCGTAGTGCTTTTCAAAACCCCTCCCCCCCCTCCATAAAGTAACGTGACATATGAAATTAATTCATTCGAATGATTATATATTTTGAATAGCTCTGACAATTTTCACTAGTACTAGTGACTAGTATGACTAGATACATTAAAGGAACAATTGGAAAAAAATCAATAATTAATATCATCTGTAAAAGCTATTCCATCTGCGATCCAAGATTCGATGCTCTCAATCACTGGGATAGAAGAAGCTGGTAGCTTTGTTGAGGATTCTTCAAAATAGAATTTTTTATCGGATTCTATGTCAACCCATTCAGGTGAATCCTCATTTCTAACGCAAAGAAATTCACCTGGTCTTTGACAGAGTACCCTTAAAGGCTGCACCCGAGCTGCACCAAGTTCTGTGTTTTTGTGTTAATGCTTTCTGAAAATTGATTTATTTAAATAGTATTTTTAATTCCGATTTATTGTAAACGATATAATACAAACTTATGGCAATTCATAGAAGTTTTAAAAACGAAATACAAGCCGCAGGTAGGACACGACCTTGAACCGATTTCTTCTTTCTGAGAAGGACAGTACATGTCATACGGTATCTCCTTTGATCAAGAACATTCAGGCCTTAACGTCAAAGCCTTGTGCAAAAGCAAAGACCCAAATTTTTCAGACGTGTGCTGAGATGGTGAAGGAATACCAAAATGTTCCTGTGTCGAGGGAAAAGGTGGTGGAAGAAATCGTTGAAACAAAAGTTAACCATCAATTTAGACGATCAAACATAAACATGTAAGGTTAAAAATTTTTGAAATGATTGTGTTATTAATTAGAGGTTTTTCGTCGATTTTTTTAAATTTTGGTAACGTTACAATATCTAAACACCTCCCCCCCCCTACCGTTACTTATCGTAGTGCATTTCAAAACCCCTCCCCACCCCTAAATTGGTAACGTAGTTTATGGACGACCCCTAACTTGTAAAACAGTAAAATACTAGTAAAATCAAAACCAGGATTTTTGCTTTTATGATTTGAGCCACCTTTGTGTTAGTATATTTTTAACTAGTTAAATACTAGTTTAATATTGAACAGTTTAATATTAGTATTAATTTAGCCAGTTCAATTCTAGTAGTTTTCATAATAGTTGTATGCTAGTATTCGTTTTGTTCTAGTCTTTTTGAAACCAGTTGTATGGTATTTACTACGTAAACTGGCTTTATACTTGTATTGTTGAAACTATATTTAGATTTCTATTTTTAAGCAGATTGTTATTTTTAAAAAGCTGCACATTTATCTTATACAAACTAAATTCGAAATAACTTTGAATAATTGTGTTGAATTAAGGATGTAGTCCGGTGCTCTGCCCTAATTTTCAAGGTTTGTTTTAGAGTTCTTTTGTTTTCAAATTTTTTTTAATGTGTACGACCAAAGTGGACAAAAAAAGGTGTTTTGCTGGCCCGGGTAATAACGGCACTTGAAGTAATTTAAAACAAACAATTTAAATAGATTATTGTTCTGTAGACTTGTCATTCTAGCAGGTAATCGATTTAAACATTTTCATTAAGAAATAACAAAATGCCGGACGTCTAAATAGAAATTTTAAATTTTAAATAGAAAGTTCTCGTTTTAAGTGTACTTAGTCAAGCTTAATAGCTTTTAAATTTTTTGAAATATAATATTTTTACTAAGTTATACTAATTGCAATGGTATTTTCTTTGATGTTTTTTGTTATAAATGACTTCTATCATTTTATATTTAAAACGCTCGAAAATTTGAGGTATTTTTTAAATTTTTTTTTAAAGGTTAAAAAATTAACTTTTATTTAAGCTTTTAAGTTATATTGTAACACGCATTCCACATTTGGGCAAAACAAAATGGCCCAGACAAAACAAAATGGCGGAGTTTTGAATATTTTTGAACCTTTATTTTTATGTTAGGTGGCATCAAAAATAGGTAAAATATTAATGAATTTATATAATTGTACTTCATACACATATGTACAATAATATTTAAAATTCTAATCCGATCGGTTTATTAGTTTTTTTGTCGAAAACGAGGTCGAAAAGCATTGTTGCCAGAAAAACGTGTTTACGTAAAGTTTTTGTTGCCATGGATGCCATCCGGACGCGCCTACTTTAAAAGTATTTAAAAAATGTTTCTCCATCTCGGCGACTTAAATATTATGTTGTATAGTATTCCAAATGGTATATAATACATAAAACAAGGTTGTTTTAGAAAATTGATTTTTTGAAATAAATAGAACCAGACTGCCTCCTAACTCCTAGTTTTTACTCCTAAAAATTAAATTTATTTAATGTTTTCAAATTTATGCAGAACCAGCTAGTTTGCAACCAGTAACGAAGCTAGTACATTTATGAGTGCTTAATTATGAGCTAGAAAAGCAGTTGTTTTTTTAACTGGACAAAATGCGACTAGTTAGTTAACTATAAATTAAGCAACTAGTTCTTTTATAACTAGTAAAACAGCTTGTATTTTTGAACTAGCTGGAATACAGTTCTAGTAACTTTTTGGTTAATAAGATTTGACTAGTTTAACATCTAATATTTTTTTGACTTAATTTATTTTAACTAGTGAGTTAACTAGTTAAATTCATAACTAGTACGATTTTTCACTATAGGGAAGTTATAAAACAGAGTTATTTTGAAAATAGTTTGGGGAATGCTTACAAAATTGATTATTATTTATAAAAGAAAATTTTTAAATCTTTATAATACTCTCTACTACTGGGTGTTTATATTAAGACATACTTTTTACAAAAATGTGGATAAGAGTTTAAATTCTACACCCAGAGAAATAACATAGTAAATCTTAATATGCTCACTTAAATTTTAATATTTTTGCCTATGATTTAGCTTCAAAGGGTGAAATATTTATTCTAAAGTTTACCCACTTTCATTTTTACGTAACAATGAAAAAGTTGATTGATGTGGTTTTTATACTTATGCCAAATTGTATAAATATTTAGAATTATACCATGCTGTCACTATCGTAATTTACGGCTCATTCTTAATTTATGCATAAATCATGACTAAATTAAGTAATTTCGCCGTGGAAAAACTGTCAATGAAATTACTTCGAAATTAAGTAATTTATCATAAATTACCATATAAATTAAGATGCAATCGGTGTCAGCACTAATTTTTTCGATAAATAATCGAAGGAATCGCATCACAAGCTCAAAAGTTCACAAAAATATGTTGTTATTCTGTCCGACTTGCTGTAATATTTTAATGGTAGAGGAAGACACTACAGGTCATCGCTTTTCATGCAATACATGTCCTTACATTTGCAACATCAATTAAAACATTTCATCACGTACTTTTCCACGGCTAAAGGTGAGTAATGCTCCAAGTATTTGAGACGACACTGTTTATGGTCTAGCCTGCAATGCCAACAATGAGAAGACCATACAAAAGTTGTATGAAATCAAAGGACAAGACTTTCATAAACCAGTGGCAATTTGTGTGAAAGACTTGGCTGCTCTTCGTTGCTATGATAAAGCTGAGCATATAAACGATGCGTTGCTGAAGCGTTTGCTGCCGGGATCCAGAACGATGGCTATCGAAGCAATCGTTTCCTCAATCCAAGTACTAGAAAAATTGGTATTCGTATTCCCAAATTCCAATTCATTCACCAAATCATTCAGCGAAGGAAGTAGTCTGAATGTTGAAGAATTTTCGTCGTTGTGGCCTCAGCTAGGGGGTGTCTTTGATGCTGGCTAGCTGGGACTAACATTAGAGTGTCGTTCTGCATCAACGGTTATTGACTTATCATAACCGGGAAAATTAAAAGAGTACTTGCAGGATGTGCGCTTAAACAAACGCTCGAAGCTATGTCTGAATTCGGTATTAGAAACCTTGAACTGCTAAGAAGGCAAAAGCAGCTTACTTTTTGTTTTTTTTCCATCGTAAGACACTGATGTGTTAAAATAAATAAATATAAGTATTCTCCAAAGTCAAAATTTATTTTTCCATATTGATTTAAATTGTCCACTTTAAATTAAATGTTATGTTCTAATAGGTTAGGTTAGGCTAGTGTGTCTGCCTCAAACGAGACACACTTACGTCAATGAGTCCTATTGTGATACCAAGGGTTAATTTTTCCTATCTCTATTTAAACTAATTTGAGCTGTTTACTAAGCCTAGGATTCGGTAAACCGACGATTCCGATAGTTCGTCAAGGTCATTGAAAAACCAGTTGTCTAAGTAGAGGAAGCGTTTTTGAGCCAGCGCTGGGCAAGTGCTGAGGACATATACTGTACATTATTCCTCCTCAATATACATTATCATCTCCTCAATATACATTATCATCTCTATCTACAGAAGTCTTTGTCTGAGCGTGTTTGGCAATAAGGCAGTGCCCCGTAAGGACTCCTACCATGGTGCTGATGTGGTCTCTATTAAGAGAAATGAGTTCTTTTGAACGCTTAAGGGTGAGTTTGGGCCCGATTTGCCGTGTTATATTACACGTGTAACCTGCTGACCATCTGTTGTTGGCTTTGATGCTGGATAACTCATGTGTAAGGAGTTTACATGTGGTGAGAGGAATACTAAGGCTTGCCTTATATATAGATAGTTGTTTGGTAGTACGTGTATGAGCGAGCTTAGCTGCTTTGCAGTTACCTAGAAAATCCTTATGTCCAGGAATCCAGCATAGAAGGATTCTGAACTGCTTTGCCATCTCATTTAGAGATCTGCGGCAGTTTAGAACTGTTTCTATCTAATTTTGAATGACATTGTGAGGTGAACGGTTTCCTAATTCCCACTCTTCTCGAGAGGGAATGGATACATCGAACTTTCTCTCAAAGGATAGTTTTTGTGTGATGTAGTCGATTTACCTAGGTATGGGAGGGAGAAATTTTCTAATGCAAGAATGTCCTAGTGTACCTTCTTTCCACTGTGAGGTGGCTTCTAGGCGGATGACTGCATTAGTGGCCATCTGTTTAACTAGGATGTCATGTGGTATAAGATGGAGCATTATGTCTAATACGTCTGTCGGAGTGGTTCTTAGGGCTCCACTGATCCACAGTTCCGCTGATCTATGAACTTTATGGAGAAGGTTTAGTTGAGTCTGTTTTTCGAGTTCATGCCACCAGACAATAGCACCATATAGCAAGATTGGCCTTACAACTGCTGTATAAAGCCAGTGAGGTTATTATCGAGATCATTTGACGTAATCAGAATTAATAACAGAAATATCATAATACAAGCGTTTTCTCTTTATAAATCTTCTTAAGACAATGTCAATTGACAATGTCAATTGACAATGTCAAATGTAATAAAAAACATTTCTTCTCTTGTTTTGTTTTGGTATGCATCACTGCATGTATAGATCTCACTTTTTGCCCTGCTCAAGGTTTATCTGATTTTTTTGTTTTGTGCCAGCTGAGGACAGACACCGAAGAGTAAAGATCAACTTTTCTAAACTGAATACTCTTGGGCTTAACTCTTAAACTCTAGAACTTTTTAAGGATTATTTAAGTAATAGTAATTTGTACAAATTAATGAGGCTAAAAGCTGTTTGCTGCCTGTGACGCTTGGAGTCCAAACAGGTAGTGTCCTACCGCCATCACTTTTAAAATCCACATTAACGACTTGAAAAACACAATTTTCAATTTTAAACTGTTCATGTTTGCTGATAACTAGAGAAGATACGTTAACTGTGTTTTATGGTTTTTTATTTTTTTCAAATAAAAATCGTTTACAAAATTGATGAGCACTTTAGGAGCTTATGGCAGTTTTGCAATAGATTTTAATGTGTTCCCAAACATCGCTCAGAATTATGGCAATTTTTATGTGTTTGGTGATTCACAAGTGTAGTTTTAGCAGCGAAAACTGTTGGACAATTACATTCGTTCAGATTGGTTGATGTTTGACTAATCCAGACGGATTGATCAATTATCCAACGAAGTTCCTTAATTCGTTGGATTTTCCAAGATAACCACCACATAATTTACGAATTAAGTTTGGATATGTTATCATCAGGGCTTGGATTTTTATGACCTAAGAAACTGAAAAAAAAACATAAACAAAAAAAAAAAGCTTTGAAAATAAAACATTACTACTTTTAAAATTTATTTTATATAAAGTTTTTTCTAAATGACCATGTTATTTATTATGTTGAATTTATATGATTTAAATAAAAAAAATAAATGTTTAATAGTTTAAATCATACTTGATTTTAAATACAAATTCTAGTTGTCTGATAGTTTAAAATCGTTTATTGTGCTTAAGGTCAAATTTAGAACAATTAATTTATCCAAAGAAACAACAACAACAACGTATTTTCAATATGAAAAGGAAAAAATTACTAGCTGATTTTATTGCAATTTCGGCCATGCTAAAGGCTTCATCAGAAATCTTTGTGATACCCGTGCAAGCGCGCACTAGCGCACTGCACCACAGAGGCGATGAGATTTTAAGTGTTAATTTCTCCGTTTTTCTCCCATTTCATATTTGCACATTTGTTCTTGTATTTTTGCTTTACTTTAGTTTTTATGCTTATGTTATTATTATGGAGTCCAACAGTCTGCTGGAAGTCTTCCACTAACAAAGCATGGTTACTGAAGTTATTTTTAGATTTTTGCTGATATGTTTGTAGCTTGTTTCTGTTTGGTCGTGCTCTACCATTTGATTAAAGTTTTTTATAAATGACCTTGTTATTTATTATGTTGATTTTATATGATTTAAATACAAATTCTAAATGTTTGATACTTTAAATCATACTTGATTTAAAATACAAATTCTAGTTGTTTGATAGTTAAAAATCGTTTATTGAGCTTGAGGTCAAAGTTAGAACAATTAATTATTCTAACGAATCTTTCCAAAGAAACAACAACAACATATTTTCAATATGAAAAGGAAAAAATCACTAGCTGATTTTATTGCAATTTTGGCCATGGTAAAGGCTTCATCAGAATTCTTTGTAATACACGTGCAAGCGCGCACTACGTTGTTGTTTCTTTGGAAAGATTCGTTAGAACAATTATTTGTTCCTTCTTTGACCTTAAGAAAAACAGAAAAACTTATTTCTACTTTTGCACTGACGAGAGGAACATATTCAAAAGACGATAAGTCATCAGATGTAAGTTCCTCTTCTAATCTCATAGTATTGAAATTTTTAGCCCCTAATACACTTCAACAATAGAGCATAAAAATAATGTTAATAAAAACTAGCACATCCAATGTCTTTGATTGAAAAGACTCTATTGTTAAGGAATATGTTTTAAAATTTGCATTTTCATATTTTTTAGTACGAAAAAAACGAAAAAAAAAATATTTTAATATTACCAAACAAACCGAAGAATGTCCAAAAATGACATGAAATAACTTAAAACTCTATAAAAATTAACAAAAAATGCCATAAAACTAGTTAAAATTACCTGAAAACTAAAACCGATAAAAAACGATGAGGAATTACAAAAAAATTATCTAAAAACTTTTCATATTTCGAATTAAGGAAACATAAATTAATGTTCTAAATAATCAGGAAATGTCTAAGAAGCAGCAGAAAAAATATGACATGCCATCGAAATCCTAGCCCGGATTATAAATAAATGATTTTTCATGAAAATATAGTCCATATGTTTTTCGGTTTGGACATTAATCAAAATGGTTTAAGTCGTAAATAGCTCCAAAATGGCCTTTAAACGATTTCTGTTATATCTAGAGATCAAGTTTTTTAGGTCTGAAGGTATTTTTGTTCTCATTACAAATGGAAGTTTTAGAAAATATACGCGCACTGAAGTATTTTAACATATTTGTAAAGTGAAGTGTTCCAATCTACACACAAATTAAAGAATGGCAATATCCTATTTCGATAAAATTTCGTTTGAAGCATCACTGACGGAAATAAAAAAACTTCATTTGGAGGAAAAAAGTTTGGCGTCATATTTGGTGGAGTTAGAGTGTGCACAATATTGACAAAAATCGGCAAAAAATTCACATCTCAAACAATTCTTAATCGAATGTTAAGTTTGAACTACCTTCGGAAAGGTAATTAAATGGGCTTTATTAAAAAAATGTTTTGAAATTTTGGTGGTTGGGGGCTACATCTCTTATAGCAAGATATTTGATTTTGAAGAAGGAGTTAAAAAAACATAATTTAAAATAATTTTATTCTTTAAGCTAGTAAAGTTACCTTCTCAACAATATAAATATTCGATTGAGGACTCAATTTGTTCATAAGATATAGACATTTTAACATCAAAGCAAACATTAAAATTAAAAAACATTTTTGACGAAATAATATATACATTTTTTTTTTAATTTTTTTGTTATATATTGAAATATCAAAATAAAAGAAGATCCGCACTTTGCTTAACAAAGAGCTCACAACATTTGCTCACCGTTGCTATATATGATACTGTTTTGATCATCACGCGTTAAGGTTTCAAAAAGAAACGTCTGGCATGTGTTGCTCGAATGGCAATTTGTTTAGGCTCTTCCACACTTTTCACAAATTCACAAAACGATCACAAGCAAATTCATTGAATTGGGGCATTGAAATATATATTATTTTATTAATTATTTATTATTATTATTTACTATTACTTAAATCATAACTATTACATTTTTCACAAAATTTTTAAACTTAGGATTATCCGGAAACTTGTCTGTAGCTACGATATGAATAATTGAGATAGAAAATACTGATTGATTATATTTTATTGTATCGTAAAATGTCTTATTATTTTTGCAGGACGCCAAACGTGGCACCGAACTGGACTACGTTATTGCACGCAAAAATCCGCTTTTCCAAAAACCAGTCTACCTCGAACTTTGGGTAAGAGTCGAGTCAATTAAAACGAAATAAAAGTATTAACATAATTTTCAAAGTGATTTATGTTGTGTAACATGAGTGTTATTTCTCTTGCAGGGTTCGCCCCTATTCGCTATAAGGCAAAAAATAGTTTCGTCTGAAACAACAGAAGGGACAGTTTTTCTGTTGGGACCACTTGACTTTGAAAAACAAGCTATGTACCATCTTACTATATTGGCAAATGTAAGTATATCGCATAAACTTTTAAAATTTTTTAGTGACGTAAGTTACCCAGAAAATTATCATTCCATCATACCTTGCAGATTTTGGTATTTGTTTTAGCAAATAACATCATATTTCTACTAATGCTACCAGAATTCTAGCGAAAACCGTCTACGTAATATGCATAATTTATAAAATCACATATGTCAATATTGATCAACATATATTAAATTATAAAAATTTTGCTCTATGTTTCGTTACGAATTTTGAGAAAGTGTTTTGTCACAAAAAGATCTATTCCAAGAACCTCTAAGGAATGATCGAGTATTTATCATCAGTTTTCTCGCGATTTCGCTGTTTCGTTAAGTACTGATTTTTAGTAGAGGAACGCCGTTTAGTAGAAAATGAAACGCGGATGCTGCAATCTAGTTTAACCTTCAATCGCTTTTAGTGTCAACTTGACACTATTTTAAAAATGAAAACCTTATATCTTTCTTTTTTGTGCTTACCTCTTTTTTGGATTTTGGAACAGTAAAAAAACAATGTCTACATTTATCTTTTTTAAAGAAAAATTTTCAGTGATGTTGCTGCAGTCAAAGTAGCAAAAGTCATAAAATTATTGCTTTTTAAAGCACTCGCTGTTTTCATAATTTCAAATCTTACTACTGCTTAAGCTTGTGCTTGATATATTCAAAAAACAATATCTGATAGAATTGCGAAGCACTTCAGCAGTCGACAGTTTTCGTTTTGGCTAGCTGAAACTGTGAACAAAATCGAAGGCCGAAGCAGCATCAGTTGTTCAACAGTCGAAGCCAGGCTTGCCAACTTGGGGGAATTACCCCATTTGGGTCGAATTTTGACTCGATGGGGGAGTGGGGGAATGAGTTAATTTTTGGGAGGATGAATTTAATTTTTTTTTTTAATATGCTTAGAAACTTTTGTTAAGTTTCTTTATTGCTGAACGTACCGATTGCATTAAAAACCTCAGTTAGCAACTAGCATTTCTTCTGCTTTCCTTTTTTGACATTCGTTTTGACTGATTTACTGCATGTTTATGTAAAAAGGAAGGAACGCTGAACGTCGTGAAAGAAACGAGCAACAATATTTTTTGATATGGAATAATGTATTGCTTACCGTGTCTCGCACCACGTTCAGCCTTCGTTCTGCTTTACATAAACATGCAGTTAACCAGCTAATTTACGATCACAAGAAGAGATAACAAGAAGTTAACTGGTTTTTTATATCCCCACGCGTACTAGATAAAGGCTATATTAACTTTGTCACTCTGCTTGTAACGCTTAAAGAGGCGTGGTAGGCACGGAAATGTAAGTATATTTTTGATCAACATCATCTCCTGAGTTGGTTTAGCCACGCCGTATGTCTGCCTGTCTGATAGCCATGTGGCGACCGTAGCCTTGTGGGTAGAGTGCGTGGCCCCTAAGCTAAATAACCGCGGTAACCAGGGTTCAATTCCAGCTCAGACAGAAAGTTTTTTCAATTGAATTAATTCTTCTGTTCGGTCGTCACCTCTCTGCAAACCTCAGAGAGTAAAAATTGCCATGTAAAGCTTCTTGAGAACATAAGCCGTTCGGAGTCGGCATAAAACACGAAGGTCCAGTTCTCGGTCATTTGTGATCAAACATTTAATAACACGCACAACACAATTAATCAATAGAAGCTAGCTCAAAGACCTTTCAAGGGCTGAAACGGCCAGTTCATTTTTTTTTTCTATTAAACTAAAATAAAGTTCGAAAATAAGCAAAATCGGAAGAACACTACGCCTTCCTCCGATACAAAGTGAGTTTAGCAGAAAAGATTTTAGCAAAACTGATCTCTTCAAATGCCACAAAAATAAATATATTGAAATTTGTTAAAATTTTATGAAAATTAAGCCTACCTCCTAAACAAAGTGACTTTACCAAAACGGTAAAATCTCTTTAAATTCCACAAAAATTAATTGAATGACTTTAATTTTGCATATAATCTTAACCGCAAATATGCACTGTTAGTATTACTACTTTTATACGTCATCATTTAGATCATATCTTGAAAACGAAAGTCTGGAAAATTACAAGGTTTTCATGATCATAATCTCTTTTGATGGACCTCAAATCTGGCTTATTTGAATTGGTCGAAAAAAATTTCAACCTCTTACTGTCAAGCATTGAATGTGAAAATTCATAAATTTTTTTTGTCGATTTTGTCTTCTTCTTTTAATTTTAATAGAAATATTAATCGGACAAAACCAAAAATAATCCCATCGTTTTCAACGACTTCGAAAACATAAAGTTAGATCATGAGATGAACGAACCATCGATCATCACATTCTCTATTGATATATTTTTGAAAAATAACTTTCTTTATGTTGCGAAAATTTTTAAAAATTGGAGACTAGCAGTGCCTAAGGGTAAATATTTTGGGACAATAATAACAGTAAGTTCTTTTGAGATATCATTGAAGCTATTTTCAACATGCCTCAAAAAACAAATGTTAGAAGGATTTACTTCGATTGCATTAAGTCGTTTCTTATAACCTATTTTATGTTATGTTTTTATGTTATTTTTAAAAAAAATTTTGTCAAATTTTTTGTGGATGTTAGCATGTGGGCTAAAAAAATCGTACCGATGAAATTATTTACTGAATGAAGACTGTTTTGAAGTCTTTGTATATATTTTTGGGGGGAATTGGTTACAAAAGGAGGAAATTTGATCACCAGAGGAAATCGCTTTTCGATAGGACACTAGGGTGGACCCTTAAAGTGTGCTTTTTTGGTTTACACTATATGCATGTGGTGGCAGAATCGGATGTAAGAATTCAAAAAGTTTTTTTGACTCTAGGGTGGGCCGTAGAAATGCTTTTTTATACTCTTTGTGTCGCTGAGTTCGAATCTGATGTAAGAATTTCAAAAAGTTTTCTTGAAACTGGGGTGAACCCTAAAAAGGTGTTTTTTGTTTTATACTCTTTGTGTACTGTGTATGTACTAGCAATATTAAGGGGTCGCTGATTTCGAATCTGATGTAAGAATTAAAAATAGTTTGACACAAGAATGGACTCTAAAAGTATGTTGTTTCGCTTTATACTCTTTGTTTATTTGCTGGCAATATTAGGAAGTCGCTGATTTCGAATATGCAATGAAGTACAAAAAATACATTTTGAAATTCTGAGATCAGATTCGAAATCAGCGATCCCTTAATACTGCCAGCACATATACAAGAGTAAAAAATAAAAAACACATTTTTAGAGTCCATCCTAGTTACCAATCGAAAAGCAAAAAAATTTACACGAAAGCGATCAAACAAATGCAAAGACTATAAATTATGAAGGCATTGTAACTAAAAGGCCAGGAACAAAATGAAAAATTTGCATAGACCTGCCAAGAGACCCGGCGAGTAGCAAACCGAGCGAGTAATCGCTTGCAGGAATTTTTGTTGCAAGCAGAGCTTTAAAATCGGAATAAATTCATATTCAGAATTTTAAGTGCTACTGAATAACGACATAAAAATGCATTCAATGAATGCAAAATTATTTTAAAAATATTTTTAATTCACATTCATTTTTAAAAAATTAATAATTATTCATTTCAATTATTTATTTTCGTTATTCAGAATAATAAATCAATTTTTTTTATTCATTTGAATGCTATTGACAAAGAATGCAATTCACAAAGAATGCAATTCATAAAGAATTTCAGAAATTTCAATTATTCTTTATTCATTATTTATTTTTTATTCGTTATTTATTTTTTATGCATTATTCTTTTGTAATAAATTATTAATTTTGTATTCATTATTCATTTGTTATTCATTATTCATTTTTTATTCATTATTCATTTTTTATTCATTATTCATTTCTTATTCAATATTATTCTTATTCATTTGCTAATTATTATTTATTTTTCATTCATTATTATTCATTTGTTAATCATTATTAATTTTTTATTCATTTTAGTCCTAAACCATAAATAAAAAATGAATAAAACATTAATAATGAATTACAAATGAATAATGAATAACAAATGAATAATAAATAAAAAATGAATATTGAATAAAAAATTAATAATTAATAAAAAATTAATAATGAATAAAAAATTAATAATGAATAAAAAATGAATAATGAATAAAAAATTAATAATGAATAACAAGTTAATCATGAATAAAAAATGAATATAAAATATAAAATGAATAACAAATGAATAATGAATAAAAAATTATTTATAAATAAAAAATTAATAATGAACAACAAATGAATAATGAATAAAAAATCAATAACGAATAAAAAAACTAATAATGAATAAAGAAAGAATAATTGAAAATTTTCAAATTCTTTGTGAATCAATCATTTAAATGTATAAAAAAATTATTCATTATTCTGATTAACGAAAATAAATAATTGAAGTGAATAATTTATCATTTTTTTAAAAACGAATGTGAATTAAAAATTTTATTTATAAATCCATTTTGCATTCATTGAATGCATTCTTATGTCGTTATTCTGTTGTACTTAAAATTCTGATTTTGAATGCCGATTTCAGAGCTCTGGCTGTAAGAATCTTACAGGCAATTAACCCCAGTAGACCATTAGACGTAACACATACTAATGATTTTACATGAAAATTAGTTGCGATTTTTACATAAAATTAATATGATTTTATTATAAATACTTATGAAGCAAAATCATAGGGGAAACATGGAATATCATTATGTTTCTAGTTCATTCTACAATGATTTTTTTCAGTGTGTATATATTGTAATATATAATGCACCGGCTTGTGTTTTTCCCAGAGCTGGGTATTTTACGATTACAATTACTTTCTAATTACAATTAAGGTAATCGCAATCTTTTAAAATTAACGATTACGATTACTGTAATTGTAATGTAAGAAAAATATTCCGATTACTGTTATCGGTATACACGCAAATTACAATTACGATTAATGTAATTGTAATAGAAAAATCTATTGATTGCAAATACAGTAATCGTTATCAATGAAAATGACAATTAAAATTACTGTAATCGTAATCATGTTTTTCGTAATTCAATTACTTACAATATAAGTTATATAAAAAATAATTGCGTTTCAATAAAAAAAATGTTCATGTAAAAGTCATGTAATTTAATTGTTGTCTAATTTTTCTCCATACTAAAAAGCAAATACATTGCAATTTTATTCCGAAAGTATTTTATTTTGAGCAATGCGTTTTTTCAATGATATAAATCGAAACGAACTTAATTATAAGGAAAGCATAAATTGATATGAGAGAAAAACAAATTAATTCTGAAATATTGAAAATCAATGTTTTCCTTTAATAAGACTAATTTTTTCGAATGAAAAATCAGAAAAAGCGTGCCGCCGTTAACTATTCACTATTCCAATAAGGGGCCCAACCTTAAATAAAGATTCTAAAAAGGAATGTGTTCTTTGTGAATTGCATCATGAGAAATAAAGATTTATGCAGTAATTCAGTTATAAAAAGAATGATTACGATTACAGTAATCGGAATAATAATTCTGCTGTTTTACAATTACTGCAATCGTTATAAAGAAATTTTTTATTAAGACTACAGTAATTGTAATTTTTAGTAGTTACGATTGCTGTAATTTTAATTAAAAATTTTTCCATTATGATTACAGTAATCGTAATCTTTATTTTTTTAAGATTACGATTGTAATAATGTAATTGAAATTATAAGCTATGTGTAATCAATTACGAAAGTAATCGATTTCATTCCAGCTCTGGTTGTCCTTAAGCCCAATGCATACTTTAAATAATTTTTTAAAGTAACTTTTACATTAACTTCAGTAATTTTCTTACATTGACTTGTGTTGGGGTTACTGTAATCTATAAAGTTAAGATATTCCAATAATTTTGTGTTGGTAGCTCGATAATGTTATTGTAAGGAAAGCGCAAAATAGATGTAGTAGCTTAACTCTGTTGTTGCATTTAAATTTATGCATTTCGTAACAGTTCGAAAATTCTATTATGATTCATAGTAGATTTCAAAACAGACTTTGTTTGAAGAATACGAGTTTTGAGAATATGTAACAAATTTTTTGATAGCTTAAAAATTTATGTGGAAAATCATAGAAAAATAACAGAGGTTCTACTTAAAAAATTTTGCAGAATTTTTCAAATGTTTTTACCAAAATTTGTTTCAGATTTGAACGTGAAAAATGTCTTAATTATAAGGACTTTAATTGGACTGTATAAAAGAAGAAAAAACTCTACTCTACTTTTCTAAATCTATCACTCATTTTAAAGTCGTTCTACCACGAACTATTAAAATTTTTTCTGTGCCAGAACAGTTCTCTTTGCATCTTTTGTTACATGTGCGTTTTTTTGCACTCGCTCAATATTCGTTATCAACTTGTTTTTCACTCCAACATTTCTAAAAACTTTACGCGATGATTTCACATGTTAAGAAATTACAACATCGTCCAACACACGGAACAGGCGATCAGCATTTTAGCAGACAACGTCACTTGCATTGGCTAAGCTCTTTCCCTACCCGTGCCGCCCCGGTGCATTCGTTCACTGTCGCATTCCATTGCACTTTGGAGCACTGCCAAGTCGTTTGACTAATGAGTGGCAGCACTGCACATTGTTTCAATACGTTTTTGTTGTTATTATTAAGCCGTTGAGTATTTATCTGAACTCTCTGCATTCGTTCATTCGTTTGTTTGTTTTATTTAGTTTGTCTTCTTTATCAATGCATTAGTGTAAGTGATGTCGTTGTTTTTCTAATATGTTTAGAAAACAGTTTTAATATGATATAATGCAATACAAATTGTACATGTTTACAAACACAAAAAAAAAATTAAACGGTAAAAAGTATCTCAAAATCTCATTCTTTTTCTTGTTACCACAGCAAAAAATGACTATGCATACGACAATACTTACGGGTTTGAACCGTGTAAACTACTTAGCATATATTGGAAAACATACAAAGCAGAAAGTTATTTTCGACAGAGAATAAATAATTAGTAGCGTGATTTTTATAAAGTTCGTACTACTGAGAATGAATGAATTAAGCACATTGACTGAGTTCCTAAATTCATTTATGCAATGCATCAGTGTGTTTTATTTTGACAAGAAGCATACAGTTGTAAACGACGTAAAAAGACCTTATTTTTTATATACCTTTTTGGGTGTCTCAAAATAATTTCATATAATTTTTTTTTTTTTTAATAAAAGTATATTCAAATTTGCTAATGACATATGAAAGCACATAAAATTTCGTGGAGTTTAAACAATTCATTCAAAATGTTTACATATGAAAAATTTATTATTTTTAAAATTTTTTTAAATTCTACATATAATTTACTGATATCTGGAATACCCTGTCGTACTATATAGAAAACTTAGAAAGTGCTAATGCTGCCAACTTCTTTTTTACAAAAATATGAAAAATTTACACAATTTTGTCAGATTTTACAGGACTAACGGGGCTAACAAAATAACTACACTCAGAAAAAGGTCGACTTTAAAACTAAATAAACACAAGTTTTTGTTTTAAAAATCTGAAATTTCTTTACTTTTAAGGAAAGTTATTTATGAAACAAGAGTAGGCACTTACATGATTTAAATTGTGAGCTTTTTAGATCAAGTAAGTTTGAAGAACGCAACAACAACAACAAATACAGCTCTGTATAGATCAATGATCGGCACCCATTAACCACATGCTTGCTCGACATAAAACCAGTGGCGAAGCAGCAATGTTTCGGATGATACGCAATTGTTTTGTCTCACTTTCACTTGCTGGCACTTTTTTAATTTTGCCGACCACTGGTGTAGAGTCAACCACACATAAGACTAGACAAAAAACACAACAAATTTATATACCTATTTGTACTAACTAGCTGCAAATAGATTTACAAACTAGTTGCAAATAGATTCCTTCTTTTGTTTTTCTTAACTTTTATTTTTTTTAAACAAATTTCTCAGAGTTTACTTTTTATGATCAAACCTATCTACACCCAACGCAATAAGCAAAACATGCTTGGAATAAGCTTGTAGTAAGCTCACTAGCGTAAGCATCGTGCTTGGAAAAACTTGTAAAAATTGTTGTGAAATGCTTTCAAGTAATTGTAGAATAAGCAAAAATTAACCTTTGGAAAAATATTCCTTACTGTAATATTATCCCAAGCGTTTACTATTCAAATGGATATAATTGTTGTAAATAAGAGTTATACTATATTTACTTTGCAATTGGAAAAAAGTGCTGTAAAAGTATTGAAAACAATTGATAAATAATTGGAAATAAGTATTATTATAAGTTTTTTCCAACTGTTTTTAAAAAATTTGGAAAAAGTGTTATTCAGATGTTATGAAAACTAATATTAAGCATTAAGCATTTATTATAAGCTTTTTTAGACTGTTTTAAAAGATTTGGAATGAATTAATTTGATGTGGTTTCTTTTCTAAAAATAAAAACAACAACTTTCTTGCTCTGATTCCATACTTTTAAGTAAAATTTATGTTGCGTTTTTTTAAATCTTAAATAAAAACTTACACAATCAATTTAGGAATCTTACAACATTTTAATTTAATCACTGATCACAAGCCACTGACATCAAAATTGTTAGTGATTGCTCTTAGTTTTTTCTTGCAATTGTAATTTTCAATGCTTGGGGAATTCCCTCATAATTTGAAAAATGTAAAACTGTTACCTCTGAAGGCCCAACCTTGCTTCCAACGCTTGTTAATTTAATTTTAAGTAAACTTCCTACAAATACTATTAAAAAAGCTTACCTTTTCCCGTTTCGATACATTTTTACAACACAACTTGTAAATTCATGACGTAGACAAGTGTTTTTAAAGCATGCCTGGAAAAGGCCTCAATTATTCTATTGTAGTTAAGCTTACTCCAAGCACTATTACAGAATGGCTGCTTGGGCATTTTTGCATACTCTTTAGTTACACGCGATTTGAGTTGTCACATGTAAAATTATGCTGCATGATTGGTATCACTGGTCGGTCGAGTTAACATAAAGAGAGAATTCACCCACGCGAACAAATTTTAAATCATTTAGGTGTAAAACAAAAAATTAATTTTCGTCAGAATAAAAAAAATTTTGCCGAATAAACAAAATAGTCAAATGAAAAATAAAATCGCCAAAAATCCAAAAACTGACTGCGAGAAAGAAATAGCCACTTATGGCTATAAATAGACAAAATGGCAACATTGAACTAAACTGTTTCGGAGGCAGCTAAGATAGATAGTTTCGTATTGATTAAGCAGACGTACATCTACTTAAAAAACTTCAACTCAGCTGATTTTGTTTACAACAAGTTAGATGTTTTTAATTGGCGGAAAATTATATTTATTAACAAATTTAACGCACTTAAAACAAATAAAGAACAAAAAAAAGAATTGTGGGTTAAAATATACAATTTATAAGCAAATTTACCGCACATAAACTTTTGCTATGAAAATGCAGCTATTACCAGTGTTGTCACTAAAGGTCTGTAGCGAACCATCCGTTCTACTTACACAAACAGATATAACAAGTAAAAACCTGATAATATTGGTACAAATACAACAAGGAGTAGAACAGAACATATGCTTATATGCTTTGGAATGAGCAGAGAGCTTATCATCTCTTTCTCTGGCTCTCATTATAGTGTAAGCTTTTTTTTCTCTTTATCTGTTCCACTAAGTGGAGTATCTGTTTTAACCCTTTTTTAAATGGATATATTATCAATGGATATATCCATTCAATATGGATATTCCAAATCGTTATCTTTGTATTGATGATGTGTTTTTCTATTTCTATTCTACTAAAAGAAAGTAATGGTGAGTGTCTTTCTGTGAATGGACGTTTTTCGTATTTTTGGCAAATTTAAAACATAAAAAAGTACTTAAATGCATTGTACTTATATAAACTTTTTCTTTTTTTTTGTTGTGTATTTCGCTCTTTATTCTTTATGCTTGCTACGTCACATACTCCAGATGTTCCAAATAAAGATAACAGTATTATCGATATATCTGTTTGTTCTGTATGTGCTCAAACTAGTATTTTTGATACTTGGTAATTTCACTCTCTCATACCTATTCCATCGTTATCTAAAAGAGAAATATTCCATGCATACTCAGTGCTTAGAGAGAGAAACAGATACAAGTAGATATAAGAAAAAATAACAACACACAACTGGTGTACTTGGATGGTTCTTTGCAGAGCTTTAGTTGTCACTTAAGAATTTTAAATAGTGTAGAATCCAAAAAAGTGATAGATCTACCACAATTGTGATATAGTGACAACACTGGCTGTCACAAGACCGTAGAGCGACGTAAGTTCAAAATGAAATTTAACATTCTATTTGCACACTATCTTAAGGTTGTGAGATAAGATTCTGTTTTTATCTATGTTTTTCTAAGCTTCTTTGCAGATACACACCAGATACACACCAAGCCCATACAACAGAAATGCACGTGACATTTGCTACGGCCACCTTGAGTTGCGTTACGCGAACATATTGTAACTGGATCATTAAGAATTGATTGTGAAACCGGGACTTAATGTTCTCATGGGCCATTTAATCATATAACATTAAGGCAGTAGTTATTTTTATCAATTATTTCTAGATTATTTAATTAATTTGACATTAATTAAAGAATTCTTATTTGGTTTGGCTCTACCATAGAAAATTTATTAGATAATTAATTGTGATATATGTATACTTTGAATTTTTACATGATTTTAATTGTGAGGTATCATTACAGTTTCGGATAAGAAAAAGGTTAGCAATTTTATAAAGTTAAAAACTTGGACCCTTTATTAGATATTTACATAGATTTTAATTTTTTTTTTCAAATTTGTTAAACAATTGATGATTAAAAAAAAATAATTTTCATAATTTATATGTCTTATAGGTGGCGTCAATGTGAAGGGCGGTGTCCATATCGTGGACAGTTAATCTCTGGAATGGGAAGTCTGAAACAAAAAACAAAAAAGATTCTTTAAGAGGGATGCCTTCCATCTGGCAATCTACCATAATATTTGAAAAATTGAAGAAAGAAAACATTTCCTAATTCATTTTTTTGTCAATTTCTTAAGATTTTTTGGTAGATTGCCTTAGAGAACATGTTAATAAAGAAAATAAAACAAGGTTTTTCAAAATCGGCCAAGACAATCCTGATATCAACTGTCCGCCAGTTGAAAAATTTTGCTTCGAAAAAAACGCGCTTAAAGCTTTTTTGTTTTGTTTTATTTCTGAAATATTTTTTTAATACAAAATTTTTTTACATACCATCGCATAGTTAGCTATTCCTGGTCCATACAGAAGTTGACTCAACTCCTGGTTAGAATGTTCTTTCTCTACAAATGAGTCTCTTTTCTTGATAAATCCGTCTCTTTCGTGGCTGCGTTAGCAGCTCTTTCAGCGTAATAAAATCTAATATTATCTGCAGATTGTGCATACTCATACGAATTTAATCCGATATCACGCCCATCCGATATCAAAACCTCTAACGTTTTTAGAAGAGTCATCCTTCCTTCATTCAATATTGAGAGTGAAATCTTAACTGCTAATTCAGTTACCTCTTTGCCAGAAAACCAATGTTTTCTGACGATTGCCCATTGAGTTTATTATAGCATTCGTTGTTGTTTTGAGTATTTTCACCCAAACAACGTTTCAATAAATCATCGTTTGTCAATTTTTCATACACTGGCTTAACATATTTTTGTACCTCGGCAATTAAGTCTAGTTTGTGTGTTTACAGCACGGTTCGTTTTTATAAAATTAAATGAAAATGTCTATTACCTTCAAGTTTTTTCCTAATTTCATTTTCTAATAGTGAGAGGATATGTTTCCAAGCAAAATTAAAATCCAAAAGTTAGCACGCTTTTTTTTATCGTAACAAAACTTTTTTTTTCCTTTTTTCTACTTTTTACGATTTTAGATTTTCAGTAAGGACAAGGATGAAAACAAGTATTTGTGTGCAAATCACAGGAAATCATAATCATCTTCAAATCTTCTGCGAAAAAACTTGAAGGTAATAGACATTTTCATTTAGTTTCATAAAAACGAACCGTGATGGAGTTTTTGCAGATTGGGCCTTCAGGTAATAGCACCACTCCGAGTTGCACTTCGTATGCTGCGGTACCTCATCAGACGAAATCATGTGCTTATATGCAGCCGATATCTCTCTTCATATCTTCTACAGAATCTGGAAACCATTGTATTTCTAAAAAGTAGTAGATTGACGTTTTTTTCATTACATCTCGAGTCAACTGTATAGTTTTTGGAGGCGGTGGTATGGAAGTAGCAATTTTTCGTTTCTTACGGGATAGCTTAGCTTTTGAGTCTGTTTTTTCAGATTTTTACCTAAGTTTTTACTTCAAATAACGTTTTCTTCACATCCTTTAGGTGTTGGAACGTGCGCTTTCCAACGTGTAAAATGCATTCAAGCTTTTATATTACGAAGTCTCCGTATGGTTTTTTATCAACGAGATTTGAAAAATTTTCTGTTTCGCCATTGCCTATGTAATAGGCATAATAGGCATTATGTAAATTTTCTGACTTTTTAAATATTTCTTTCATTCCCTGAACTTTCATACCCCCGAACTCTCTTCAAAACTGGCAAAGCATTTCTCGCTATGTTCACTCTCATACAAATTTTAAATTTGACGGAAATCAACTTTTTTTACATTACTTCGCAAACTGTTGTAACGTGATGTTACAAATATTACAACTACCAATACAATTTATTATTACTAATCTATAAACTAATTTAAATAATTGTTATATTATAACTTAAGCATATAATTATCATTATAACTATATAAAGTGTGCAGAGCTCTGTAGCAAATTACCTCTGGTTCGCATCTACCAGAGTCGACACACTTTTTTATTTTTTTTAGTGTCGTACTCTGAAGCGAATCACTCCTGATTCGCATCTACCAGAGTCAACACGCGGTACATTTTTGGCGTGCCAATTCATATGGAGCAAACCAATTCTGGTTCGCATCCACCAGGGGCGGCAGACTTTTAGTTCTCGCGTGCCTTCTTCCTCTGGAGCAAACCAGCTCTGGCTCGCATCCACCAGAGGCGGCACACTTTTTTATTTTGTGTGCCTTCTTCCTCTGGAGCAAACCACTTCTGGTTAGCATCCACCAGAGGCGGCACACTTTTTTATTTTTGTGTGCCTTCTTCCTCTGGAGCAAACCAGTTCTGGTTCGCATCCACCAGAGGCGGCACACTTTTAATTTTTGTGTGCCTTCTTCCTCTGGAGCAAACCAGTTCTGGTTCGCATCCACCAGAGGTGGCACACTTTTAATCATTCTCTTGGTTCTGTTAATTGAATCTTATTAATAGGCCAGATCCTGGAGGGTCCTCATTTGGACTCATCGAGCCAGATGAGTATAGTAATAGCCTATCCTCTTTGCTATTATCTTTTATTTTCGAATATTACAGCAGCATTCCTTTTAGCGTTATTTTCAGCCTTCCTCTTGACGTATGGCACCGATTACCGACAGGGATTAATGATAGCGATTAACGATTACCGTTCACCGATACCGATTTTCATTCGCTAAAACCTTCTCTCTCGACTACCGATGGTATCGGTAGCCTTCAACCGTCATCGAAGAACACTCACTCCGACTCACACGACACTGCACTGCAATAAGTATAATAAGTTTATATTAAGACGAGGTTATAAATAAAGAAGTAAAATTTAATTGGAAACCTGTGCTGTTTTTATTTGTGGAAGTTTGTGGTCCTTTCATTTGACCCTGGCACGGCTGAGCTGACCTCAGCCATTAGAAAAAACCACCGTCACACTGTACAAGTTTTTTAGGAAACAAAATAATCTAAAATTTTGTTAGTATATTTACCGATTACAGTTGAAACGCCGATGAGAGAACTGAAGCCTCGTTTCGCCCATGTCCCGTCCCCAGATACCGTAAATTGATCTTCAGGTAAATTTTTTCTCTATTGTTTTTCTTTCTCTTCAACCCCGGCTTTTTTTGAGGCAGACTTTAGCAACGGCTTCTGCAGCAATTTTTATATTTTCAATCTATCATAGTAGGTCGTTGGATAAAAATTCGGTGCTAATTCCATTAGAGAACAAAACATTCGTAAGTCATGTATACCAACACCGAGCAATCGCATAACAAGTCTTAAACTTTAACATTTCAGCCATTGAAGAAAAAAACGAGTTGAAATGCTTCGACGCAATAAGTAGAGCTCTCATCGACTTTTACTTCAAAATCTGTACTATTTGATAGTTTTTGAGTAAATGATGTACTTTGCTCATTTGTATATTGATTACCATGAAATTCTTGCGATGTTCTGGTAATTTTTTCTATATTCGGTTTACTATTTTTTATACCTTTTCTATACTTATTAGGAGGTATTTTTAAAATATAAGTTGTTTTTCAAGGCTAAACAAATACTAAATAAACGTGATAAAACTACGAATAATAAAACTAGATGAAAATAACGGCACTTTAAAGAGAAGGAATATAGAAACGCGCGCTTTGTATACATCTGTAAAAAATACCTCAAACTGAATCACAACGCGCACACGCTTTATTTACATCGTTTTATACTATTGTTCTTATTATTCTATATAAACTATTTTAAGAGGTGATTTTAAATGGTATAATAAGTTGAAAAAAAAAGAAAAAGACAATCAAAAATTCGAACCGAAAGAACTGTATTGATACCTTAATATTGTCTGCGTAAAATTGTTTATTAATTATGTCCTGCGTTATTTAAGAATGTCCGCTAGTGTGACTCCTGTCAATGTAAGACGTCAATTGGTAATACAATTGGTACTACCTGTGATAACATATGCTGAGTTGGTTACCTCGGGCTTGCTTTTTATTGACGTCATTAAACTATGGAATACTCTGCCACGTGGACTGAAAGAGGTTCAAGGGAGAGGTGTCTTTAGGCATTCTATTCTTACTAATTTTTCGTCCAACTAAATTTCTTCATTCTTTCTATTTCTGTCCAAATTTATTGAATTCATAATTTGTTATTAATTATTCTGTTTAAACTTTAATGTCCTATTTATATATAATTTACTATTATAAAAAATTATATTAAACATATATTGTATATTTAGTTAAGGCTGTATTCTAGCGTAGAGAAATTCGGGCCTCTTTTGACGGTCGATAAAAAAGAACCAATTAACATTATTTCTTTCCAATTTTTTGTAATAAGCTTATTAATATTTCAATAAAACAAAAAAAAAAATTTTAAACTATAACGGAAGAAATTACAGGCTAGTGGAGTGGAGTGTCTAAAAAAACTCGGAGCTACCTTGTTGACATGATTTCAACCATTCTAGTCATCTGACAAAAAAATATTTTTAGTTAGTAAGAATGTTGCTACAGCCTGGACTAGGCATATAGCGACATGGCTATTTTTCTCGAAATAGCGGTTGTATCTTTTCAGTAATTTTTTTGCCTTATTTTGAATGCTACGATATTTAAAAAAAAAATAAAAAATTTTATATCCTAGTTCCTACCATAAAGAGACTTATAAAAAAGTTCTACACCAAATTTTAAGTTAATCGGTATATTAGAGCTTGAGATATCATGTAAACCGTGATATAACAAGTAGCTTCAAAAAAAGCCTTCGTAGTTTTTAAGTGAAGCTTCATGCAGTCTAACTACCGACATTTAAAAACCTATAACTTTTGAAATAATACAAATTTCGAAATATCCTTTAAAAAAGATATTCCTGATTATATGAATCGTAGAAAAATTAAAAAAATTTTTTTTGATTTTGCCAATTTTCTACTCTAGAATACTGAATTTAGCTAACTTAATAAACAGTTGCTATTATACTGATATTATTAAAATAGTTCTTGCTGTACTGATGCTTATTGTTAATAATATAAAAATAATAATAATAATAATAATAATAATAATAATAATAATAATAATAATAATAATAATAATAATAATAATAATAATAATAATAATAATAATAATAATAATAATAATAATAATAATAATAATAATAATAATAATAATAATAATAATAATAATAATAATAATAATAATAATAATAATAATAATAATAATAATAATAATAATAATAATAATAATAATAATAATAATAATAATAATAATAATAATAATAATAATAATAATAATAATAATAATAATAATAATAATAATAATAATAATAATAATAATAATAATAATAATAATAATAATAATAATAATAATAATAATAATAATAATAATAATAATAATAATAATAATAATAATAATAATAATAATAATAATAATAATAATAATAATAATAATAATAATAATAATATTGGGGGTTGGAATTAATTTTAAAGGTTTTCTAAGAGATGGCGTAACTATCAATAGATCGCATCGGGCACACCTGTGACTATATTCATTTCAAAGCACATTGTCTAAGATTCATTTTTCAGTATGTGTCATTCCACTGAAGTGTAAACAACATATATTTTTTTCTCTGTGAACATGTCGACTTTCGTTCCAACAAAACGCAATTTGCGGGAAGGTTAACTTTTGTGCTTCCATTTGAAGAAAAAAGCGGTTGAAGCACAACGCACGCTTACTGAGGCTTACGGGGACTATGCTTCATCGATTTCTACTTGTGAGTACTGGTTCCGTCGGTTTAAAAGTGGTGATTTTGAAACGTAAGACAAAGAGCGTCCGGGCCAGCCGAAAAAGTTGGAAGATGAGGAATTGGAGGCTTTGCTCGATGAAGACCCGTGTCAAACCCTTCAAGAATTGTCAGAATCATTAGGAGTCGACTTATCAACGGTCGGCAAACGCTTGAAGGCCATGGGAATGATTCAAAAGCAAGGAAATTGGGTGCCGTACCAGTTGAAGCCGAGAGACGTTGAACGGCGATTTTGCATGTGCGAACAACTGCTTCAACGGCATAAAAGGAAGAGTTTTTTGCATCGTATTGTCACTGGCGATGAAAAGTGGATCCATTACGATAATCCTAAGCAAAAAAAATCGTGGGGACCACCCGGCCATGCATCAACATCGAGGGCCAAGCCGAATATTCATGGCGCCAAGCTTATGCTGTGTATTTGGTGGGATCAGAAGGGTGTCGTGTACTATGAGCTGCTAAAACCTAACGAAACCATCACTGGGGAACGCTACCAACAACAATTGATGCAATTGAGCCGAGCATTAAAGGTTAAACGGCCGGAATATGCCAAAAGACACGACAAAGTGGTTTTTCAACATGACACGCACGGCCACATGTTGCAAGAACCGTCAAGGAAACGTTGGAGGCGCTGAATTGGGATGTGCTACCCCACCCGCCTTATAGCCCAGACATAGCCCCTTCCGACTTACCACCTATTCAGATCGATGACGCATGGCTTGGCTGAGCAGCGCTTCACTTCTTACGAGGATACCAAAAAATGGGTCGATTCGTGGATTGCCTCAAAAGACGAATCGTTCTTCCGGCGCGGAATCCATATGCTGCCAGAAAGATGGGAAAATGTTTTAGCTAACGATGGACAATACTTTGAATAATATACATTTACCGTTGTTTCTAAATAAATGCTCAAAACCGAAAAAAAACCTTTAAAATTAATTCCAACCCCCAATAATAATAATAATAATAATAATAATAATAATAATAATAATAATAATAATAATAATAATAATAATAATAATAATAATAAT